>CAJVGC010000508.1:45434751-45619046 GCA_910822075.1 Senecio squalidus | reverse complement strand
GCTGAAGATGGAATGACAATGCATAGTTTTGGTAGTCAAATGTGGGATTGCCCATTAGCTACACAAGCGATTATCGCGAGTAATATGCCTGAAGAGTATGGTGATTGTCTTCAAAAAGCACACTTTTACTTGAGGGAATCACAGGTTGTATCTTATTTCTTAGAAATATGCATGATTTTTATCCGAGTTTTTATACGTTTCCTAATTATAATATCTAACGGTTATGTAGATTAAAGAAAATCCATCAGGAGATTTCACAAAAATGTGTCGACAGTTCACTAAAGGATCATGGACTTTCTCAGATCAAGATCACGGATGGACCGTCTCAGACTGTACAGCTGAAGCACTTACGGTACATGTGGTTATCAATTAGTGTTACTATATGTACATACGGTTTTGTTAACACAAAGAAATTATCGTCTATCCTATCCTGCAGGCTCTGCTGTTATTGTCAAAAATGCCTCAAGAAATTGCTGGAGAGAAAGATGATGTTTCCCGACTATATGAAGCCGTAAATGTCCTCCTCTACATGCAAGTAAGATACATCTATCCAACATTTTAGAAATAAAAGGTCGAGAATGTGTAGTGTCGATATTTGATATAGTTTTCCTATTCAGAGTCCTGTATTTTCTGTTTGGGAGCCACCGGTTCCAAACCATTTCTGCAGTTTCTGAATCCTTCAGAAATATTTGCTGATATTGTCGTTGAAAAAGAGTAAACTTCCATTTCATTCCTTACTTTCCAATTTCCGCTTATCAGTAAGGATTAATAACTGATGGAGAAAGGATTAACTCGTATCTTTTGGTGATTTAGACATGTCGAGACTTCCTGTTCTATTATTGTTGCTCTTGTACAATTCAACCGTATCCACCCAGGACACAGAAGCAACGAAATAGCACTTTCAATTTCTAAAGCGATACAATATCTTGAGGAAACTCAACGGGATGATGGTTCATGGTAAACTAATAGAAAGAATTAATACTGTATTAGGTATGGTGAAGTGCAATGTTTTAGACATATTTATCATTTCCGCCTTTTTCCAAAAACTGAAATAGGTATGGCTATTGGGGGGTATGCTTTTTATACGCCACATTTCATTCCCTACGGGCTTTAAGTTATACAGGAAAAACGTATGACAACAATGAAGCGGTTTGTAAAGGTGTGAAGTTCTTACTTTCTATACAAAATGAAGAAGGTGGTTGGGGAGAAAGCTTCAAATCTTGTCCTACTGAGGTAACTTTATTGTTTCGTAATTACATAAACGACATGAAAATATGCAACTGCTAAAACTATGCTGTGTTTTTATACTTCGTCAAGGTATACACACCGTTGGATGGAAACAGAACAAACTTAATGCAAACTTCATGGGCTATGCTTGGTCTTATGTATGGTGGACAGGTTGGTTTACTTGGTTTCTTATTTAAGTTCATTTTAGCACAAATTTTATCGATCTTTTCTGATTTTAAACAAATAGGTGGAAAGAGACCCGGTGCCTTTACATAAAGCCGCAAAGCTCTTGATTAACGCTCAGATGGATAAAGGAGATTTTCCTCAACAGGTAAAACTTATAAAATACATAACACCAATAAAACCTACAGACTTATTCAAAGTTCGACAAAAAAATCCACCTTAAAAACGTCATTTACACAGGAAATTGGAGGAGCCTACATGAAAAACTGCGTGCTGCATTATGCACTACACAGGAACATTTTTCCACTCTGGGCACTCGGGGAGTATCGCAAACGTGTTTGGCAGCATAAGTGAAGTTTTTGAAATATTAGTTACTAGTGTTGTGATGAATGTTTTTGATTATTGGTCTATACTAGACATGGTGCATTGTTTGAACAAAATTGTTATATATGTTAAATATTAAAACTATTAACAAATTATTGATAATTTTCTCAGTAATGATTCTTCCGATGTTTCAGCTTTGGCTTAATTTTTATTTAACATCTTGTGTTATGACATGTTTAATCGCTTCTACGTCTTTGCTCCAAAATATGTCTGTACCATTTCAAAACATGTTGTTCTCGGGGCCAATTCTGACTTGGGAACAACAAGGCTCTCACCTTCTGGGACGAAGCTTGAAGGGACAAGAAGGGGTTTCGGCCCCTCCAAAAGTTCGAGAATTTCATAAAATTTGTATTATATTTGGAAATTTGGTAAACCTTTTATATGTATTTTTTCGGTTTTAATAATTTTGGGCTTCCCAACTGTCCGCTCCAAGCTCTGTCCTTGGTCACCTTGGGTATCCAACAAGTCCTACATGTTCATGTTTGGTATCATCCACAATAGTCCATCTAGCTCAAGACAAGTGACTTATAAAGTATTTGAAACTCACTTCAGTTTTTAAAATTATGTTCAGTTTTGGTTTAGGAAATGTAAAGACTTGCACACACGCATTACATAAAAATGTGTCTTGATATTTGAACTCGCAACTTATAGGTTAATGTGTCAAAATGATAAATCTAGACGAAATGTCTATTGGTTAATACCGATCAACGATTGTCATTAAACACTAATTTAGAGCTTTTCCAACTAATTATTTCAAATTTGAAAGAAGAAAAAAAAGGTATACATCGGGGCCATGGTCGAGTCCGAGATTTCAGGTGTCTTCTGTGACGAGTAAAAACGGGCCCTAAATACATTTTGTTCTATATATAAAAGGAAAATTAATTTGTACAACAATCTTTGTCATTAAAATTAAACAAAACAAAATAACAGTAACATAGTGGTTTTTCTTACATTGTTAGTAGGGGTGGCAGTTTATGTCGGGTTGGATTGGCGGGTTCGGGTTAGCAGGTTGACGAGTTGAAATTAGTCAACCCGAACCTAACTCACTAACATAATCGGGTTATCGGGTTCGGGTTAGCAGATTGTTAGACTCATCCCGAACCTAACACATGTAACCCGTTTATTATACATGTTAGTAGATTGACTAGCTAGTTTTAGCAAAGCATCTTGGTTTCGGGTCAATAAGGTCAAAATGGATTAAATTATGAATATTTTAAGCTATTTATGTTCTATTTTTGCAACCACTAATTTTGAAAAAGATAATATAGAAGTTTCTAAAGAAAAAAAATTATATACTAAATAAATTATTATCATTAAACTTAAAATAAAGAGTTTATTTTAGTTAAATATGGTAGAATATATATAAAATTTAACTAGTAGAATATTCGCGCTTTGTAGCGGCGACTATAGTTATTTAAAATATATTCAACTTGATTTTTTTCGGGAATCGTTTTTCTTGAAATAAATTTACGGATAGCAATGAGTTTTGTTTATCATAAATATAACTAGATTAGTACAAAGTCGAGTATCATACATTTGTTGGTACTCAGAAAAAGCATATATGAAATCTATAAAAAAACATAAATTGCGTTATTTAACAACTATACACATGTATACTTTGGAATGATATATAATATTTAATTTAATATTAACAATAAAGGGCATTAAATTTTAGATCAAAACCTCTTCATGAGCAATGACTTGAGAAACAGGATTCGTAGCCACTTCTACAACAACATCTTAAACAACGACTTCATCAACAACTTTGTCATCATTGATCACAATAACATCGTCCGGTTTTTCAAGTCTTGTTCTCTTTCACATTTATTGGCTAGCGATCAACCGTGTCATCCTTGATGATTCGAGTAGCATACATTTGTTGGTACTAAAAAAAAACATATATGAAATCTATAAAAAAAAAATTAGGTATTCAACAACTACACACATGTGACATGTATACTTTAAAAGGTTGTATAATATTTAATTTAATATTAACAATGAAGGGCATTAAATTTAAAAGATCACAACTTCTCATGAGTAACATCCGCCTCTTCTACAACAACATCTCAAACAACGTCTTTATCAACAACTTTATTATCCTCGATCATAATAACATATAAGTTCTAAAAGTCTGAGCCATGGGCGGTCGCCTATAGTGCACGCTCTAATGTTTGACCTTTATCAGCCTCAGACGCCAACATAAAGAAGGTAAATCAATGTTAAGACTCTTGAACATGGTACAAATCTATTCTACATGGTTCACGAGACACGGATAAATAAGTTGAAATTGATATGTCCCTATGGACCAATCTGTGTACCCGAAAACGCTCAAAACTTGAGTCAAATTCACGACTCTAATTTTTATCCACTTGGAGAATCCCGACATCCACATGGGTAAATTATAGGATAGAATTCGTGAAGTGTATGTATATTGTTGTAATGATAAATCAAGGGTTAGGATTGCATGTGAGCGTCAATCGCTCCGCAACAAGTTTACTCAATTATAGATTTTTAGATAAAATGAATGATGAGTAGATAATACGTGATTAATCGCCGTTGATTTAGGCTAAATATGCTTCCTTTTCAATCCACTACACGGGCCAAGAATACAGTTTCAAATATTTTTTATGTTAATAAATTTAAATATTTCATTATTTTAGTAAAATAGCTATAAACTATCTTATACTTTCATTGTTTCAAAAAAAAATTCGAAAACAAAAATTTGTCGAAATAATATAGCTGCAATTGATGGAGTATCTTTTTTTTTTATAAGATTACACATTATGTCATTATATTAAATACTACAGTTACTTTTAGAGTTTCAATAGTTGAAAAATTTTAAAAAGAAAATGAAAGGTTTTAAATTTTAACTATTTATATCTAGAAACAGAACAATAATTCTGTAACAAACATATATAGATGGATGTACAATTTATTTTTATTTTACAAAGAAAGTATTATTTTTAGTTGGTGACGAAATTGAAATTTAACATCCGGTAAGAAAAAACTTTTAACTTTATATTAACTGTATTTTTGTTACTACAGAATAAGTAAGAATGTAAGTTCATGTTATTTGATTTTTTGTTGTTGTCAATAATAATATAAAATCATTAACTTGATATTTAGGTTTTTCTATAATTTCTTCATTTACTTCTGTTCAAGTTTTTGTTTTTGAAAAAACAACAAACTCACCCACATTACTTTAGCGCATTTCACACATCAACTTCGATCGACATACTTATATGTCGTTAACTCACCCACATATAAGTAGTTTTAGTTAAAGATTTAAACAACATCAACCTTTGCTATCAAGAAAGCATTCTAAAATTCTTACAATAGGTTACAATTCGAATCTTGTTAGAAACATCTTGTCGGCGATAAGATAAAAAGTAATTAAAGGTTACGAAAGACTTTGATTATATCGTGTTTCCAGTCATAAAACTCTGAATAATACATTCTAGAAAAAACCCTTTTGAGATGAGAAAAACTCCCTATAAATAAATAATATTAGGAAAAATTAACCTAAGGTCAACTAGTAAACTTTTTAATAAAAAATTTTGTATGACACTTTTTGCCAGAAATGCATATTAGACTTTTGATCATTGTTCCCATTCAATTTAATTTAATTTATGTCATATCACATGTAAAATTTCAATCTACTAAAAATGATTTTATTTTTCGAAAAGTTTGTTTCACAAAAGCAAGAAAAATATATACCAAATGAATACAATACATGGATAAGAAAAAAATAAGCTTAGAAAGAACATAAAGGTTTAATTATAGTTTCTTTTGTGGGTCGGGTTGAGATCCGATATCCATATCCTGATATGGATATAGATCTAGACTTCATTTTTTTCTGAATATATTGATTACTTTTGTGATTATTACAATTGACACTTTGTATTAGAGTAAATTGAACAAAACCAAAGATTGAGATTAAAATATTTTAAGATAACTTTTGAGATGAATAAAATCCAATCAAATTAATTGGAACCAAACCCAATCTAGCTTTATTCATACCTTATTCATGATCAGTAACGCTAATCGATTTATACTTTTTGTCCTTAGAAATATTGACATTCATAACATACTTACTTAAAAGCCGAGAAGATTGGTCCCGTCTCCACTACATAATCTCAAACCCCGTCACTAGGGTACAACGTTACGGCTTTAACGGGTTCATGTAGAGAAAAACATAAAACATGATAGCTAAAGGAAAAGTTCTATATATATCCCATCTTTTTATATGTTTCTGGGTTTGACCATATAGTTTGACTAGACTAAATTTTTTTCTTTTTTTTTACTCTTTATGTAAAGATAAAAAACAAAATAACACCCGCCAAATTTGTTTGTTACCAAACACAACCCTACAAGATCCATGCTTTTCACTTTTCATTATGTAAAAGATGCAATTGAGTACAGTGTACAACCTTCTTAGCCTAATGTACAACCTACTAAGCATAAAGTACAACAAACAAAGCATGTCCCACTAGTCTCTTCAACCAACTCCCTTGTTGCTTCAATTTAAAGGTATCATGAAAATAAAAGTTACTATCAATCAATGAAAACAAAATCATGCAAACTCATGGGTGATTAATCAAAAGCAAAAGCTTAGGAAACTTGTAACTTTTCATTATTTTACAACTACAAGTGTAATTAGGTTTACTACTCTTTGTCTATTAAATTACTTGTTACTGTTGGTGATTTTAGTGTCATCGACGGTCATTTAGGTAATGTGATTTACTAGAGACTGATGTGACTTCATGTTCAGCTCGGAAACGAGTCAGGGAAGTGTGGAGTGCACGCTCGTTGAGCTAATATGAACTCAACCACGACAGTAAAGCAGGGGTCAAGGGGCTGGAGCCCCTTGAGGGGAGGCCGCCCTCGCGGGGTTTGGGGCAGCGCCCCAAAACCTAAACGATTTTTACTAATCAGCTTTAAGTTGATTACTTAAAATTCCCGCCTTATTCCCATTATTTGGGACAGTTTTATGACAGTTAAAACTGTCATAAAACCGTCGCTAACTGATGTGTAACCGTCATAAAATCTGTTTCTAAATACAGATTATTTAGTCTCATTCTAACTGACGAAAAACATACATAATCCTTTACATTTCCGATGTGTGATTCACTGCCAAGAACACGAATTGTCAAATTTCATTGTATTATCCCGATTAGGATTTCGTGCAACCCCAGGCAATTGATAGGGTCGAAATACTTAATACGGAAAAAGAACATACACGATACATTGAGAAATCCGAGATTATCACATACAAACCCTAATTCTAACAGTTACTAGATGTGGTAAAATTGACGGGTTAGTTAGAGCACACGGAGTGGCCAAATCATTGCCTCGTTCTCGCGTGGTTCTCGCCTCACAACGAGGCTTCTGCCTCGTTATCACTCCGGCCTGGCCCGTTCTCGGCTCGTTGTGAGGCCTGGGTTGTGGTAGCAACGAGCCGTTGTGATGTTTAAAGTTTTTTTTTTTTGTTTTTTTCCTTTTCAAACGGTTATATATCCGTTGATATATATTTAATATATTTTTTTTTATTTTTATTTTTTTTAAACCAAACAATTTCACCTATAAATACCCCCACAATCTAACCAAAAAAATCACACCTTCTTTCAACAATCTTATTCTTAATCCAATTCAATCTAATACCCAAACCCAAAATAATCCCATGTCTTCGTCTTCATCAAACGCTCCCCAAACAAACACAAACAATCCCTCGACGCCACAATCGCAAACACCATCCGGTTTCGCCAACTATTTCGGCACTCCAAACCCCTTATATCCTCCCCAAATACCACACTATACGCAACAACAATCCCAAAATATTCTTAACAATTTTTTAACGCAACAACCTATTCCACCACAATACACACAACAATTGTTCAATCCCGAGCAATACGCCATGCATCAAAACCTTTTCTCACAATCCCAAAATTTTTTTCCCCAAACTTTTCCAACCCAACAAACACAAACCACCCAAGAGATCGTCCCTGAAACCCAAGAGATCGTCCAAGAAACGGACGATGTGGTCGAAGCATCCGGGTCACGTAGGTCCACGTCGAAAAAGAAAAAGACGTGCGTAAAGGTTGCATGGACGGAGAAAGAGGAGGAACTGTTGGCGGGGATGTGGTGCTCGGTCTCGGAAGATGAGGCTAAAGGAAACGCCCAACCCGGACCTCGATTTTGGATACGGATCGTTGAGGGTTACAACAAAGAGGCGACGAATCTAGGATTGCCGATGAGAGGCAAGGAGTCCCTCAACTCCAAGTTCACGGCGATGAGTGCCTTGGTCAAGGCTTTTATCGGCCACCATGCCGAGGCGGTAAGATGTCGAGAAAGCGGGACCGACGACTATGCGGTTTACAAAGCGGCTCGGAAAATGTACCTTGAAGGCGAGAAATCGGTTTTTAAGCATGACAAGGCCTGGGAAATCTGGAGGGATCATAGCCGATGGCGCGCATTTGTCAAGATAGACCCTCCACTCCATACCGATACCGTCAACCTCGACGACGTTGGTGTCGGGGACGACATATTTAAGGATGATGTGGAGGAACGACCTCAAGGGAAAAAGAGAGCTAGCAAAAGAAAGGAATCATCCGGCGCCTCCGATAAGGCGCAAACATCTTCGTCCTCGACTCTTTGCGGGCTCATCGCGACACACCTTAAGAAGATTACGAAGACGAAGAAGCAGACGGCGGAAATAAAGAAGAAAACCCTCCACCGACAAGAACAAGCGGCTATCCAACAAGAGGAAGCGGCTATGCGACAACAACAAGCGGCTATCCGACAAGAGGAAGCGGCTTACTCTAGTGCGAGAAGAGACGATATGATGTTTCTTCAACAAAGCACGGAGGGGATGCCGCCGGCACAAGCGGCTTGGGTCGAAGCCGAGAAAATAAAAATCCTAGAAAAATACGGGATGAATTAGTTTAGCTTTTATTTGTATTGTTTTAATTATTTGTTTTTGTCTTAGTTATTTGTATTTTTATTTATTTATCTTATTTAATGTTTTTCTTATTAAGTTTTAATATTTTATATTCTTTTAATTATTTATTTATCTTTTATTTAATGTTTTAATTACAAACTTTTAATATTATTTATTTATCTTTTAAGAAAAAAAAATTAAAAAATTAATAAAATAATCCCACAACTCACCACAACCCACCACAACCCTCCCTATCATAACAACTCACAACTCTCATTCTCACTGCCACGTCATCACCTTTTTCCCCACAACCTACCACAACCTCATTGTCACTCATTATCACTCCGAGTGCTCTTAATAGTTAGAAGACATTTGAGTCAAATAAGTAAACGGTTTAATGTCGGTCTTATTGGCTTGAACTGATTTATTTATTGGTAATTTTTATTATATTTTTATTACTATTACTATAAGTAGTTGGTGAAATAAATACGATTACTAATTTTGAATAAAATAATTTTTATAGGCATGATTTTTTGAATTTGAACTTATTTAACATGTTTTATTTTTATCACGAACCACTTATCAATTAACGAGGGTATAAATAAGTAGTGATTCGTTATAAACAATGTCACAGTTTCTAAAAGCTAATTGGAGAAGTATTAATCTGAGACTGTGATGTGGTTTGATTTTGAAGAAAAAATAGACATGTGTTGGTTACACTTACACTAATACGAAAGTCAACGTTACATCCATAGTTGTTAGACTCGTACATCAATAATTGATAAATTTGTACGAGTTAAGTTATTTGTAACATAAAAATACTGGTTCGGATCATGATTCAAAAATATATTTGACTCGTGTCATAATTCGTATGACTCGTATCGTGAAGTGTATAATAACTCAGAAATGCATTTAATTATCAATAAAATCAATAAGAAAAAACTTAATGTTAAATACTCCTTCCGTCCCAAAATAATTGTCCCAGACAAAAAACACACATTTTAATAACACATAATTATTACTGATTTCTATTTCTTATTATTTGCATAATGATATTTTAACCATAACTAAGTAATTAATGTTTTGTTTAAAATATATAATAATAACTTCAATTAAAAGCAATATGGTAAACTCGAATAAACGTTTCTATTTATATTTACTAGTGGACATATAATTTGGGACAACCGAAGAAGAAAATGTGAACTATTAATATGAGATGGAGTATATAATTTGTCCATATTTATAAATATATAGATAGTAATTCATGATCGGATCAACCGAACATTTGTGGGAGGTGGAAATAAGCGAAACTTGCAGACCTAATTTTACTATCTTTAGGCAAACAATAAATTGAGTGTGGTGAGCCTGAAATGTGCACCAACGATGGAAGTCTCGATTAATATTGGGACCGGTTGGCTACCAATTACGTATCAAAATCAGTTTGTTAGAAATTGTCAAATCGACTATCAGTCGATTAATTATTGAATTATTAATTACCAATTTCAATTTTGGTTCAACAAAACACATTTTACTATCTAGTTAGTTATGCGGAACAAGTGACAGTGTGAAACCGATTAACAAGTACTACAATGTTTGTATCTAAATGTACATATTCCAAAACGTTAATTTGGTTGTAAAAATAATACTTGAGTGAAACGAGGAAATTTGTCCCCCGTGCATTGCGATGGATTGAAAAATCCATTTCGAAAAACATAAAGTTTAAAAGATAAAATTGTATATCAATTTTTTACATATCATTAGTAATCACTTAATTTCTTAGATGTTTTATACTACAAAAGAATTAAAATCAACATTTTCCTTAAATGAAAACATACATTTTTAGTCGCTAACCTAAATTTTAAATTAGGCCAAATTTTATTTCTTTAATTTTAAGTGTTAAAAAAAACTATGTATTTGTATTTTGGTTGTTGTGATGGAATAACTTGCTACCCAGTCACATTTGTATTTTAACTTAGGCCAAATTTAATTTCTCTGTCGGTCTGGGATGGGATACCTTGCTACCAAGTCACAAAACTTAAAGTTCACCACACAGGTTGGCATGGTTGCTGTTCGAGATGGTCCCCCTCCCTCTCCCACGAGCCCTTTCAATAAGTTAAGTAGTTCTTGAGCAGTGCTTGATGGGGGTGGGGGAGGAGTGGGCTCTGGTGTCTTCTGTTTTCGCAACTCATCGACTAACTGTCCCATCAAGACACTCGCATCGACATCAGGATTGGTTGTGGTGCAGGCTTGGGCTTCAATGTTTCTATGAGTCGAGCTAAGAAATTGCTTTGTGCAGGTGGAGTTGGTGGGGGTGTTTGTTGTTGGGGCAAGGCTGTCGTTAGGAGCTCCAAACCTTCTTCTCCTGATGGCTGCTCCTTATAGGGGATTTGAGAGGGAGTGGGAGATAGCTGCTGAGTTAGAGTGGAGCCCTCCAAACTAACAAGTGGTGGAATGTTCTGAGGTGGGATAGTGGTTATGAGAAAGGGTTGTGTGGTACTCGAAGGCCTTCCCATCTGGAAGCATTGAGGTCCGGTCTGAAAACTTTGATAACTTGACTGGCCTGCCTCTCCTGTGTTAAGCATTTCCACTTCAGCTGTGTCGGTAGACCCGAAAGGATAGAGTCTAGTCCGAACACCAAATAAGTTCTCCTCACTGATCCTTCAGCATTCCCCGTCACGACTCCTGTTCCCGTGCCTTGGGAGTTTGGAGGAGTGGTGTTGATGTCCACCGAGAGAGGGGGATTCTCTCTGCTCGGTGGGGGATTCATGGAAGGGTCTGAATCCATGGAGAGTGAAGGATTGAGAAAAGACTTAGTGAAAACCTTTGTTCTAAAACGGTCCCACTGATGGCGCCAACGTTTGAGCAACGTTTGACGAGCTCAAGGGTTCGGGTGTGTTGGCTAATCTATACGAACTCCTGCGAGGGCATTACAAACCTACCAAGATCTTGGCGAGCCTAAGGTGACGTATGATTAGGGTTAATGATGTAAGAGAGTGAGAAAATCTTTTGAACGTGTGTGTGTAAGAAAAATGTGTCAGATAAGATGCCTAAAATCTGACAAATGGTCAGATATTTATAGGCAACGAATTAGGTTTTCGTTTAAGGGCCATGGGCCATGATTGTACAATCATAGGCCGTCAGTTCATGACCCAAATATAGAAACTGACGTAAGCGTATGGAAAAGGTTGCATGAACGTCTTAGTCACTTGGGATAGTTCATCCTATGACCGGGGCCAAACATAGTCCGTGCTGGGGCACTTTTACCCGTGGCTGGGGCACTCCTTTCGTCGCCAAAAAGACTGGCTTGACAAGTTCAATTCGTTAGCACAATGAGGCCCAAGTCCGGGCATTGTTGACCCGGTTAGCCGGTCTGTGTCGTGCCACTCTTGCTCGTGACCGTACCACTTTTGCTTGTGACCAGGACACTTGTCGCGCCACTTTTGCTAGAGCACGGGGCGGTCTAAAGTCAGATCGTCGGCCACTAAGACAAGCTCTCCGCAATGGGATTTTCTTGTCGCCAACGTCGGGCCAGTTCTACTCGTGCATGGGGCGGTCTAAAAACCTCCATGTCGTAGAGCTCTTCTTCGTTCATGGGGCACTCAGGTTATGCTATTTTTACTCGTGTTGGGTAATCCAAGGTTAGCATGCCAGGTCCCTTTCATTCGCTCCCGGGGCCAAACGTTGATCCGTGTTGGGGCATATTTGCCTGTGTGTGGGGCGTTTTTGTGGCCACCTTGCTGTGCCACTTCTACTAGTCCCTGGGGCCTCTTTGGTTTAGCTCGTCGGCCATATTTGCCCCTTTGCTCGCCGGCTCGAGCTTTGCTCGTCGGTTTGAGCCTTTGCTCGCCGACTTGATCCTTTGCTCGTCGGCTTGATCCTTTGCTCGTCGGATTGAGCCTTTGCTCACCGACTTGAGCCTTTGCTCGTCGGCTTTAGTCTTTGCTCGCCGGCTACCTTTGAGCCTTGCTCGTCGGACATCTTAGGTCCATGTTTGAGAATTCTTGGGCCGGCTTGCCAACTTGTTTTGTCCGCTTGCATGAAATGTCGCTTTCAGTTTGGGGGGACCATATACCTCAATAATAATAATGGTTACAAAACTTTTAAAAAAAATCCAAAAATGTTACTAATATAAATAAGGGAGATTTACATCTACGTCCTTACAAAACTTCAATATTACGTCAATGTCCTTGTAAAAATCAAAATTACGTTAATATCCTTCTAAAACATGAAAAATTCTTATATATATCCAAAATAATAAATTAATAATATTTAAATAATTTTAATATTTAAATTATTCATTTAAATATTAATTAAACTTTTACTCAAGGATGTTAGGTTTAATCCAACATTAACCAATGTATCTCAATTTCATAAACTCGTAATATAGATTTTAAAAAGATTGATTTCTATAATTTTGAGCATTAACCGGGATAAAAAGGTTGCAAAACTTTCTCGTCTTAATTGATTAATGTTTTTGTAATATATGTTAAAATAATTTATTCATTGAATTTAATCTATTCAGTTCATTTGGTATTTTATTCTTCATAGAAATATTTGTTTAAATAAGTATTTGGATTAGTTTTATTGATTTACTCAATAATTTAAAATATTAAAAACATTTAATTAATATTTAGAGGAATAATTTAAATATTAAAATCATTTAAATATTATTAATTTATTATTTTGGATATAAATAAGAATTTTTCATGTTTTGGAATGATATTAACGTAATTTTGATTTTTACAATGACATTGACGTAATATTGAAGTTTTATAAGGACGTAGAGGTAAATTTCCCTATAAATAATAGTAATTTGTGACATATAATATCAATAGATAATAATTTCATTAAAAGAGATTAAGGATTAGTATATTACCTATGAAATTTAAAGATAAAGTAACAAAAATATTTATTATAAATCAAAAAATAAAAGTGCAATTAATAATACTTATAGATTAAATATGGAAGATAGTATAATGTAGGGAATGTAAAAGGAAAGAAAAGAAAAGATGTAAAAATAATTAAAGGGATGAGGAGTAGGGTAGAACCAATGACCCCCGTCCCACATATAAAGGATGTTAATTATTTTAACAAAACTATAAAATTTTCTTCAATTTTATACACATATTAATTTTAAAACCTGAAAAACCTGAAAATGCGTAATACAACTATAAAATTTTCTTCAATTTCTGTTTAAGATTGTTAGGGAATATAAATGCGTAATACAGCTTGTATTATACGGAATCGTATATTACAATTATCAGATTGAGGCTTGCAACAATATGCAATGTCCTTAAACAGAAATTCGTCCCTAGTACGAACTGTTTAGAGGATACAACAATCAAAATCAAGATAAACTTGATTCTATCGAATCTAATAAGGTTTATGATGGATATATAAAGAGAATTGATGTATGTGTAGATTATTTTTGTGTGTTTTTGATGTAGGATTTGCGTTTGGAAGAACTTTCTCCAATCATATTTGCGTTTGGTTCAATTGAAACTACTTCAGCCTTTTCCTGCATCATGTTATCCTCTCCGACACGAATTTTGAGAACAAGTTGCTCAAAACTCATATCGTCAGTCAAATGTTTAAGATATAATTTAAATTTTTTCCATGATGGAGGTAATTTTTCTATAATAGAACCAACAAGAAACAATGATTTGGAGTTCTTCCAATTGTTTCACTATAGGCTTTGCATCGCTCATCTTAAAGTTAAGAAATTTACCCACAACAAATTTCTTGGAGCATGCAACTTGAGTCCTGTATTTCCTTTCTAATGATTCCCAAATCTCCCTTGCAGATGTAAAGGAAGAATAAATATCATAGAGAGGATCATCAAGAGCATTCAGAATATAATTTCTGCAATTATACTCATTACGATTCCATTTAGAGATGCCGTTTCATAGTCTGCCATTTGTTCCTGAGTAGGAACATTTTGATTCACCGTGTATGGATCTATTGGTTCGGAATCCGTAAGAACATACGAGAAATGCAAAGATGTTAAGTAAAATAACATCTTTTGTTGCCAACGACGAAAATCAGAGCCCTTAAATTTTTCAGGTTTTTCAACGTGTGATTTCAACATGGTTAATAATTTTAACAAAACTATAAAATTTTCTTCAATTTCACACGTTGAAAAACCTGAAAAATTTAAGGGCTGTCGTTGGCAACAAAAGATGTTATTTTACTTAACATCTTTGCATTTCTCGTATGTTCTTACGGATTCCGAACCAATAGATCCATACACGGTGAATCAAAATGTTCCTACTTAGGAACAAATGGCAGACTATGAAACGGCCATCTCTAAATGGAATCGTAATGAGTATAATTGCAGAAATTATATTCTGAATGCTCTTGATGATCCTCTCTATGATATTTATTCTTCCTTTACATCTGCAAGGGAGATTTGGGAATCATTAGAAAGGAAATACAGGACTCAAGTTGCATGCTCCAAGAACTTTGTTGTGGGTAAATTTCTTAACTTTAAGATGAGCGATGCAAAGCCTGTAGTGAAACAATTGGAAGAACTCCAAATCATTGTTTCTTGTTGGTTCTATTATAGAAAAATTACCTCCATCATGGAAAATTTTTAAATTATATCTTAAACATTTGACTGACGATATGAGTTTTGAGCAACTTGTTCTCAAAATTCGTGTCGAAGAGGATAACATGATGCAGGAAAAGGCTGAAGTAGTTTCAATTGAACCAAACACAAATATGATTGGAGAAAGTTCTTCCAAACGCAAATCCTACAACAAAAACAAAAATGCTAGTGATTCTTCTAAGGCAAGAAAGAAGGACTATACCCAACCGAAGAACAACAACTTCAAAAAAACTCATCATTGTTGGGTGTGTGGGAAACCTGGTCACAAGGCCAAGGATTGTCGCCACAAGAAAGAGCATGGAGGAGGAAATTCTGGCGGAAATTCGAACCAAGCAAACTATGTCGAATCTCCAAAAGAATTCGTTGGAATGATTGATACCTCGATGGCTTTTCTGACTACTAATGTTGCTGATTGGTGGTATGATACGGGTGCAACAAAACACATCTGCAATTCAAGGAAGATGTTTGCATCATATGAAAAACTGAACGAAAGTGAAGCAATGTTCGTAGGAAATGGAACTGCTTCAAAGATTGAAGGAAAAGGAAAAATCACATTGAAGATGACTTCTGGCAAGGATCTCTTACTCACAAACGTGCTGCATGTGCCAACCATCACCAAGAATATGATTTCTGGCCCTATTCTTAGTAATAAGGGATTTAAATTTGTAATTGAATCAGACAAATTTGTAATCACTAAGGGTGGTGTGTATGTTGGAAAGGGTTACCTCGATGAGGGACTTTTCAAATTAAGTATTGTAACCAATGACAATGTTATTAATAATAATAACGCGGGCACTTGCACCGCTTCTGTGTATATGATTGATCCTTCTTCCTTATGGCATTCTAGATTAGGTCATATTAATTTCCGTTCCTTACAAAGAATGATAAACTTGGGCATATTGCCTAAATGTTCTATGGATAAACAATCCAAGTGTGAAATCTGTGTAGAATCTAAGTACACAAGTCATTCACACAAATCTGTGGAAAAATCCAATGAAATACTTGGTTTAATCCATACTGATTTATGTGATTTCAAGGCAACCCCATCAAGAGGAGGAAAGAATTATTATATTACCTTTATTGATGATTGCAGTAAATTTTGTTATGTGTACTTACTAAATACCAAAGATGAGGCTTTGAATATGTTTAAGACATATAAGGCAGAAGTTGAAAATCAACTTGACAAAAAGATCAAAATTCTAAGGTCTGATAGAGGAGGAGAATATGAATCTAATGACTTTGCTGAATTTTGTTCAACCTTTGGTATTATACACCAAACAACAGCCCCATATACTCCACAACAAAATGGAGTGGCTGAACGTAAGAATAGAACATTGAAAAACATGATAAATTCAATGTTAATTACATCAGGGGCTCCTCATAGTTTATGGGCTGAGGCATGTTTGACTGCCAACACAATTTTAAATAAGATTCCTCATAAGAAGAGTGATAAATCTCCATATCAATTATGGAAAGAAAAACAACCTTCTTATAAAAGGATGAAAGTGTGGGGTTGTTTGGCAAAGGTTCAAATACCTTTACCAAAAAGAACCAAACTTGGACCCAAAACAGTTGATTGTGTTTATCTTGGTCCAGCAAAAAATAGTGCCGCTTATAGATTTCTGGTATACAAATCAGATGTACAAGACATAAGCAACAACACTATTATAGAATCTGCCGAAGCAGATTTCTTTGAGACTATCTTTCCTTTTAAGGAAAAAGAGAAACAAATCTCGAATCCGAGAAAAAGATATTTACATGATCACTTATCTCATATTGAGAGAGATAACAATTCTGAAATTTCACATCAGGATGTTGAACCAAGAAGAAGTAAGCGTGCTAAAGTCTTAAAGGACTTTGGGCCTGATTATATGACATATATTGTGAATGAAGAACCACAAACCTATAAGGATGCTATGGAATCATCAGAAGCACCTTATTGGCAAGAGGCTATTCAAAGTGAAATAGACTCAATTATGCATAATAACACATGGAAATTGGTTGATTTGCCTTCAGGACATAAACCAATAGGCCATAAGTGGATCTTCAAAAAGAAACTAAGACCTGATGGTACCATAGAGAAGTATAAGGCTCGTTTGGTAGCCAAAGGTTACCGACAAAAAGAAGGTCAAGATTTCTTTGATACTTATTCACCTGTGACAAGGATAACGTCTATAAGAACGTTAATCGCGATAGCATCAATTCACAACTTGATTATACATCAAATGGATGTGAAAACTGCTTTCTTAAATGGTGAATTAGATGAAGAAATTTATATGCAACAACCTGAAGGGTTTGTTATAAAAGGACAAGAGCATAAGGTTTGTAAATTGATTAAATCTCTTTACGGCCTTAAACAGGCTCCGAAACAATGGCATGAGAACTTTGATAACACTTTATTATCAAACGGATTTCAAATAAACGAATGTGATAAATGTGTTTATGTCAAACAATACAAAAATGCATTTGTCATCATTTGTTTATATGTTGATGATATGCTGATTATGGGAACAAATTTGGATGTTATAAACCAAACCAAGAAAATGCTTCATTCTTCATTTGACATGAAAGATATGGGAGAGTCAGATGTCATTCTTGGTATTAAAATTCAAAGAAATTCTAGCGGATACATCCTTACCCAATCTCATTACATTGAGAAGACCCTAAAGAAATTTGGGCACTATGATGATAGACCAGTTGTAACCCCGATCGATCCCAAGATTCAACTGAAGAAGAACAAAGGACAAAGTGTTGCACAATTACAATATACACAAGTATTGGGAAGTTTGATGTATATAATGAATTGTACACGTCCAGATTTAGCATATAGCGTGAGTCGACTCAGTCGATATTCACATAACCCTGGTAGAGATCATTGGGATGCACTAGTTAGAGTGCTTCAATATCTTATTTTCTATTCAAATGTGGGGTATTATTGGTGTTTGAATAGAAAATGTGGGGTATTGTTGGAACATATAAAGAAAAACAGAATAGCGACAGTTTTAACTGTCGCTAAACCGTCGCTAATAACGTCTGTTAGTGAACCATTGTGACCTTTCTGTCGCTAAACCGTCGCTAAATCGTCGCTGATTGCATCTGTTAGTGAACCATTGTGACTTTTGAAAAGGCACAAGGTTTTCTATAAATAGAGAAGTATTTCCAACGTTTTAGATCATCAAAAACACCGAAAATACTCTACACATACATCAATTCTCTTTATATATCCATCATAAACTTTATTAGATTTGATAGAATCAAGTTTATCTTGATTTTGATTGTTGTATCCTCTAAACAGTTCGTACTAGGGACGAATTTCTGTTTAAGGACATTGCATATTATTGCAAGCCTCAATCTGGTGATTGTAATATACGATTCCGTATAATACAAGTTGTATTACGCATTTATATTCCCTAACACTATTCAGTAGCTCAATTAGTTTGTAAATTCACTATATTTATAATTACATAACTTGCATGCAAATGAGTAATAATTTTTTTTTTATTCAGTTGCTTCAAAATGAATACAGTTACTTTTAATTTGGGGCATAATATTACTTTTTGCATGTTTGGTAACATCATAATCAACTACATTTTTAGAAACTATTGAGAAAACAAAAGGATTTATACGTGAGTGACATATCACCTTAAAAGTTAGAGGATTAAGTTTTATAAGAAACAAAAAATTATAAATAATTATTTTATGATACAATATTTGATTTTCTAAAAAAATACCATGCACAAAAAGTTTTATAATTTTGATAACCAAAACCATGCCGTTACATGTACGAAGGAATTGTATTCTTAATATAAAATTACCATAACACTGTCCAATTTTATCATTTTATGTTATACATATATGAACTATGAAGGGTTACAATCGTAATTCCCTTTGAGTGCTATTTTGACTACATTGTCACAACTACACTACTTGCACACTTACATGGGTGATACCTTCTCGGAGGCTAGTGATGTCGTCCAAACCTTGTATCGTGCACCTAGGCCGTACAGTCTTCATGATATTTTTGGGTCTTTTTATTGGTCGCAGGGGCGGAGCCAGAATTTGTTTAACACGGGGGCAAAATAAAGAATATATTCGTAAATAAATTAAAATTACATATATGGGGGTAATTGGGCTATAAACGAACCGAACGAACACAAACGAAACTTGTTCATGTTCGTTCGTTTAACTTTAAGCGGAAAAACGAACGAACAGAACACGAACACTTAAACAAACGAATTTTCTCGTTCGTGTTCGTTCGTTTAAAAATAAGTTTGTTCGTGTTCGTTTGTGGTTCGTTTAAGTGCTAAACGGACATAAACGAAGAATAAACAAACATAAACAAACAAATATATAATAATTACGTCAGAAATATAAAAACAACTATCCAAATAATTAAAAAATAGAATTTATATAATTTTACCTATTTACACTTATTTAATTATCAATACTATTTAAGTAAACTTAGAAAAAAAAATATATTTCATATCTTAATTCATATTTATATCATATAGTTAATATGATAATTGTATATAAATGACCATAAACGAACGTAGTTAAATATGAACTCAAATGAACGAACATAAAAGAACGTTCGTGGACGTAAATAAACGAACATAACCCTTGTTCATGTTCCTTCGTTTAGTTAACTGAATAAAAAATTATAAAGGAACTCCCGTTGAACGCTTAATGAACTGTTTACTGAACGTTCGCTTCATTTACAACTTTGGGAGTAAATTAATCTCGGCTTGACTTTTATGGGGGAAAATCATAAAAAAATAACATAAATATAAATATGTCTTACATAGCAATACAATTTTAACGAGGACAACTATCTATTCTGTCACTATTTTGATTCCGCACTTGTTAGGTGGTTATGTTTTATTATATTGAGCCATTAAACGGTTACTTTAGATTTTAGCACAAATTAAGATTTACCAATAGAGGTAAAATATTAATTTCTTTTAAAGCTATAAACTCCAAATATTTGATTTTAAAAGTAAATGTATTTCCAAAAACAGAAAACATTATATTACGGTATTTAACCGTTAACGTAGGTGAAAAGCAACCCACATGGGCACCAATAACCCGGGTTCCATCCCACGCTAACCCAACCACAGTCATTATTTAACGGCCGTTACAATCTTAACTTCCTGTCCCTTTTACTCTATAAATCCTACCGTTACATCAAACCAAACCTCCGTCTCATTCTCTCTCTCTCCGTGTTCTGCAAAAACACACACACAACACACTCACTGTGTGTAAACAATGAAGCTATCAGTCACTATATTCTCGTTTCTGTTACTCGCCGTCGTCACCACCACCGCCGCCGTCGTCTCAAACCCTAGGTATTGCTTTTTTCTTACAGAATCGAGCTCAATTATGTTCTATTACTATTTTTGTAAAATTCTGATAAAATGTTGCAAAATTGAAAGAATATGTTTAAAAATTCGGCAATAAGTCGTTAAATTAGCTTGAAATTAGAGGTTATTGATAATGTTAAACGTGATTTAAGCTAAAATTGAAGGTTAATTTGTGTTTTTTGGTTATAGAAATGAGGAAACGGTGAAGTTTCAGAAACAGAGCTTGAGCAACTCGTCAATGGCGGAAAGGTAAAAAAATCAGGAAATTCTAACTCGCTGAGTCGACTTGGTCACTATACTTGAGTCACCGAGTGTTAATGAGCTTTTTTTTTTCTAATCTGAGCCGTTAATTTAATAAAAATAGTTAGGATTGTAATCCGTATGAAAAATCTTAAAACGAAAACAAAATCTGAACCGTTGAGATTCCGGATATTAGATTAGATCTAAACCGTTTATTTTCCGTTGGATTCGATTGAATGATTCTATTGGTGTATATTGTTTGGTTATTTTAGATTCGAATAACTGTTTTTTTTCTTTTTTTTTTAATTTTATTTTGATTTTGTGTGTGTATACTTTTTGACGGTTATAACGGAAAAAAAGAAAAAAAAAAAGTTGGAATTTCTCTCTCACATAGTGAAACACACACACACATGTTAATGTTGACTGGTGGCACATAGTATGTATTTGTTGTAAATAAATAAGTATATAACGGAATTTGTGTTTGTTGTTAGAATGATAC
The DNA here is from genome assembly GCA_910822075.1 of Senecio squalidus. Taxonomy (NCBI): domain Eukaryota; kingdom Viridiplantae; phylum Streptophyta; class Magnoliopsida; order Asterales; family Asteraceae; genus Senecio; species Senecio squalidus. The sequence goes on along the minus strand of CAJVGC010000508.1, from coordinate 45,597,609 downwards.
TTTCTTCGTTTTATAATAAGTGTTCACTGTTAATTTATTAAAAGTTAAAAATAAATACTACTTATTATGCGATAAAAGAGAATAGTAATGTTGACGAATGTAATGAAATGGAGAAAGTAGTTTTTGTTTATTTATGTTACTTTCGAAATCTAATGTGAGGGTTTTTTGTTTGGTGTAGAGAAAAGGAGATGGAAGTAGTGAACGAAAATGCAGTTCAAGATCCCGAAGAGATCGTTTCTCTTGTTGAAATGTAAGGAACTTGTTATATTCGAATTAAAATTAGAAAAATGCCCCAAACAAATATAGCGAGTCCGTGTCGATATTAGTTTATTATTGGCTAGAAAAATTAAAACATGTTTTAGAATATTTACAATTGTATTAGTAGTGACATTGGGATAGTAGACGAAGCTTAAAGTTCACATTACCAGTTTCGGCGTCACACATTACAACAACATTGGATTCTTTTTATTTTATAATATAATGCAACATTCTCTCTTAAAATAATACATTAATAATGATTGGGAGGTAGTCCTATTATTATTTTAAAATATTAAATTGGCTTAGTTTACAATATCTTTTATACACAAAATAATAAAATGTTTGTAGTGAACTTTTGAATGTACAATTTTTCGAAACAAATTTAAATGATAAGATAAATATTTATTTTGAGACAGAAAATATTTTCCGGTTTTCTTTAAAACAAGAACCATATTCACATGATATGATTTAGGATTTGTTACATATTTTTGAGTAAGAATACAAGTATATAGGTATTAATAAGTTTTTCTTTATTTGGATATATAACTTTTATTAAGCAGCATTTACCCCTTTGTCAAATTTGTCACAGCAGAGGAATCAAACCATGTGCCCCTAGTTGTCTACAACATAACCTAAACAAAATCACTCTACTTTTTAACTTTCCACATGCTTTTTATCTTTACAACCAATTAAACGTCAATTTTACCCTTATTAACTACTCCACTTTTCACCTTTTTACAACTATATTCATGTAAATTATATTTTTATAAGTTATAACTGTCTTTGACGAGATTGGATATCGTATTTTATATATAAGTTATAGAAAATCTCCAATAATCTTGGTACTGAAGAAGCTTATCTTTGTCATGTGAGTCCCATGTGCATTCAAAGAGATATACAATATTTGGTTCATGTGAAAAGGACAAATCAAATATTATGTCATTTAACTAATATCCTTACATTTTTTATTTGGACTGTTATGATTTCATTTTGTGACATATTTTGACCATTGTTACGTAATAAAATAACACTGATTTGTTATATGATTATACAACACTGTCAATTTTATGTACAAAAATCTTGACAAAATCCTTTGATTGACCACTGTATATACTCTGAAATATGGGCATTTTTTCAAAAAAAGTTTTATTTATTTATTAGGTCAGATTTTAAAGAAAATTGAATTAATTCCTAAAGTTTATCCGAAATTATGGATTGGTCCATAGATTTAAACAAATTAATTACCTTTTTCGTACCTGAAATGGATGTCCGTTGAATTTTTTTTATTTAAAATCATCTTTAACAATCTCCTTTAGAAATTCGTAATTTTATGTAAACTTTAGGATATGTTTTTGGTAGTTTTGACTTGTTTGACTTAAAAAAATATGACTCGAATCGACAGTAAATGACTTGATAGTATGTTATGTTGTGTAGGAGCATGAAAAACAACACTGAGAGGAGGAAACTGGGATATTTCTCGTGTGGGACGGGTAATCCTATCGATGACTGTTGGCGGTGTGACCCAAAGTGGCATCTTAACCGCAAGCGTCTAGCTGACTGTGGCATTGGTTTTGGGCGGAATGCAATTGGAGGTCGGGAAGGTCGTTATTACGTGGTCACTGATAATAGGGATGATGACCCGGTTAACCCACGACCTGGAACTCTACGTCATGCTGTTATACAAACCGCTCCGCTTTGGATTGTGTTCAAACGTGACATGGTGATTCAACTGAAACAAGAACTTATCATGAACAGCTTTAAAACCATTGATGGACGGGGAGTTAACGTTCACATAGCTAATGGAGCTTGTTTAACTCTTCAGTTTATTACTAATGTTATTATTCATGGGTTACACATTCATGACTGTAAACCGACTGGTAACGCATTGGTTAGAAGCTCTCCTTCGCATTACGGCTGGAGAACAATGGCTGATGGTGATGCTATTTCCATTTTTGGATCCAGCCATATCTGGATCGATCATAACTCTCTCACTCATTGTGCTGATGGACTCGTGGACGCTGTCATGGGCTCTACTGCCATCACCATTTCCAATAACCACTTCGCTCATCACAATGAGGTAACTAAATCCTTACAGCATAATCTTAAAAACTGATAACAAAAGTAAAATAAACTAATAACTAATTTGTACCACAGGTTATGTTGTTGGGACATAGCGACTCGTATGTTAAAGACAAGATGATGCAAGTGACTATTGCCTATAACCATTTTGGTAAAGGTCTGATTCAAAGAATGCCAAGGTAATGAATTTAATTCACTGTTTGTGTAAAATGGGAATCAAGTGCATCTGGTCTGACACGAGGGTCTTAATATTGCAGATGCAGACACGGGTATTTCCATGTCGTAAACAACGACTACACTCATTGGGAAATGTATGCTATTGGCGGAAGTGCAAGCCCCACCATCAACAGCCAAGGAAACAGATACCTTGCCCCTGCCAATCCTTTCGCAAAAGAGGTACTCTAAATTTATAACTTGGTCGGCGTTCTTTAATGGCGTTTCGTGTGGATGTTAATATTGGAACGGGATTGGTACAGGTAACGAAGAGAGTGGAAACAGCTGCGAATAAATGGCATGGATGGAACTGGAGATCAGAAGGTGACTTGCTACTTAACGGTGCTTATTTCACTCCATCTGGTGCTGGTGCCTCTGCAAGTTACGCTAGAGCCTCGAGTTTAGGAGCTAAATCGTCTAGCATGGTTGGTACCATTACCTCCAATGCAGGTGTTCTTAACTGTCGTAGGGGTCGCCAATGCTAGCCCCTCACCGCACACCTCCATCCTCGCACCATTTCATTATTCCACAATCTTTTTTTTAGTGTGTCCATTTCACCATTTTGATCCGTTTTTGCTTGCCATATTCCCGGCAAGTCTAGGCGTGTGTTATTTTCACACACACTACTTTTTATCAAAATACTCGTCTTTGGTGTTTATCGTGTGTCGTGCAACCTCGACCAAGTTTGAGGTTCGAAGTGTTGTCCACCGTGTGCTTTTGTGTCTGGTGTTAGTTTGTTTTTAGATCTAACTAGGCATTATTGGTTTTAGTTCACAAGGTCAGTCAGTATGGTATTTTCTTTTTTCTTGTGTAATTCTGGTTTCTCGAGTCGATACAAGTTGTAATGTCGAATGTACTTGGATCTTGAAATGAATAGAAAGGGAAGTTTTATTTTTTTCGATATGTTTTTCGATATGTTTTAAAATAAAGTCCAGTAAAGTGTAGGGCATGTTGCTTTGTCTTGTGCCAAACACAGCTTTTACTTTTGTTTTTGTAATTTTGGTGTTAATTTAAATGGGTTGGTGTGGTCATGATTCTGGTTTCTTTAAGAATAATGATGTTTTCTTTTTATTCACAACCAAAAGGTTTCAGAAGACTTTTCTTTTGTCAAACATAGTAATGATCCTGTCTCGAAAACATTAACGAGCATTGGATACTGCCTATACCGGATCCTCTTGAACGTGTTTAACAAAATCCGCTTGACCCACCACATTCGAGATAATTAAACCCATCTCAACCCGTTACCCAACATGTTCGATCAACCCATTTTACCTCAAAAAACTCTTTACTTGATTCTCAAGATCGATTTCTAAAAATCCTTATTCGGAACTTAATACAATGTCACATGGGTTTTCAAATAACATGTTACCACGATGAAACTAAAGGTGTTGCCCACCATGTGATAGATATAGTCCTTTTGGCTTTTGGGTGCCTATATTTCTAGAATTGACCCGAACGCTATCGAGTTTTAAGATTCTACAACTTACTCTTGCATAAGGTACTTCCCATGTGACCAAAAGCACAGATGATTTGAGTAATACAGTCTTCTTGAGTGCCTACATAACAGTGTGACAACTTTGTCCTACAAATGTACAACGCGCCGTTGAATAAGGTACCGCGAACAAAGTGGGTCATTACACTTATCCAAAATGGATAGACTTTTCACTCTCACGAGTATTGCCAACAAACTCACTAGAACCTAACCCGCAAGCCATATTAAAGTTGTGTGCCACATAACAAATATGATGCTTGTATAAAACGACCTGCAGAGTACAATATTGCAATTTATACTTCGTGATACACATATTCACAATATCGTTTTTAGGGGTGACAATGGTGTTGTGTTTGTGTATGCTGGTTGCTGGTCGGCATGTCAACATGTTCATATACCTTATAACCCAAACTCGACCCATTTAATTAATCATGTCCAAAAGGACACTACTACGACCATAGATATTAAATACTAAAGGAAACTAAAAGACTACTACAATTTTTGTAAGTGGAAAAAATGAATATATAACATTTAATTTTGTTTTTGGTAGTTTTTAAACGGGTTGACTGGTTGTAAATGGGTTTGGAACTGGTCATGCCGCGGGTCGTCTCCGAATTTGCGACCCCCTAATCGTTTCTATCAAATTTAATTGGAGTATTATGTTTAGTCTGAAAACACGGGTTGGTTTTTGCATCCGATTTCTGTATTCTTCAACCAAATGATCAAAGATTCCGATTAATCAGTTTTCGAAACAAAAGACAACGTTGATACTACTTCGTTTCTTGAATATGATTTTTCCACCATTCTTTCGCTTCAAGTAATCCAAATTGAGAAAATCATACTCACAAACTCCCAACAAAACATTCTTGTTTAGGAAAGTACAATATGAATCTAAAATTTAACGCACGGGCACAAATGATTTATGGCTTATGTATCGAATACATACCCAGCTTCAGCAAAGTGGGATTTTACCAGTGCAAGAGCTCTTGAGCGGTGAGAAATCTTGTTCTTTTCTTCCTTGGGCATTTCAGCATAACTGTAACAGAATACGTATTATTATTGTATAAACAGGTTGATCATAAAGAATTATATGAAGGGATAGAATTACGTTAGATCGTAGCCATCAGGTTGGAAGACTGGATCCCATCCAAAATCATTCGGTCCTCTTGCAGCAACGATTTTCCCCTGAAAAAATACGTTTTCTTGTTAAATTGTTGGGATACCAGTTACGTGTTCAACACATAGTAAGAAACAAAGTGATGACATAAAGCATACCGGGGTCTTTCCCACAAATGTCATAGGTTCCAAATTTGGCCCGATAACAAGAGAAAATATACACATAGCAAACGCAGATTTATCCTCATAAGCCATCAACAAATTGTTTAGACCTACAAAAAACGACCCAAATACTTAACAAAAGATATATATTTTCATAGTTCAACATCAAGGTAGAATTTTGAACTATTTTAAGTACCTTCATGACCAGTCTTTTCGAGAAACCACTTGCTATAGATCAGCGTATGTCGTCCGGTAACACCCGTGACAAAGTAAAATTAACAATATTAAAACTCGCCAAATAATATTAAATAACAAGAAATTATAAAACTATATCTGAGTAACAATCACTTTGAATACGAATACACACATCCAATTACCCCCCCGTCCATAACAAGATTAATATAAACTACATTTGAGTAACAAACTAAAAATACGGACTTAACTTTATGAAAAGTAGACAAAACAATTTGACAGCAAGCGATAAGAACATGACCTTAAGAGAAATGTAGTAAACGGAACTTACATATAAGGCCCTGCAAACAAAATAGGCAAAACGGCATAATCAATAATTAATCGTCACAACTTCAATTCAAATAAACCGTAAAGTGTAAAACCAATAAACTGAACTATAACTAACCGGGAAGACCATTAAGAGCATTAAAACACAAGCAAGTATCTTCAACTAGCACCGGTCCATTCACCTACAAACACGAGCCACACATTTCAATATATAAAAAAAACCACCGAGACAGGGTAATTACAGAACAATAACAACATGCATTCAATTTTGTTACCAATCATATCAAAAATTAAAGAGTAAATTACATAAATTGTTCTTGTGGTTGTACCAAAATTACAATTGCCGTCCCTAGACTTCATAAATTACACCAGACGTCCCTAAAACCAAGGTTTCTTAACACTTTTCTTCCTTGGACAGGTACGAATAAGTTAACAAACCTTGTTTTAGGGACCAAAACGTTAAGGGTCAGAAACAAAAAGGTTAAGAACCTTGTTTTTTGGGACCAAAACATCAATGGACAGGTCCGTTAGAGACGTCTAGTATAACTTATGAAGTTTATAGACCATATCCATAATTATGGTTACTAATAGAGAAAGGTTCAAACGGGAACCAAAAAGAGTTCATATGTTTTTAAGTCCGTTCATATGATAAAACTACCGGAACTACAAATAATGATCATTCACATATGAACATAGAAAAACGTGTAAATTACGACTGTTGTTTTAACATGTGAACGAACTTAAAAACATGTGAAAAATATATATTTTTTTGTATGCTTTTCTTGTTCTCGTTTGAACCTAACCCTATACACTAATCTTACTAATGGTAAATTATTATTATTATTATTATAATCAGTAAAAAAAAATATTTAGTGGGTAATTATATAACCTGCTTAGCTGCTAAACGAGCTTTTTCTTTAGAAATATCTTCTGGATCGCCTTGTAATTCCGGCACTATTAATAAATTTATTAATCAATTAAACAAAAAGAAAAAGAAAATATAGATATAGATACAATATATGTATATATACATACAGTCAAGTTTAAGTGACTTAAAAGGAATCGATTGTCCTAATATTACTTTCACTTCTTCAAGCTTTTTTGCATTTCCGGTCACAAATGTTACCGGAGATAATTTCAACATGCCACCACTCACTACACGCGCCGCCGCCATTTTCACCGGAGGTTTTGGGTTTTTCTATGTTTTTTAGATTTGTAAATTATGGGCCTACAGTTACTATTATCACTAAGCCCAAACCCATATAACTATTTACAGGTGGGTTATTACCTTTAGACCCCTTTACCAGAATCTTTAGACTAGTGTCAATGGTGTGAACTGACTTGTGTTACTCATACGTAGGTAACTCATATATTGGCATTAAACGCGGTTGAATAATGGTCGGTATATCGACAGAATAGGGACGAGAATCAATTATTGTTGGCAGAGACTTAGTTAGTTTGATGTTTATTAACGTGCGTTGAGTTGACAAAACTAATTTCCTCCATTAGTTTAAACATTGTGAGCGGTCTTTTAAATTTATCTTAAGATTTTAAGGGTAATTTGGTAAAGAAAAAAAATTGACCAATTTCTTATGAGATATATACTACTTTATTATATAAATAAAATAGAAAATAAAAAAATCTATCAAAATGTCTAGTGAATAAATCTTGTTTCTATTTAATGTATTTAGTTATTAATATTGGTCTACGTAAACTGATAAAATTTCGTGCTATATTTGGGAGTACGAAATTCATGTTCGTGCTACTTTGGGAGAACAAATGGGTTCAGATATGTGGTCTAACTGGTATTTCTATATTCGTTTTTGAAATTTTTTCTAATTATTTTAAGATGTTTATATAAAGCTTGGAATCTGCAACTCTCATAAAACCAACGGGACGTGTTACACTCTTACGACTAGATTATCTTTGAGATGGGTTAATACAAAAGAATCATTCTTTTATACTAACGTTTAATGAGAAGCGATCGTAGTATTGGCTGTCTATTAAGTGTATATAAAATAGTACTGCTTTCTCTTTTAATGAATTATATTTTTGATTCATTTAGTCATTATAACATTTTTGATGGGCTAATATTTTTCCTAAAAATAAAATAGAACAGATACTAAGTATAATACATTTCGGTGACATTTGAGCTTTTAAACAAAATCAAATTCTCTTTTGTTTATCATCTTTGTAGTGACTCGTAATCTAGTATAGTATTTGATCAAGACAAATATAAAGTAGATTAACAAGAACGAAAAAGAAGACATTCTTGCAACATATATGTCTATCGGTTAACTTTAAAACCAATGTTTTTAAAACTGTTTCGCAAAGTGTTCTGTTTTTTCTCAAGTAGGGGTTGGACCAAAGAAATCATGAAAAAAAGTTATATACATTTTTCTTAGTTTAAAATTGTGACAATCCGTCTTTTCGAGGTATATTTTGTTTACCGATTATTACTCTTTTTATTCGCAATGATTTGGACCCTTGTATTTCGCTTTATTTTACTCACGTTTATTTCATTTGAGTCGGGTTTATGTGTTTTATTACTTTGTCTCTCGAGACGGAAGCTTTAGAATCACCTAAGTGCCTAATATCTAGTATTCTCACGTTATTAAAGTATTGCGTTTACGCCATAATCTTCGGTTAAGAAAAAAATCATATTTCGAAATTTCATTACAAAGTTAGTCCTCTAACTTAATCTGTTACAAAGTTAGTCCTTTAACGGAGAACTAACGGAATCTGTTACAAATCTGGTCCTTTAACGAAAAGATAACGGAATGGTCCAAAAAGTCCCCGGTGCGCAGCACCTAGGCCAAAAATGGCTAAAATCCAATTTCGACTTTGTGGTCAATTTCTTGAGGTTCCAAACCTCCTTTTCACGTGATTTTTCCTGCAAACTCCCTCATTTGGGTATGTTAGATTCAAATGTGGATCTCAATGTGTGTTGAAACCTATTCTCTTTCCAAACTCCAACTCTTTCAACAAACATATTATCACTTTTCTTCACACACTTTCCCTTCATACTTGACTCATTTTCCTCTCAACTTTCCAGATAAATGAGAACCTTTTTACAAGTATCTTGAAGAGAAACTCAAGCCAAGAAGTCCATAACTTCACCACTCAAGAGATTCCATAACAAATTCATCCATTTCGGTAAGTGTTTTCTTAAGAGTTTTCTTCATTTCTTTCTCTTTTCTTCCATTTAAACTTAGAGTTTCTAACTCATAATCATTTTCCTTTGTCTCACCAAGCTTTGCTTCCATGGATATCTTTGGAGTTATAGAGTTTTGAAGATTTCTTGAAAATCGTCATATTTAACTTTGGTATGTAAACTCTTCAAAGATTTCTCCATTTACTTCTTTTGCTATGTGAAAACCTCTAATACTCCACTTGTTTATGTGTTGATGGAGGTCTTTGGTTTCCCATTTTCCTACCTCTACCTTGAAGTTGGCTAACTTTCGGAGAAAAACACATTCTTATAGTTGGTAAGTAAATTTCCCGAAAAACCTTTCTTTTTCGTTCCTTGAGACTTCTCTCACTAATTGGTGAGTGTATTTTTGTGTTTGGAGCCAATTACCTCCTCACCACCACCCTTGAAGTCTCTCCCTCCGAACTACTTGCAAGCCTTTTCGTTTCTTCACGTCTTGCGGGTGAAATCGGTAAAATCATCATAACCTCTTATCTTTTCATTTCATTACCTTTATATTCGGTTTAAAGCCTTGAAAACGGTTAGGTTAACCTATTAGACCAACACCTTTCGTTCTCGGAAACTTTGGACTTAAAACGAGTAAAATATGAAAAGATATGCTATTTACCGAAATTAACGTATTTTATGATAAATATATGTAAAACCACACATTTAGACATATATGACACTTGGTAAATGTTATTTCAACCTATTTTACCTTCCTGACAGAAAGTATTTTAACCTCAGAACGTCAAACAACTTGATTTTCGACAAAACGACAAAACGATATTTCGGAGAACACCCCGGTGCGCAGCACCAAGCCCTTGGTGCGCAGCACCGAGGGTCTGTTCCTTCGAAATTCTGTTTTTGATATTTTTCGACTTAAACTCATAACGTATTTTAACTTTAAACTCATATCAGTAACATATTATGTATAAAAGTACTATATAAGTCAAATAACGTCTTTGGACTCAAAGACATATCGCCATCTTAAACGTTAACGAGATTATTTAAACAAACATTTTTGTTTACTCTTACGTCGAATCGTTTAAAAACCGTTATAACTTACTTTCACTCTATTATTCTGAAAATGAAAGTATTTTTACTCTTAAATGATCAAAGTTATATTTCAATCTAAAAATCATCAATTTTGACTTTTCTACAAAACGTTGACTTTGACTTTTCTCAAATAGTTGACTTTTGACTAATCTAAATCAATATCTTTAATTTTGACCTTTCCTTCCAATTGTTGACTTTGACTTTAACCAAGTCAACATCTTTGACTTTGACCAAGTCAACATCTTCGACGTTGACTTTGGTTGACTTCAATAAACTTTGGTAACGGTATTCCTTTCAATCGACGTTCCTGTTAGTCAAGTTCGGCTCGGAATGTTATTCCTTTCTAATAGTCATTATGACGTGAAAACTTAGCGATATTTTCCCATCGTCCCTATCGGCGCGGAACATCGTCACCTTGAACCGTCATCACGACTCGACTTGGAAATCGTTGGAATACTTTAATAAATCTTAAACACTAAACTTAACCGACAAGGCTAAACCGAACTATGTTATTGAGATACTTAGACTTGTTATATTGATCTAGGGCACTTAGGCGGCGGATTATTAGCTTCATATTGATTATTACCCGATCTCTTGCCGAGCTTATTTTGTGAGTTATTCGTAGCCCATTTTCTCTTACTATTTGGGCTGGAAAGCGTTTTTGAACTATTATATGATGTATATCTTGTATGCCTAGTGTATTAGTATCACCTTAGATTAGGATGCTTCTTAGGCTTTTGGTAAGCCCCCCCTCATACACTTGTTAGCTATTTGCCCACGGTTGCATATATATAGATCTATATGGGTTTGACCAACCCTCATTACTCGAGAGGATATCCCTACGAGTGAATGTTATGGCCGTATGATTATTTGTTTCCTTTGGTATTGCATCGCCTTAGGTTAGGGGATTTGTGGTCAGGTTCAGTGTATATTAATCTTTGGTATCTATACTCACACTAGGGTTATACATCAAGATATGCTTTTGAAACTTAATATATTTATTAAATCTTTTATTGGGTCAAATCTTATTTACTTATTGCGAATAATTCACCAACATTGTGTTGATGTCGTTTTTAACGCTTTTTCAGGAGTTTGAGGATTTTAGTTGATCATGCCTTGCACATTTTGGGATCATATATTATTTGTATTTGGAATTCGTTTTGTTTGATGTAATTCCTTTATGATCCGAGTATTTGACATTTGTATTGTATTTGTACTTGACTTGGGTTTTCACATTCGGTTATGTATTGTATTTTAAAACCTTGAGGCATGATTAATATATTTTGATGTTTTGTTTACGGTTGTATGTTGTAATTCTTGACTCTTGATATCATTAACTGGAACACTCTGCGTTCCGCTTTTAGCGGGGTGTGACAAAAATACATAAAATAAGATGATGAAACTTTGTCTTTTGTTAATTTAACAACACCAACCAACTTGGTAAGTTGTTTCTAGAGGTCACATGTTTAAGACATGACAAGTAATTAATTTATATTAGTAGCTCTATTTTCTGATACGGTTTGACCCGTTCCAAATTGACGGGTTAACCTATGGATTCGGGTGGTCCGACCAGGTTAGCACACAACCTGTCCACCCGGACAAATACGGGCCGTTTTCCCACAAAAAATCTGTCCCGATCCGGGTTTAACGACATTGATTATAATGATAAGAATGAAAGCTAGCAAGCATGTAATATCAACGTGAAAAGTGAGAAGTATGAAAAACATAAAAAGATAAGACTATTTAAGTAACTATCGAATAAGAATACAAACATAATTCATTAAAACGTGCAACTTAAACTTATCGTGATTCATCATTCATTTCCGTTAGGTGACAAACAAACGTAATGACGGAATGTTAAACTCAAATGTTCATTAAGGATTCGAACAAATAACCTCAACCTCGACACTTTCACATCACCATATTTTTTTTTCTGATTTTTCTGAAAAAAGCAAAATCTTATTATAAAAAGCTCAACAAGAACCACCGAAAACAACAATAAAAAATGCTTCAAGATGGAGCACAAAAACGAACAAAGAGTAGACAATTACACACCAAAACCAAACTACATGAATAAATCTAATCAATCTGGAAATGAGCTTCGAAAATTCATAACCCAGCTAGTCTATCTCAAACCAAACCGTGAGTAACTATTTGAAACCCGAATAAAAGACCTTTATTTAACCTTAGGAAAAATATATTTACTCTTTATTTTTTCTATTTCTTGTATTTTGGCGAACCCAATTTTATTTCTTCATTGCCAAGTCGACCAAATAAGCACGTAACACATCCTAAGAAATACCTTAGACACCCATGTATTCTATGTTTTTATCATGCATCCAACAAAAACTTCTTCAAGAGAGGATATCAACGACTCGTCCATATTCCACCATCCCCAAACTATAATGGTTTCACGTCATTAACACCAAAAAGGACATAAAGACGATGTCAATATTAATTAAACCACGCTTCTCTAGATTATCACGAGTAGGAAGCCTATTTAACATAGTACACCAAACACCAAGCGTAAATGTTAACTTTGCCACGAACCATGAATTCCATATGAATCTTTTGTCGGTCACAACCCCTCCCAATAGGTTATTCTGCACTAGCATATTAAAAGCCGTATTCTTCTTCTATTAGACCAAAGACCTTTTGTTAAACGTCGGTTTATTCTTTCTAATTCATCGTCCTATTCATTTTCGTAACCGTACAAAACTAAGGCATTATTAGCCATTAACACTCTTATATTATTTACTTTAATAATTTACCCAAATATCATAATTTCATAATTAGGAAAATAATTAAACACGATAAAAGATATAATACATTTTTATTTATAAAAAATGAATATGTAAATAAAGATTTTAAATGGGGTTGGAAGACGACCCTTAAAATTGGGGCTTTGCTGTGTCGTTCTCCCTCTCCGCCGTTGCCTTTTTTCAAATTTAGCCCCACTATTTCATTATTTTATAATATAAGCCCCTTTACTTTCTTTAATAATAATTATATTTTAAACCTTATTAACCACTACTACATACACTTCTTTTGTGCTTTTCAAAACCAAAACTTTCAATTTCTTTTTCATTTTTGTGTTTTTTGAACGAATTTTATTAGAATCTAGCAAGACGCCAGAGAAAAAGGATTGTGGATTCACCGACAAATCAGTTCAAATAAACAATCTATTACAATACCTATTGATCCGTAAAATAGATAAAATTTGGACGTCATCATAAAGAGTACTCCATCTCGGTTATAAATTATTAGTGAACGTCATGTCAGGTATTGAGGTTTTTACTTAGAGGAAAATGATTGTTATGTTTAAAGATTGAAACACGTATGATTATCAAAGGTATTATATGACGTGAGAAAAATTCAACTATTCCATACAATGTCATCTTAACAAACATAATCATACATCTTGTACGAGCAATCTATAGAACGCAAAGTACAAGGATCTACGGTATGACAGATTCAAAATTTTCGACGATGGTGGTGAAAAATCATTTGATACACTACTATAATACCTTTCATTTTTTACCAGAGCCGGTCCTGAGAATTTGGATGTCCTGTGCGAAAAGTAAAATTGAGCTTCCTCATACAACAAACAAAAAAGAAAAAAGAAAATCCATAGTCAAGGTTTGATCTTGAGACCAATGAAACATAATTAACAAACCTTACTATCTCGATTAGATATGTTTTATGTTATAGAATCAACAATTTACTATAATTTAATAAATAATTTATTACTTTTTTCAAAATTTGGACCTCTTTTCAAAAATCATGTACAATTGCACCTTCTACACATTTTCTGGACCGACCCTTACAACGCCAGTTGCTACAAAAGTGATATTTATATAAATACAAATTTGTAGGATATGCAAATTCATATTTAAAGCAACAATGATATGCAGATTCTTGTTAAAAACTATGTATCCGTGTTGCAAGTTGGCCAAAAGAGTTGTTCATAATTCATAAACGATATTGTTATTAAATTCATTTGCTAACGTGGGGTTGGCCTCAAATTCAGGATTTACCCCTTAAAGATTTTGTTCATTACTTATATATGGAATGAGAAAAGCTAGGATTTGAATAAAATGGATATTCTTGTTTGAAATAAAATCGAATCGAGCACAAAATATAACTAGACAAACTCGAGTTTACAAATTCTGAAATTTAATTATTCTCGACTTGTCTGAGGTCAATGTAAGATATACTATTTGTGGGTTTAGCTCGAGTCGAGCTTACTCTAAAGTCACAAATTGAATAAATATTTTCAAGATATTCGATGTGTTTGATCTAGGTTGAACGTTCACCAAGTCTTGATAATTAGTATACTCTAATTTGATGATGAACTTGAAAGTATAAGTCCAAAACATCTCCTCAATCACTTTAAGAATTCCATGACACAATTGATAAAGTTGTCTTGTCTCATACAAATATGGGTGGGATCAAGAATAAAAGGACATGCTCATTTTAAGGAAATGGTGGATGACATTTCATTTGTCACATTCCTCTAAAATAAAATTTAATCTAAAAGTTATATCATGTGATATTCGGTCCAAATGTACATACTAAACATGTTCTATTATTTATTAGATTTAAAATCTACATATAATCTATACTATAATATATATTAAAAAAAATGTATTAGAATTCATATGATAAAGTATGAATGATTAGATGAGTTTTAAGATTAATTTTACACCATTAGATCAAAATGATGATTTATATAACATCATCATTAGCTATTTTCGTTTAAGCTCCTACATTTTAAATACAATTTTATACCTCAACTTTATTATTTATTATAAAAAAATATAATTTGAGACCATTACTTTAAATCTTAAATATTTTATATATTAAACATTTTTAATAAAAAGAAAAACGATTTATTTTTTAATTCTTTTTTTTTTGTTTTTTCTTTTCTAAACAAAAATAAAAACCTGTGGGTAAAGTAAAAAGGTTAATGTTGACTTACAAAAAGAGACATATTATATATTTTTGTTTTTGTTTAACAATAAACGGATTATACCTTGCACGAGTATGAAATACATATACCAAATAATAAAAGGGAATGATGACATAAAAAAAGAGACACCTTGTGTATTGATACATACAACCACATTAAATTAATAAAAACTAAAAAAATCATATTGTAAACTATTTAATTTGATCTCTAAGACTCTACTATTAAATAAAACAAAATTGACTATACAGTTCATTGAAGACCTACTTCTAACAATACGACATAACTCAATATATAATTTAAAATCTAAAATTGATAGAGTAATATTTGAGCAACGATTGACGAGCTCAAGAGTTTGTATGTGTTGGCTAACCGATACGGTCTCCTGCGGGTGTAGTGCAAACCTACCAAGCTCTTGACGAGCCTAAGGTGATGTGTCGATTAGGGTACGTGACGTAAGAGAGCACGAAAACTCTAATACGTGTGTGAGATGTGGAATTGGAATCTGCCAAATCTGACAAAATATCAGGTATTTATAGGCGATAGATTTAGGTTTCCTTTTATGGACCGTGGGTCGTGATCGTGGACTATGGGCCCTGGACTGGGACCAAAAAGGAAAAACGACGCGCGTGAATTAGTCACTGCGAATTGAGGTGAGCTCGGGTCATGTATGTTTGAGTGTGGGACTCAAGAACGGATGATCCGACGAGCTCAAAAAATAGGTGTGAAGCTAAAATCACGCGGGAAAGAGTTGACGAGCATCAGGGTCGAAGTATTCGTGCACGGAACCAAGGAGTTGGTGTGCATCGGGGCCAGAATACTTGTGCATGGGGCCATTTTTCTCGTGCATGGCGGGCCCGGGTCACTTTTACTCCGAGGAGCACAAGCTGCGAGTCGGACCTCAATTGCTCGTGTATGGGGCACGTGATCGGGGATCTTTTTCCCGTGAATGGGAGGGTTTGGCGAGGCGGGCCATATTTACTCGGCACCGGGGCCAAAGCTTTTACGAGCTGCGCGCTCAGCCTTGAACGAGGTACGGGGCCATTTTACCGGTAAAAAGGCCAAGTAATGGACGGGTGTGCTAGGCGCTGGGTCGAGCAGCAAGCTCCCCATGTCCTAGGCATGGGGCCTGGTTGCTCGGTCAAGGGGCAGGGAGGGTTGCGAGTTGGGAGCTCCCCCCTTGGCTGCCCGGGTCTTTCTCCTTCTCGAGCCATGCATGCATATTTGGTTTATGTGAGTTCAAAGTGTGGTGGTCCAAGCCTTGTGGTCCTAACTTGGTGTGGTCTCAAAAGCCCCCCAATTCAAAATTTGTTTAAAAATTTCAATTTTTTTGAAAATTTTGATTTCTCTAAACTCAAACAACTTTTTTGTCTTCATAATGACAACTCTTTCTATCTTCTTCATTTCTCATCTTCTCCATCTGTTTTTTCTCTCAAATTTCTATCATTGTTTTTCTTTTCAAGGATTCAAGATCTCATTTCTTCAATCTTTTTGAAAGTAATCTTTTTATACATACTTATTTTCTTTGTTGTTTGTGATTTTTTTATTCTTTTGGGAACAAAAAATCATCAAATGTTTGGTTGTTTCTAACCATGGATTTTTTTGCTTTTGGTAATAAGGAATCACCAAATGTTTGGATTTTGTTATTTCTAAACATGGATTTTTATACTTTTGGTCATAAAAAATCAAAATGTTTGAATTTGGTTATATTTCTTAACCATGGATTTTTATACTTTTGGTGATAAAAAATCACCAAATGTTTGAATTTGGTTATGTTTCTAACCATGGATTTTTGTTTTTGTATTTAGGAAGAAGAGATGTGAGTTAGTATGTGAGTGAGTTGACTCGGTGAGGGTGAGGTGGAGCTCGGTTTGGTGGTGACCGAGTGTTTGTGGGGTGTTCAGCTAGGGGTGTTTGTTGTTCGGCTAGAGGTGTTTGGCTAGGTGATTTGTGGTGCTCGGATAGGTGCTCGACTAGAGGTGTTTGGTTTGTTGATTGGTGGCTTGTGGCTAGGTGCTTTTGTTGCTATTCATCGAGTAAGTTAGTGTTTTTTTTTGGTTGCTCACCTTGCCATGCTTAGGTTTCCCCTAGGCTATTTTTGTATGTAATTTGTGCCTTAGGTTATCCTTTGCCATAGTTATCAAACACTTAGGTTTTTTGTATGTATTCACCCTTTGCCATGTCACCTTTGTTTTTAGAAATACTTAGGAGGTTTTTCCAAGACTTAGCTTTTGCTCCAGGTGTTTTGTAAGTCTTTTTCGCCATAAGCTTGTATCTAGACATAATTCTTAGTCATTTTATTATTACCTTTGTTAGGCGTTATGGATGGGGGTGGAGGTAGGGAGGTGATAGGAGTAGGGGATGTGCAGTCGCTTTTGGATGATGATGGTTTGTAGACTATTGTTGTAACATCCGTCCCACATCGGTTGGAGAGGGGAACAAATCCTTCTTTATAAGGGGGTTGATACCTCTCCTAGCATGACGCGTTTTGGCACGAGCTCCGTGCCAGAAACAAATCCGTGCGCCGGTGAGCAAAGCGGACAATATCACGCTACGGGTGTGCTTGGGCTGTTTATGATGTATTTTGTAACATTTGGCATGATCTATTTAATTTGATGATTTGTTTATCGGTTATATTGTTGTAATCTTGACTCTTGATATTATAACTGGAACATTCCGCGTTTCCGCTATTAGCGGGGTGTGACAGAGGAACAAATCCTTCTTTATAAGGGGGTTGATACCTCTCCTAGCATGACGCGTTTTTGCACGAGCTCCGTGCCAGAAACAAATCCGTGCGCCGGTGAGAAAAGCGGACAATATCACGCTACGGGTGTGCGTGGGCTGTTACAAATGGTATCAGAGCCGGGGCTCGAACCGATGTACACAGCGAGGACGCTGTGTCCTATAAGGGGGGAGGATTGTAACATCCGTCCCACATCGGTTGGAGAGGGGAACAAATCCTTCTTTATAAGGGGGTTGATACCTCTCCTAGCATGACGCGTTTTGGCACGAGCTCCGTGCCAGAAACAAATCCGTGCGCCGGTGAGCAAAGCGGACAATATCACGCTACGGGTGTGCTTGGGCTGTTACAAATGGTATCAGAGCCACTCTTGTGACGTTTGGGATGGTGGGGCAAACCTCAAAGAGGACGTTGAGTCCCAAGTTGGGGTGTTTGTGACACCTTAGGCAAATCTCACATCCCCAGTGCACAAAAGTGATGCTGGGTATATGAGTAAACCTTTAGCCTTTCATGACACAACGCGTTTTGGTGGCTACAGGCACTACAGAGCTTAGAAACTCTGTAGTTAAGCGTGCTTGGGCCAGAGTAGTTCCAGGATGGGTGACCCCCTGGGAAGCTCAACCAAAAACAAATCCGTGAGCCTTGATGTGGCAGAGCGGACAATATCGTGGGCATGAAATGGCGGGGTGTTACAATTGTTGACCATGACGTAGGCTTGACCGCGGAGATGGTTCGCTTGCATGGGCCCGACGATCGGGCCAATGCTCCCCCTCCCGGTTATGTAGCTTGTTATGTGGAGTACATTTATAGCGACAGTTTGAGGTTTGAGCCTACTCCTTTCTTTCTGTCGGTGTTAAATTACTGCGGTATTGGATTTGTGCGGTTGCATCCGCTTGGTGTTTTAGTTACTCTTGAGATGCTGCAGAGGGCTCTAGGATTGGAGCCTTCTCTAGATATGTTTAGGTGCGTATGCTATCTTCAGCAAACTGGTAGTTGGTTTACTGTGAAGATGAGAGCTAGATTTAGTGAGCTTTTTACGCATCTTCCGAATAGGATTAAGGATTGGAGGGATTTTTTTTTTTGTGCGTACTGATTTTATTCTACTAAAGTATGATACTTTGGATGGGTGGTTTGGTCGTCTGCCAACAAAGCGCCCATCGAGCTTTCTACTGAGGTTGCCGCGTTTCTCACACTTATTGGGAGTGTTCATATACCGTTTAAGCATTTTCCGGAGGGTGTTTTATTCTTGTGTCGGGTTAAGCGGACATTTAAAGATGGTAGGACGTACCCGGTTTTATTTAGGCGAGGCACTATTAGACGTACGACTTGTTCCTTTTATCCTTTTATGTATTTGTCAGAAGCATTTTGTTTTGACTTCTCCAATTTTGTTTGCAGTCATGAGTTTTCTTGATGCATTGACGGCTCTAGACGTTGGTACCATGAAGGTGGCGTCCTTACCTCGAGAGGAGGCTTTAGCTCTCTATGGTGTTGTTGCCCAGTTTGAGGACGTAGGAGGTGTGCCTCCTCCTGCTGTGGGAGAGGTGACTGCGGGGGGCGTGCATGCAGGTGATGGTGTGGAGGATGTGCCTATGTCACCTCTACTAGATGGTGAGAGTGAGGATTTCTACTTACACCCTGGTTTTTTTGTGTTCGTGTGAGAACCGTCAAAACTCAGGTCGAGTACGCTAACTTATAACCTCGATACGTATATTTGATACTTGCTATAACTAACTTATGTGTTACGTGGTTACATTAGCATAACCCTTTAAGCTAAGCTCGATGTAACTCATACAAAACTTTTAACGAAAGGTTTACGTTACTTAAACATTAAACGTGTGTGTCTCGAAAACGGAATCGGAATCGGAATCGGAATCAAACCAACAATTGAACTCTAATACCAAGAAATCACATAATGAATTTGCCTAAGTTCATAACAAGAACGAACGTAAAACCCTGGACTAATACTTAACGATAACAAAAACGTAAAACGAATTTTAGCTGGAACAGCCATTCAGCCAACGGCTGAATGATTCAGCCATCGGCTGAGGCCCAGCCGGCGCCTGGAGATATTCAGCCGGCGGCTGAAAGTCGCTGGTCCAGCCACCAACTTTTTGGTGAGTCATTTCTGCATGTAACCATGAGGCTACACTTGTCCAACGACGTTTGGACCCCTCTTATAGAAATGTCAGTCACTAACACCCCACTTGCTTTCATTTCTCTCACAAGTTCAAACACAAAACACACACTCAAACACACACACAAACACTTACACCATTTCCCTCTCAAACTCACTCTCTTTTACAGAAAAATTGCAGCAATAATCCATCTAAACACCTTAACAAATCGTCCTCATCATCAAGATAAGCAAGAAGTTTCCATTCACTTAGTTACATACAACGTTTTCTACCGATTTGAAGTCGAAAACACCTCCTAGCTACTCTAGATCATCATCCATACACTTTCTTTGGGTAAAAATACTTTTCTCCACTGTTTATACATAAATATTTACTTGCATGTACGATCCATCACTCAAAAACGTGTTTTATGAAGTTTTATAACGATTTTTACACAAAAACAGATTTTTTGTAATCTTTTGCATAAATCTATGTATTTTTGGCTAAAAACTAAAAAGAAACTGAGATTTGAACATATATATAAGTAATCATCATGGTTTATCAGTTGCATGTCGAAATCTAGCTTAAAAATATTTAAAATCGCGAAAATGGCAAAACAAGAAAAGTTGTCACGACCATCCAGCCGACGGCTGAAATAATTCAGCCGACGGCTGAGGTCCAAAATTCGTATTTTTAACATATTAACGGAGAAATTGAGGAACATATATTTTTCACAGTCATTAACATATTCTCACAGATTATAAGTTTTGAAACTTAAATGATAAGTTGAAGTATTTAAATAACTAATTTATCATATCGTTCTATAATGTCTTTATATGTGTCGTATTAAGCGGGAAAGTGGATAAGAAATTTTGGATATAAATTTTATAGCGCGGAAGCGCTGCCCAAATTTCATTGGACATAATTATAACACTTTAACGACAAACCAATCATTGACTAACGAGTATGAAAGTTAACAAATAATAATACTTACACAAAAACTTGGTTTATACTAGGATTCCGGTGATTCCGAGCACCCTCCGAGCACATTCCGAGCACGCGTTAGAATCTTCGCAAACAGTGAGTTACAAACCCCTCCTTTTTAAACGATTTTAATACATTTTTGGGGTGGAATGCGAGTCTTAGGCTTAAACACTATATTTAAGCTGAAACAAACTTTGAACGCTTAACGAAACGCTTGTTACATAAATGCTATTACGAAAACTATTTTTGCCAGCATTGTTGATGGTTTTGCCAACAATGCTGAGGATACAAACACTATTTTTTGCCAATGACTAAACATCGATCGTCATGTTGCGGACGTTGTACAACATGGACGTGAGATACCACTAAAATTCCCGATACTACCAAGAGACATTAGTTGCTATTAATCCCTTTGGAAAGGACCGTTAGTAGTTATGGATAGAGCTATTAGGGTAGATAGACCCTCACAACAACGCCAAATAACGATTGTGCATAATACTAATTGGGTAGGCTATAGGCTTAGCAACGATCATTGGGCAATACTTAGGATTGTCACATAGTCGCGCTATGTGGTCAATGCCTACAAACATGAATACTCATACTTTACGCATGGTTATGCGACAACTCTTTGAATACTATACTTTACGCCATTGTCATGTGCGTCGAAAAACTTGAATGCTTTTACATAAAATTTGTAGCTCACTAACTACGTCTCCCGTAGTTAACACTTGACTCGTATTTTCAGGAAACGAGTAAGCTTGAGATGGTGCTTGAATGCTTTTGGTTGACGACTTCAAGAATGGGAAGGGTTCGGGTGGTTTGGTTATGAACACCTTATTATTGTATTCGGATATGTAAACGATGTTTTAAACTACTATGTAAACTTTGATGTTATGTTTTGTTTAATATAACTTGGTGTGGAATTATAAACTTGTGTATCGAATACTCTCGCTCTTCACATCCCGTGTTTCCGCTTTAGCGGGGTGTGACAATTTGTTTGTTATTTAACATCTCTATTATGTTTTGTAGGTGTCGTTGAGTCTGCTGATGATAGTTTTACAAATAATGATGACGGGTTGGATGACACTGCTGGTGAGAACGCTGATGAGACGGTTGTAGATGATGATCTCTGGGGTCCATATGGCTCTCCTCCTCATGATGATGGTGAGTGTTTTAATATTGTGTTTTAAGGTTTTTTACATTCTCCTATTATTTTTGTAGCCCTTGGAGCGATTGTTGGTGTTGAGGCTTCTCCATGTCATCGAGGGAAGAGGCCTGCTGCTCATGGTGACTTGGGGGAGATCAGGAGAAAGAGCTCTAGGAGTTTGGATCGGGTACTTCTACGGGGTATGGGAGAGGGAAGAGGCTTGAGACTATGGGGTTTGCCCCGTTCGCTGCTCAGCCCACATCTAGCGCTCTAGCTTTGACTTTAGCATCGGTGATTAGCACTACTGGTGCTCCGTTTGGTATTAGTGTATCTCATGGGAGTTCTCATGCGGGGATGAGTTCTTCCATGGTCGGTGTGACGGCCTCAGCGGTTATGGGGAGGGGAGTCCTTGTCTTTGGTCCTCCGCGTGTTGTGATTGTTTGGAGCTACCTCATCCCTGTATGTGCTTAGCTTTTTATCTATCTCCCTTTTCTTTTTATATATCTACGTATTGTTTTTAACTTATTTCTTTTTGTTCCTCATGTTCCCTAGGAGGTATTTCTCGTATTCCTCTGTTTGGTGATTTGGGTGATTGTCTCCGGGGTAGTTCGCGCTCCTCGTTTTGAGGAGGAATTTAAGTCCGAGGAGGCCCGTGCCTACTATACTTCGCTTGATCGTTTTCGCCTCATATTTTTTTGTAATATAATCTGAAACATTTTTAATAAATCAATCAGACACCACATAATTCTTTTTAAAAAATTAAACTTACAGATGGCCTGAAGGGTCGAAACAAAACCCGTTATCGCATACTTCTTTTTATGGCTCGAATGGTTAAACCATAAACTATTACAATATCCCGAGAAAAATAACAAGAAATCGCTACTACAATGTAATTTTTCTACGCTACGACATCGTGTATTGACTATATTACATAATTATTTTATGGCCCAAAGAGCCAACGTAGAAATTATTATTGCATAATTTATTTGAGGGTCGAAAAAATGAAAATAGAAACTATTAAACTCAACATATATATCACAAGATTGAAAAACTATGAAAACCGGTGTTGAACCAGAAACCATTATCGCATAAAAGTTTTTGATATCGAAGGAACGCATGAGAAATAACAAGAAACCGTTACCACATACAATGATTACTTTTATGGGCCAAAATGTCAAACCAAATATTGTAACCGCATAATTCATTATTTTGCCGAATCCAAACCAAAAAATGTTACCGCGTAACCCATTATATTGAACGAAAAATGATAATTGTTACCATAACTAATTATTTTGATAGTCCGAAAGGCAGAACCATATAACTCTTTGTATGGCCCTAATTGCCAAACCATAAACCATGGACACATAATTCTTTTTATGAACTCGAAGAGACGAACTGAAAAACCAATATAATCAACATATATATTACGAGATGAATGAAAAACAATCATTAACTATTATCGCAATGCAATTTAGTTGAAAACAAAATTTTAAACGCCGATGTATCGCGCGAGCTTTATACTAGTAAAACTTAACATATGACAACTCTTTTATTGATTTTATAAACACTATACCTCAATCTTTTAATAGATTATAATTGTATTATTTTTGATAGAGTTCTCTACGTATACGAATTTAAAAGTGAAGCTGAAAACACGTATATATAAACGAATAATAGAGATCTCACATCACAACTCATATTGTTATATATATTGTTAATGACACACGATGTTTACTCAGTTCCTATATAATATATTTTTATTTTTCTCTATAAAATTATCTGCGTATATACGGGAAATAAACTAGTTACAAATACACGATTTACATTCAACAATTAAAGAAACTAAGATAACAACATCTACAGAGTATTTATTTATATCTTTTTTAAAACAACAATAGATTACATATGAGGACTCGCGTAAGACTCGAATCTTCAACCTTAAAGAAAGACACTTAAATCTACATATATTGTTACATTAGAAACATTTTAGTAATATTTTATTATTACTTTATATGTAATAAAATTCGAACCTTCAACTTTAAAGAGGAACATACAACAAAATTTGAAACATCAACTTTAAAAAGAGATACACTTATATCGACACATACCGTTAAAGTATAAACATCCTGTTCGAAAGATAAAAACGACAACAGTCCTAACTTGGTCTAAACGGGTTTCTAACTTAAAGCGTTTATTGCAGTTTAATAGTTGAGGGACTGAAGTTGCTAAAGTCTTGAAGTGTGGTGTTTATTTCGTGCTTGAAGTGAAGAAAATAAAGATGGAGGGTCTGGAAGTCAATAACTCTAAGTTAGAGGTTGTCGGTGTAAAAGTTGCTCTATATATTCATCGCTTAGCAGATTTAGGGTTTTATTTTGTATCTGTCTTTCTCTCTCTATTTTACACACAGTAACCCTAAAATTAGGGTTTCATATCGAAACCCTAAGTTGTATAGTCTGAGTATTGTATTTGTATTCTTAGCAATCAGTTTGATTGTCATCTTAGTCTATATAACATTAATCTTGGAGTATTAATAGAGAATTTTTGGTGTTGTTTTAGTCTGTTCAAGTTTGGATTGTTATTTTCTACATGGTATTAGAGCACATCGGTGCTCTGGATACTCTTGGTTAGGTTCACGTATCGATTTGATTAGATCTAGGGTTCTGGATCTTGAGGTTGTTAGATCTAGGGTTTCTAGATCTTGAGGTGGTTAGATCTAGGGTTTCTCGATCTTGATTTTTTTGTAGATCTAGGGTTTCTGGATCTTGATCTGTAGTTTGTTGGGTTCGATTTGGTGTTCTATTGGGTTCGTGATCTTGATTTGAGCTCTGTTCATGCTAGATCTGGGATTGATTGGTAGATCTAGGGTTTTGTAAACCTTAATTTTTGGGGATTCTTCTCGAGTTCTCTGTTGGTGTTCTTGGCTGTTCCAGGACTGTTGGTGAGCTGGTTGGTGTTCTTGGTTGTTCTAGAACAATCTGGTGCTCGTGATTCTTCCGTTGTTGTTCCTTATGTTTTTTTTCCTTTTATTTCTGTTTTTATTCATCTGGTATGTATATTTTTTGTTTGCTTTTGTATTTCTTTGTTTTGTTGTTGCTGATGCTCCCGTGCTCCCACTGTAAGTCCTCCTCCCTTCACTCTTTATTTTGTTAATTGGTTGATTGTGGTGCCAGAGGTTTGTGCCTGGTGTTATTATTGGTTGTGTTGTTGTTCTTGGTTCCAGAGGTTTCTGCCTAGTTTGTTTTGGTTGGTTGTGGTTGTTGATTTCTCATTATGTACTAACTGTTTGTGTGGTAGAAGAAAGTTCTTTGTGTTGAGTCCCTGCTTAGTAGGCCTCTGAACCGAATAGTATAGGGTGCAATACACACTTTGATCTTTAGGGTGCATTCCATTCTGCATTTGTGGTTGGTTATTTTCTGTTTTTCAGTTTTCCGTTGTTGTTCTTTTATGTTGTTGTGGTTGGTTGGGTTCTGTTTACTGTATTTGTTGCTTATCTCTGTCTTGTGTGTTCTTTGTCTGCTTGAATGAGTGAGTCTGATAAACCTGCTTCTAGTGGTGGTGTCAAAATGACTAAGGTTAATAATCTTGACTTTAGTGACGCTTTGTTTTTGCATGCTAGTGATACTAACACCACTTCTCTGATTACTTTTAAGCTGAAAGGAACTGAAAATTATAATGTATGGAGTTGTGCTATGTTACTTGCTTTACAGACTAAAAATAAAATTAGTTTCATTGATGGTAGTCTGGAAAAAAAAATATGTCTGATGATGTTTTGAGTGAGGTGTAATTCTGTTGTGCTTACTTGGATTTTGAGTTATATATCTTATGAGTTGTATTTGGGTCAAGTTTTTTCTACTTCTGCCTTTGTTGTGAGGAATGAGCTAAAAGAAACTTATGATAAAGTAGATGGTTCTATTACATTTAATCTGCATCATAAGATTAATAGCTTAACTCAAAGTGGTAGTTCTGTTTCTGACTATTATCATAAGCTGAATTGTTTGTGGAAACAATTTGATTCTTTGGTAAAACTTCTTGTATGTTCTTGTGCTGGTGCTAAACAATCATGTGATCATAATAATCTGATTAAGTTGATGCAATTCTTGATGGGCCTGGATGAAACATACTCTCTCATAAGAAGTAACATTTTGACCACTGACCCTCTTCCATCTGTTAAGACAACTTTTGCAATTGTGTCTAGAGAAGAATCTCACAGAGGTTCTTCTCAGCCTTCTTCTTCAAAAAAAAGGTCATAATACTGCTTTTATGGCTAAAACTTTTGAACCTAATAATAATTTTAATAATAATAATAACTTCAATAAAAAGTTTGAGAAGAGAGGTCCTAATCCAAATTTAACATGTACAAAATGTGGGATGATTGGGCGTACAGTTGAGAGGTGTTATGAGATAGTAGGTTATCTTCCAGGCTGGAAAAAGGGCTTTAAAAGCAAGTTTCATAACAATAATGCTTTAGTTGACAATGTGGTTTCCAGTGGTTCTATGTCTTTTACTAGTGACCAAATTGATAGAATCTTGAAATTGATTGATGATAAGTCAGTCCCGAGGGGTGTTCATGCCAATATGGCATGTATTCATTTTCAAAACAATAATGTGTTTTTCAATACTAATTTTCATAAATTTTTCTGTTCCAACTCTGCTGTCAATTCTGTTAAGTTCCATGATGGATGGATCCTAGATTCATGAGCAAATCAGCATATGACATTATCATAATGAATTTCTTGATAATGTTGTAAATATTTCTGGTTTAAACATGAAAGTAGGACATCCAAATGGAACTGAAGCTAGAATTTTAAAAATTGGAAATTTAAAATTAAATGCCCATATTGTTTTGTATGATGTTTTGGTTGTTCCTGAGTATAATGTGAATTTGCTATCTGTGTTTAAGCTTGCTAGAAATAGCAAAATTTCCACTGTTTTTAATGAACATAAATGTCTTCTTCATGATTTAACTCTAAAGAATACCCTGGGGACTGGTAGTGTTTCTGATGGTTTATATTACTTTAATGTGACTAGTGAAGGTAATTGTGTTGTCAATAATGCGCTTAATTGTCTGTCTTTTGATCTGTGGCATAATAGGCTTGGTCATCCCTCTGATCAGGTCTTACATGTCTTAAAAAACTCTTTAAATGTGGTAGGAAGTGTTGAATCTGATCCTTGTGATGTTTGTCATAAGGCCAAGCAAACCAGAGAACCCTTTCCACTAAGTGACCACAAGTCAGGTCACTTGGGTGACTTGGTTCACCTGGATTTGTGGGGTCCTTATAAAGTAACAAGCAAGGAAGGATTTAGATACTTTCTAACAGTTGTTGATGATTTCTCTAGAGCTGTGTGGTTGTATATGCTTAAAACTAAGGATGAGGTGTTTAACTACATTCTTGATTTTTATAATTTGATTAAAAATCAATTTTCTAAACCTGTTAAAGTCTTTAGAAGTGATAATGGCACAGAGTTTGTTAACAATAGACTGGCTGAGTTTTTTTTTAACCAAAATGGTATTATTCATCAAACAAGTTGTGCATATACTCCACAACAAAATGGCATAGCTGAGAGGAAACATAGACATCTATTAAATGTGTCCAGATCCCTTATGTTTCAGGGGGGGTATTCCTCTTAATATGTGGCCTGACTGTGTGCTAACTGCTACCTATCTTATTAACAGGACTCCATATTCTGTGTTAAATGGTAAATCTCCCTATGAGTGAGTTTATGGTCGTAAACCTAACCTTTCCCACCTTAGGAGTTTTGGATGTCTTGCTTATGCTACTGTGTTAAACAACTCTGATAAGTTTAGTAGTAGGTCTCTTAAATGTGTTTTATTGGCTATTATAGTTCTAAGAAAGGCTATAAACTGTTTAATCTTGATCAGAAGTGTATTCTGTTTTCTAGGGATGTAAAATTCTATGAAAATGTGTTTCCTTTCAAAACCACAAATCATGATCATCTTGCTTTACAAACTGAGACCACTACTATAAATACCTTAAACTTCTTTGATAGCATGTATAACCGAACTCCTAAAAGTAGCAATGATGAAGGGATGGGTACTGAGAGTGAAGGTAGTGGCACTGATTCTCCTTCTCATGACAGTTCCAAAGTTACAACTCTTGTGCATGGAACTGTTGTAGAAGAGAATACCACTGCAACACAGTTTGCTGAAAATACAGTTATCCCTGAGGGCAATCCTTTTCAAAACATTGATGATTCTGTTATAACTGAAAATATTAATACTAGAAAGTCCTCTATGAAAACAAATGTGCCTAGAAAATGGGATGATTATGTCTTAGGGGGAAAACACAAGTATGGAGTAGATAAAGTGGTTAGTTACTCTTGGTTAAAAAAGGATGTTGCATGTTTTGTTTCTAATCTTAATAAAAGTGTTGAGCCTAATTCGTTTAAACAAGCTTGTCTTGATCCTAATTGGATTAATGCTATGAATATTGAAATGGAGGCTCTTCTTAGAAATGATAGTTGGGATATTACTGAAAAACCTGTTAATAAAAACATTGTTGAGTGTAAATGGTTGTTTAAAATTAAGTATAAAGCATCTGGTGAAACAGAGAGATATAAAGTCAGATTAGTTGCTAAAGGTTATAGTCAAAAGTATGGTATTGATTATGAAGAGACTTTCTCTCCTGTTGTAAAAATGGTGACTGTTATGTGTCTTATTACTTTGGTTGTGTGCAATAACTGGTCTTTGTTTCAACTAGGTGTTAATAATGCTTTCTTGTATGGTGAACTTGATGAAGATGTTTATATGACTTTACCTGAAGGTTATTTTGATAAAACTGATAATAGAGTATGTAAACTTAAGAAGTCTTTATATGGCTTAAAGCAAGCTCCTAGGAAGTGGAATGAAAAACTGAATGCTAGTTTGTGTGAGTATGGGTTTGTTCAAAGCAAGTCAGATTATTCCATGTATGTGTTGACTAAATGTGAACTGCATATTATGTTATTGGTGTATGTTGATGATATTATCATTACTGGCAATTCTAATTACGAAGTTGTGGCTATAAAACATTTTCTTAACTCTAAGTTTATGATTAAGGACTTAGGTGCCTAAAAGTATTTTCTTGGTATAGAGTTGTTTGAAACTGATAAGGGTGTTTGTTGATGAGTTTGGTATGTTAGGTTGCAAACCTGCAACTACCCTCTTGATGCTAACATTTCTATGTTGTTTGACAAAGTAGAACATAAAACTAGTGAACCTTTGAGTAATATATCTATTTACCAAAAGCTTGTTGGAAAATTGATATACCTGACTCTTACTAGGCCTGATATCAGCTTTGCTGTGCAAAGTTTGTCTCAGTTCATGCATGCACCTACAAAATTACACTTTAACCTGGCCCTAAGAGTGTTAAGATATCTTAAAACTGCTCCTGGTCAAGGAATTCAGTTGTGTAAATCTGATAGTGTGAAACTGTCTGTGTATGTTGATTCTGATTGGGGAAGATGTCAGGTTTCTGGAAAATCTGTTACTGGGTTCTGTGTTTATATTGGTAATTTACTTGTTTCTTGGAAATGTAAAAAGCAACCAACTGTCTCTAGGTCTTCTGTTGAAGCAGAATATAGAGCTATGGCTGCTGCCACTTGCGAAACGATGTGGTTAATTAATCTTTTGCATGATATGAAAGTGAATGGTCTGACTCCTGTAGATTTTTATTGTGATAACAAGGCCGCAATGATGATAGTTAATAACCCAGTTTTCCATGAGTGGACAAAACATTTTGACATTGATTTACATGTGGTTCGTGAAAAAGTTTGTTCCGGTGTTCTTAAATTGTTAAAAATTGAATTTGTAGAACAACTTGCAGATATTTTTACGAAAAGTCTTCCGCCAAATCAACACAAATATTTGTGTTCAAAATTAGGGTTGTTTAATGCTTTTTAAGTTAGGACTGAGGGGGAATGTTCGAAAGATAAAAACGACAACAGTTCTAACTTGGTCTAAACGGGTTTCTAACTTAAAGCGTTTATTGCAGTTTATTAGTTGAGGGACTGAAGTTTCTAAAGTCTTGAAGTGTGGTGTTTATTTCGTGCTTGAAGTGAAGAAAATAAAGATGGAGGGTCTGGAAGTCAATAACTCTAAGTTAGAGGTTGTCGGTGTAAAAGTTGCTCTATATATTCATCGCTTAGCAGATTTAGGGTTTTATTTTGTATTTGTCTTTCTCTCTCTAGTTTACACACAGTAACCCTAAAATTAGGGTTTCATATCGAAACCCTAAGTTGTATAACCTGAGTAATGTATTTGTATTCTTAGCAATCAGTTTGATTGTTATCTTAGTCTGGATATCATTGATCTTGGAGTATTAATAGAGCAGTTTTGGTGTTGTTTTAGTCTGCTTGAATTTGGATTGTTATTTGAGAGAATGTCATAAATCGTCCTTGTGGTTAGTCACTTTTTCAGTGTTCGTCCTTTTCGAGAAAACTTAGCAAAAAGTGTCCTTTTGTTTTTTGAATTTATCATCTATCGTCCTTCCGTCCAAATACGTTAAAATTGGGCCGTTAAACCCCCTCACGTGATAAGCATGTGAGGGTAAATGAGTAATTAAGCTCTTTATCCCTCTTTAGCATTTATCCCCAAATTCAATTCCAGATTTTTATCAATCTTTTAAGTTGAAAATCTGATGAGTGATATGTTCACAAATATAAATACAACCTCATCTTCTTCTTTGTAACAGTGATTCAGTCTGCCTAATTTGTCTTCTTCCTCTTCATTTATTCATGTGTAATTCATGGCATGTTTAACCACCACTATCACCACCATAATCAACAACAACATCATGTATAACAAGTCCGACCACCCTATCCCCCGCCAATCAGTCCACGCATTTCCTTCTCACACGACTTCGCTGAATCTCTCCATTCCCGTCCACAGATTCTGAAATCTTACCACGCGCCGCCGGTTTCTTCAGACTTTGAGTTCTCGGTTTCTGGGAACAATATGATTGATGAGCTGCTTTTTAAGGGACGGTTGTTGCCGTTTAAGGATTCCGGTTCTGGATCTGGTATGGGACAGAAAACTACTTTACGAGATGAGTTGCTTGACCTGGGTTTGATTTAGGGAAATATGATTGATAAAAATCTGGAATTGAATTTGGGGATGAATGCTAAAGAGGGATAAAGAGCTTAATTACTCATTTACCCTCACATGCTTATCACGTGAGGGGGTTTAACGGCCCAATTCTAACGGATTTGGACGGAAGGACGATAGATGATAAATTCAAAAAACAAAAGGACATTTTGTGCTAAGTTTTCTCGAAAAGGACGAACACTGAAAAAGTGACTAACCACAAGGACGATTTATGACATTCTCTCTTGTTATTTTCTACACATCCTGAATCTTGATAATGTTTTATTACTTCATATGAATATGAATATGAATATGTATCTTATGTTCTTATATAATCTGTATTTTATTGTATCAATGTTGAATTCACTATGTATAACAATGTATTGAACTATCAATAAGAACATTCTCACTTATATTTTTCTTATATTGTATTGTTTTTAAACTTCTAATAAGTTGTTTCACAAGAGTTCAATATATTTACACGTGGGCATGATGCTGCTATACTACTTGAACAAAAAATTTATGTTTTCAATCTAATTTATTGATTTAACCTTCGAGGAGTATCACATCTATAATCAACTATTTTTTCATGTTAACACCACCAATGAATTTAAAACTAGATACATGTTTATTGAAAATTACTACGTAAATGTTAAGTTTCAATTCATTCCTACTAGATACTTTTCTACATAAATATTTATCAACTTAAAATAAATTAGTAATGAAAAAATACTTAAGTAGATGTTTTGGTAGTTTTTCTCTAATTTTTTTTCACGGACATGCTTAGATAACTTGTATCTATGTATCTACACCATGTAGAGAAAAGATGAAAAAGCTAAATAAATGGGGCTGTTAAGTGAAAAACCTTATGAGGTTTCACCGTGGGAACTTCGCGAGACTTTTTACCGTTTTGAAATATTGATAAAATGTTGCTTACTAATGACCACTTCAAGAAGAACCTATTTGATGTCGAATGTTGCATCTCACAAGCATAAGTAGTAGTCATACTACAGTAAGAAGAACCTATTTAAGTGTTTAATCGAAGGAAGACGCACTAGGAGCCTACTCGAAGTTTTCGAAGTAATAAGTACTCATTTTAGTTTTTAACCACAACCATCGAACTACACTTCCAAAAACTTTTTAATATATGTCTTAGTAGTTTTTCTTCTTATTTTTTTTTAACGACATGCTTCAATTACTTATACTTACAACATGTAAAAAAAAAAAGTTAATTACATGGCTAGTCTCTTTGGTTTGCCAAAATTGCACAGGTCATCCCTATAACTTTTTTTATTACACCACTCGTCCCTAAGTTTGAAATTTGTTGCCTCGCAAGTCCCTATTTTGGATGTGACGTTAAAACAACCGTCAAGTCTTATCACGTGAGAAACACGTGAGGACAACTTTGCCCTTTTACCACCATCACCCCCATTTACCTACCACCAACTCCCCAAATTTCCAAAAACCCCAATACCTACAAATCCTTAATTTCTCCAATCACCATTTCAAAATAATTCAATCAAAACCCACATCAAAAAACACAAAAAAGACTAAACTAAAACATTAAAACATCTCCAAGTTTTCGATATTTTTAATAATAATTTCAGTGGTAAGTTACCGATTCAGTTTGTGAAGTTGAAGAATCTAAATACGCTTTTTCTCGGAGGTAATTTCATTGAAGGTGAGATTCCGGAGGATTATTCAGAGTTAAAGTTTGAAAAGGTTAGGGTTACAGGGAAATGAACTTTCCGGTTGGATTCCGACGAGTTTATCTAGGTTATCCATGCTTAAAGAGCTTTGGCTTGGTTATTACAATAGCTATTCCGATTGTATTCCGTCGGTGTTTGGTTCGTTTAAATCGTTGCAGCTTCTAGACGTTGGAGGTAGTAATTTATCCTGTGAGATTCCGGAAAGCCTCGAGAATTTGAAAATGTTGCATACTTTGTTTCTTCAGTTCAACAACTTTACCGGAGAAATACCACCGGATTTAGCAGGATTGTCTAGTTTGAAACCATATTATTTAGTATCATATCCGAGGCGGGTTACATAGAGAATGTATGGCATCCTTATGGATATCATAGACGAATATGGTTTCGACGGCCTCAAGTTCCTTGCCACCAAAGATGATTTATGCCCTTTTTTTTATGAATCATGGCTTTTACAAGGTGATTAATGATCAATCGAAAAGAAAAGGTTTTGATTGAATTGTTTTGAAATGGTGATCGGAGAAATTAGGGATTTGTGGGTATTGGGGTTTTTGAAAATTTGGGGAGTTGGTGGTAGGTAAATGAGGGAGATGGTGGTAAAAAGACAAAGTTGTCCTCACGTGTTTCTCACATGATAAGACTTAACTGCTGTTTTAACGTCACATCCAAAATAGGGACTTGCGAGGCAACAAATTTCAAACTTAGGAACGAGTGGTGTAGTAAAAAAGTTATAAAAATGACAAGTACAATTTTAACAAACTATAAGAACTAATCATGTAATTAACTAACAAAAAAAACCATGTAACAAAGAAGAAAGAATATAAAAATGACAATGTAGGAACTTGAGATTGATGCCTACCTGCTCACACACTCACTTTGTCTTGTGTTTTACTGATAGAGTCAAGAACAAGATTAATTTAAACCTTAAACTAATCCCATAAATTAACACACTAACTAATGAACCACTACTCCTCTGTCCATTTTGCAAATCTCTATGTACTTTTTTATAAATAAAAAACTATATTACCATGAAAGTTGTGCTGTTTCTTGATCATTTCAAATTTTCAACCAAACAAGAAAGAAAACACAAATATTAAGAAAAACCCACAACCCAAAACCTCAAATGATACAAACCCAAGAAAAAAGTTTGCAAATTTAGGCAAATGTTTATCTCTAAATCCAATATTAATCTCATTTATTCTTGTTTTAAAAATGCTCTGTTTTTCTTTCTTTTTACACTTTTCTTCATTTTTTCTTCTTCCGCCGGAAACAATGGCGGAGATGGTCGGAATGATGAAGCAAGTGTACTTTCTTCATGGGGTTCTGGAAATAATGGTGGGTTTTTAAAAAGTTGGAAACTTTCCGGCGAAATTAAGAATCCATGTAGCTGGGATTATATTAAATGTGATGTAAATGGTTTTGTTTATGAGATAAAGATTCAATCAATCCCATTACAGTTACCATTATCTTTAAATTTCTCTTATTTTTTACATTTAAAAACACTAATAATCTCTGATTCAAATCTCACCGGAGTTATCTCCGCCGAGTTGGGTTCTTGCCGGAATCTTGTCACCATTGATTTGAGCTCAAATAGTCTTGTGGGTCCCATTCCATTTTCATTAGGAAGCCTTGAAAATCTTCAAGATTTGATTTTGAACTCAAATAAACTCACCGGAAAAATACCACCGGAGTTGGGAAACTGCCGGAGTTTAAAGAATCTTTGGGTATTTGATAACAGAATTTCCGGCGAAATCCCGCCGGAGTTGGGAAAGTTGGGTAAACTTGAAGTTATCCGTGCCGGAGGAAATAATGACCTCACAGGAAAAATACCATTTGAGATTGGAAACTGTAGTAGTCTTACTTTTCTTGGATTAGCCGATACTCGAATATCGGGTTCGATTCCGAGTTCAATTGGTAAGCTTAAAAAGCTTCAAACTTTGTCAATTTATACTGCTATGATCTCCGGTGAGTTACCACCGGAAATTGGTGATTGTTCTGAGCTTGTTAACTTGTTTTTATACGAAAATAGTCTTTCGGGTTCTATTGTTCCTGAGCTAGGAAAGCTCGAAAAACTCGAAAAGTTATTGTTATGGCAGAACAATCTAGTAGGATCAATCCCTGAAGAGATAGGGAATTGTAGTAAGTTGAAAATGTTTGATGTTTCTTTGAATTCGTTATCTGGGATTCTTCCGAATTCGATTGGTAATCTTGTTGAGTTAGAGGAGTTTATGATTAGTAATAATAATGTTTCGGGTTCGATTCCTGTTGTTTTTGCAAATGCTGTTAATTTGCAACAGTTGCAGCTTGATACTAATCAGATTTCGGGTTTGATTCCGAGTGAGCTTGGGAAGTTAACGAATCTTGAAGTGTTTTTCGCTTGGGATAATAATCTTGAAGGAAGTATTCCTTTAAGTTTAGGAAGTTGTAGTAGTCTTCAAGCGTTGGATTTGTCACATAATTCGCTTACGGGTAGTATTCCTTCGGGATTGTTTCAGTTACAAAACTTAACGAAACTGCTGCTTATTTCTAATGACATTTCGGGTTCAATACCACAAGAGATTGGGAGCTCGAGTTCTTTAGTTCGGTTGAGGTTGGGGAATAACCGAATCACGGGTGAAATCCCAAAGGAAATCGGGGGTTTGAAGAGTATAAACTTTCTTGATTTGTCTGGAAACCGTCTTTCTGGGATGGTTCCTAATGAGATTTCTAGTTGTACGGAGTTAGAGATGGTGGATTTTAGCAACAATATATTAGAAGGCTCGTTACCTGACTCTTTATCATCGTTATCGGGTTTACAAGTCTTGGATGTTTCAAGAAACCGCTTTGATGGTCCTATTCCATCTAGTTTAGGGCGGCTTGTGTCGTTAAACAAACTCATTCTGAGTGAGAATGAGTTTTCTGGAGCGATACCTAAATCACTCCAGTTGTGCTCAAGTTTACAATTTCTAGACCTAAGTAGTAATAAACTTTCAGGAGAAATCCCGCCCGAGTTGGGGAATATCCAGACGCTTGAGATTGCGTTAAACTTGAGCTGCAACGAGCTAGCAGGATCTATCCCGGTTCAAATAGCTACACTAACCAAGCTTTCGATTCTTGACATGTCATACAACAAGTTAGACGGAAACTTGAGCCCACTTTCACACCTTGACAACCTCGTCTCATTGAACATTTCGTATAACAACTTTACAGGTTATCTACCAGACAACAAGCTTTTTAGGCAATTATCCGACGCGGATTTAGCCGGGAATCGAGGGTTATGTTCTTTCGGTAAAGATTCTTGTTTCTTAAGCAATGTGGCCAAATCAGGAAACGGGAAAGATGAGTATAAGTCGAGAAATGCAAAGAAACTAAGAGTTGCGCTTGCATTGTTAATCACTTTGACGATTGCTATGATGATTATGGGTGTAGCTGCGGTTTTAAGAGCAAGACGAACTATGAAGGGAGATGATGAATCCGAGTTAGGCGAGTCATGGCCGTGGCAGTTTACTCCATTCCAAAAACTAAACATTTCAGTCGAAAGAATCTTGAAATGTTTAGTTGACACAAATGTGATCGGAAAAGGGTGTTCCGGGGTGGTGTATCGTGCTGATATGGATAACGGTGACATCATAGCTGTGAAGAAACTTTGGCCATCAATGACAGTTGACGGAGCTTATGAAGATGAGAAAAGTGCAGTACGAGACTCGTTTTCAGCTGAAGTGAAGACATTAGGCTCAGTTAGACACAAAAACATTGTTCGGTTTCTAGGTTGTTGTTGGAACAAGAAAACGAGGTTGCTTATGTACGATTACATGCCAAACGGGAGTCTTGGTAGCTTGTTACACGAACGAATGGGGAGCTCGTTGGAATGGGAATTAAGGTACCAAATCTTGTTAGGGTCTGCAGAAGGACTCTCTTATTTACACCATGATTGTGTTCCTCCCATCGTTCATCGAGATATTAAGGCTAATAACATCCTCATCGGGCTAGAATTTGAACCTTACATTGCAGATTTCGGGCTGGCAAAGTTGGTAGATGATGGTGATTTTGCTCGTTCGTCAAATACAATCGCTGGTTCCTACGGATACATAGCTCCTGGTACATATTTCTTATCGTTTAATTGATCGTTTTCAAACTTCTAATGATTTTTCTATAAGAAGTTTTCACAAACAGGTTTTATAATTCTCACATTTTCTTTATGTTCTTATTATAGAATACGGGTACTCGATGAAGATAACCGAAAAGAGCGATGTTTACAGCTACGGAGTAGTAATGCTAGAAGTTTTAACCGGCAAACAACCAATCGATCCAACAATCCCAGACGGAATACACGTCGTGGATTGGGTAAAACAACGAAAAGGATGGAAAGAGGTACTCGACCCAAGCTTACTAGCCCGACCCGAATCCGACATAGAAGAAATGATGCAAGCGTTAGGCATCGCGTTATTATGCATCAACTCGTTACCCGAAGAAAGACCTACAATGAAAGACGTGGCCGCAATGTTAAGAGAAATCAAACACGAAAGAGAAGAGTATGCGAAAGTAGACGCTCTTCTAAAAGGATCACCAGGAAAACCTGTCACCGGAAGCAGGTCCAGTGGAGGGGTTCCAGCGACATCGTCTTCATCGACGGCTGCCGCTGGCCGGGTGAAAAGTAACGCAAGTAGCTTTTCAGCTTCTTCGTTACTTAACTCATCTTCTACTAGAATTCCAAACAAGTGAATATAACGGCTATATTTGGTTTAAAGTTTGGTTTCCCGCTTTTTTTTTAAAAGAAAATGTAATTTTTATTTATTTTGAGTGTGTTTTAGTTTAATCATGATTTTAAGGGGTTTAGTTGTAAATTATTTAATTAAGAGAGTTGTGTAAGTAGAAGAAAATTTGTAGCCGATTTTGGTTATAAACTTTCTTTACTATTAATAGTAGAATAATGACCGTTTTCTCGGCAACATTAATGATTAGTATTTTGACGCACAAACTTATATTATTCGGAGAAATGTATTTTTGTTTTATATCCTGTATACCGAACTTGACAATAACAAACTAACTTGACATTTCAGCGTCATCTCAACGCTACATCACCCACCTCAATAAGAAAATACCTAATTTTCTCGACCTTTTCAAATATTTATTTTTAAACACTAAAACCCATAATAAAAAGAAGAAGAAAAAAAAGTACAGAAGGTTAGCGAGCTGATGGACTCGTCGAAATCCAACTTACCAAGTTCAAAATGCGAGACGCAATGTTCCCTAATGAACTTGCTGAAGTTGAGGACGAGCAGGTTCTGCTGTAAGTCAGTCGATAGTACTACAAATTCCCTATTTGAATCAATCAAGTTTCAACTTAGGCACATGATAAGTACCATCTTTTAATATTAAAAGTACCAAAAAGTACCATTAGTTTCTTAACTTTGATAGAAAATATAGAAAATCCCTATGTTTAATCCAAGCTTATCTTATTTTAAATAATGTAACATCGAAAAATCTAAGCATAGATTGTGTTTCTATAAATAAATGAAGACAAGTCATAATTGAAATTAGTTGAATCAAATAATTGATTCCTAAAATAAAACCTTTTTCACCTTGACTACATTATTTTCCATATTTATTCACCTTTTGACATTTCTTACACCATAGTACAATTAAATATACAAAAAGTACAAGTCTGTTATGCAACTCATCATAAATATAGAAAGTTAAATTGTACTTTAGGCAGTGATGATTGTACCTTGAGGTATAAAGTAATGCAGGGAATCTGTTTAACCATATGGGCTTCTGAACAAAATTCATTACCTTGAGATTCACATATTTGTTCCTTTTTTGTTTTTTTTTTTTGAAACGGCAAATGTTAGTGATTCGGGACCACATGCAACCCACGAACCTTACACCAAGGTTAGTTCTATATCTCATCTCCTAATAATCACCCCAGAGAGAGGCTCGAACTCGAGACCTCCCCTAGGGGATGACAACCTCCTACCAATGGGACAAACCCAATTGGCTAGTTCCTTTTTTGTTAATTATTATTTTTTTCTTTTCTTGGAAATGGATTTATAAAAAGTAAATATTCCTGAAATACTTTTTAACTTTTTATATTTTTTGATAATTCTGAAAGTATTATGTGACAATCTAAAATCATTGAGATGTAAGACGGTTAAATTAGCCTGATCGACTCATTTACGAGCTAACCTTTTTAACTCGTGTCAGGTTCATGTCGTGTCAAAATTTATAGCCCTTACCTTATCACACATAGAATATAATATACATTATACATATATACAAAAAATTATTATTGTTTGATACATAACAAAACTATTTACATTTTGTATACGTATAAGGGATAGTCTGGGTTCCCAAATGTTCTTCATTTAAGTTTCTTGATAACTTTTTCTTTAGCTTTTTGTGCTGCAACATCGACAACGTTTTCCCTTGCTCGTTTTATCAAACTGTCCTTGCCTTCCGAAACTTTTCCTTTAACATCTTTTGTCATATTTGAAAACTAAGTAAGGAACAAATCGCGACACAAAAAAGAAAAATTGAAGTCAGCCCGTTAGAGAAAATCACTTATACAAAACTACATTATCCATCATTATTAGAGAATTACCTGCGTGAATCCTTCCTTAACTTCTTCCGCTGCTTCTGTTACCTCTTGACATGTTTTTTCAACCTTCTCATCCGTGTCTTCCTAGCGTTTTTGGATTAAAACAAACAATTAATCAAGACGCAACAAACACACATATTCATAAAAAATCAAATAGTTATTGTGATATCGATCATCTTTGGGTTGTACGTATGCAATTCTTACCTTTTGCAAAGGTTTTGAAGCGGAGACGAAGGCTCTATGGCTTCTCGAGAAAGACAAGACGGGTATGTCATTGAAGATTATGTTTTTAGAAACCTTAAACACGTTACATAGTTTCAAACTTGTCATGGTTCAAACTCTAGAAATGTAGAACCAAATATTTGGATCTTTATTTAAGGGAAGTTGATGGTATGGCAAGAAAATCGAAGACTTAATTTAAACCTATTGTCATTTGTTCGTCATTGAACATTTTTAGTCTCGATTTATGTGGATCTCAAAATAATCGCTTTATTATCTCGACATAATATCATAATAATCCTACTATTTTTAGATATTTAAATTTATCTTTTCGCGATTTAAATATATTCTTCTCTTTCTTTCTATTTTAACTAATTTATCGACCCGCGTAATACGCGAACAATTATATCAAAAAAAATATAATGCCGACAAAGAACAAATAACATATATAAAAAGGTTAATCCAAAGCTATTAGTCATGTATATAAAATGATTAGATTAGCAAATGCGGAGATAAAGAAGCATAATACGCGAACAATTATATAAAAAATATAATACCAACAAAGAACAAATAACTTATATAAAAAGGTTAATAAAAAGCTATTAGTCATGTACACAAAATGATTAAATTATGTGGAGATAAAGAAAACATTTAATGCATAATTCGCGAAAAAAACCTTATTAAAAATAAAATAATTATAATATATAAAAAACTTAACATATTGCGTAAATAGGAAGAAAAAAAAAAACAGAAATTTTTTTCATTTGATATGTTTTTCGTTTATGCGCAAAACACTCATAAAACAATAAAATAATTTTATTTTCTTTTTATACCAATAATGCTTATTTTAATGAAGAGAAAAATATGTTTCGTATTTTTCGAATATTAATTTAAAATACAATTGTTAGATCAATTAAAGTATAAAGGTTAATTAATTCTTTTTTGTTATTTAGTATATATATAAGTGTTAAATTATTTAAAGTAAAAGGGTTAAAACAAAAAATTATTAATGATTACATCATCAAAATGATCTAATGGTCTAAATTAAAATTACAAATCCATCTAATGGTTATTACTTTGCCAAGTGGCATTTTAGGCCTCTCTTTTATTATATATTAAGATATCGTTGATAAATTATTTATTAGACAGTTTTAAGAGTAAGGGGTCGTTTGTTTTTCATGTTAAGCTCTTAATGATATCTAATTGTATTATCCAATAAGTGAAATAGTAAATAAGAGGTTTTGAATTTTTTTTTGGATAACATCTTGATATCCCTTTTTTTCCTCTTATTTGATAAGCTATATTTTATATCTTAATACCTATTAATACCTCTAATTAGAATTAATATTATGGCACCACATCGTAATATTAGATATTGGCTTGGAGACTTTCGTCGTCAACGTGCAATGAGCAAAAATGAAAAGTTCAATCATGCTCATGCAAAACTTAGAAATGTTATTGAACGGGCGTATGGAGTCTTGAAAGCACGTTTCCCGATTTTGAAAAAGATGTCAACGTTCTCATTTGATACACAAACGGACGTTGTTATTGCATGTTTTGCGGTTCATAATTTTATACGAAAGGAATGCGTTAATGATGAGTTATTTTCTATGTCTGATCAAATAGAGATACAAGTCGAAAATGAAAATGAAACAAAAAATAATCAGAATCAAGAATTTCAGTCACAAGTTAGTGCATCAGATCAAAATTAATGATAAACTTGCGTGAAGAGATTGTTGATCAGTTGATACACAATGGAGAATGATTTACTTTAAATGATTTTGTCATGTTAGTTTATGGATTTTCATTTACCGTACTTTGTCGGTATTATTGTTAGAGTGTTATTGGTGAAAACGTTGTCTTTTGATCTAAGAATCTTTTTCTTACATTTAGTTATTTGTTAATTTTATTTTCCGTGCAATTTAGCTATTCTAATAGCTTGAAAATATGATAAAAAAAAGAAAAAAAAAAGAATTAAGATATATATGAAAGTATATTTTTCAAACAATCTTAATGATTATGCTTTCAGATTTCAGACACAACCTCTTATCATTCAGAACTGGTTTTCAGATTCAGACTTAAATATTCAGAAAAAACAAAAGACCCCTAATAGTTATGTTCACTATGATTTAATAGAACAATTGAATTTCAGTGAAAATAAATTGAATAGATGATCTATCTATATCTATACATCTATATGTATCTATGTATCTATCTATATATTCTATATCTTGCTAAATGTCATTCCCTTGGTCTTTTTTATAAATATATTTTCGTTAAAATTATTTTTACTAACTTTTTAAATATCGATAAATACATTATTTAATTTTATTACCTACTTTCAACTTTTAAAATTTTCACTTAAGCTCTTTAACTTTGAGTATTGATATATTCGACATTCGTTCAATCTTTTAATTATTTTAATAGTTTAGAAAAATCAGTCATTAGATTAACAGTAAATTCCTAATTTTATGTTTTTTTAATCATAATTCTAATCAAAACCTTTTATTAGAATATAAATTTTATTTGAATCAGTCCGTATTATAACTCGAGTTACTAACATAGTTATACAATTAAACAATTTTATCAATACATAAACACCTAGTGCCTAGTGCCTAATAAAAGATTATAATAATAAAATCAAAATGTTAAATATAAATATAAAGTAAACTAAATTAAATATACAAGTATTAAAATAATATTCTTTTATATCGACTCTTGTTTTTCATCATGAATCTAGTAAATAGTTGAATCCAAATTAAAACCGACTTGATTTTCGAAAGAAAGAAAGAGAACATTTGGTATTTCACTTTTCAATCAGCACGAATATTGTTGCTTACTGTCATCACCACCACTATTGTTACACTACTTTCTCTTTACCTATGTTTTAGGAATGAATGACGTGTTTAATCAATTTTGATATGATGGTTAAATGATACAGCTTTTTGTCTCAACAATGTATCTATCAAGTTTTTAATGAGTCTAAGGTAAGGTAACGTATGATTTAGGTGTGATGACGTAAGAAAGTGAAAAAAACTCTAATATGTGTGTGAGTAATGAGTAATGATTGAATTGACCACATAGATATTTATAGACTAGGAAACTAGGGTTTCCGTTTATAGGTCATAGACCATGATTATGTTTATGGGCTGTCATTATATGACCCATAAATTGGTATGTGACGTACTCGTATGTGCCTATGACGTTCGGTCAACTTAAGTCGTCGAGGATAATTAGTCGATATTAATATTGACGTA
Source organism: Senecio squalidus (assembly GCA_910822075.1). Taxonomy (NCBI): domain Eukaryota; kingdom Viridiplantae; phylum Streptophyta; class Magnoliopsida; order Asterales; family Asteraceae; genus Senecio; species Senecio squalidus. The sequence goes on along the minus strand of CAJVGC010000508.1, from coordinate 45,554,726 downwards.
AGCGGATGTGCCTATGACGTTTGGTTATTGTATTTGTGTGAACGAGACAATAGTACATTTGGTGTTCACATTCGTGTCACGCAGGTAAATGTTTGTCCGGGTAGCACACAAGGTGTGGTCGAGCTTCACACAAGCCTTGTGGCCGGGTATAGAACAAAGTGTGGTCTGGCTTCATACAAGCCTTGTGTCCGGGTATATAACAAGGTGTGGACGGGCTTCACACAAGCCTTGTGGTCGGGTATAGAACAAAGCGTGGTCGGGCTTCATACAAGCCTTGTGGTCGGGTATAGAACAAAGTGTGGTCGGGCTTCACACAAGCCTTGTGGTCGGGTATAGAACAAAGCATGGTCGGGATTCATACAAGCCTTGGTCGGGTATAGAACAAAATGTGTCGAGTGTGTTCGAGCTTAGTACAAGTCTTGTGGCTGGGTATAGAAAAAAGCGTGGTCGAGCTTCATACAAGTCTTGTGGCCGGGTATAGAACAAAATGTGTCGAGAGTGTTCGGGTTTGGTACAAGTCTTGTATCCAGGTAAGGTGTACCATGTAGCCAAGGAGTTGGTCCGGATAATGACCAAGGACCAACCGGGTAGGGTTTTGTCGTAGGCGGGGCTTAGATGTGTCCGGATATACCAAGTCTTGTGTCCGGGTAGGATACTTGGTCGTTGCCTGGTAGACTTTGTGTCTGGGTAACTTTTCTTCGTACACGGGGCGTATTTGCTTGGTCATGGGGCACAAGTGTGTTCGGGTTGGAAGCTTAACCGGGTCATGGGAGCCTAGCCAGTCCGGGAAGCAGGTTAGAACCAACCAGGGTTTCCGTTTAAGCTCTAATACGTGTGTGAGTAATAAGTAATGATTGAATTATGACAATGACCAGAGAGGTATTTATAAGCTAAGAAACTAGGGTTTCCGTTTATGGGTCATGGGCCATGATTATGTCCATGGGCCGTCATTATAAACGAGTATGTGATGTAAGCGTATGTGCCTATGACATTCGGTCAACTTAAGTCAACGAAGATAACTAGCCGTTATTAATATTGACGTAAGCATATGTGCATATGACTTCTGGTTATTGTATTTGAGTGAACGAGACAATAGTACATGTGGTGTTTACGTTCGTGTCACGCAGGTAAATGTTTGTCCGGGTAGCACACAAGGTATGTTCGGGTATAGAACAAGGTGTGGCCGAGCTTCACACAAGCCTTATGGCCGGGTATAGAACAAAGCGTGGTCGGGCTTCATACAAGCCTTGTGTCCGGGTATATAACAAGGTGTGGACGGGCTTCACACAAGCCTTGTGGCCGAGTATAGAACAAAGCGTGGTCGGGCTTCATACAAGCCTTGTGGTCGGGTATAGAACAAGGTGTGGTCGGGCTTCACACAAGCCTTGTGGTCGGGTATAGAACAAAGCGTGGTCGGGCTTCATACAAGCCTTGTGGCCAGGTATAGAACAAAATGTGTCGAGTGTGTCTGAGCTTGGTACATGTCTTGTGGCTGAGTATAGAACAAAGCGTGGTCGGGCTTCATACAAGCCTTGCGGCCAGGTATAGAATAAAATGTGTCGAGTGTGTCCGGGATTACTACAAGTCTTGTGGCCGGGTATAGAACAAAATGTGTCGAGTGTGTCCGGGCTTGGTACAAGTCTTGTAGCGGGGTAAGGTGTACATGATAGCCAAGGAGTTGGTCCGGATAACAACCAAGGACCAAACACGTAGGTATTTGTCGTAGGCAGGGCTTAGATGTGTCCGGATATACCAAGTCTTGTGTCCAGGTAGGAAACTTGGTCGTTACCGGGTAGACTTTGTGTCTGGGTAACTTGTCTTCGTACACGGGGCGTATTTGCTTGGTCATGGGGACACAAGTGTGTCCTGGTTGGAAGCTTAATCGGGTAATGGGAGCCTAGCTAGTCCGGAAAACAGGTTAGAACTTACCAAGTTGGTTGTCTGGGTAGGTTTAGGCCAACCGGGTAGGCTAGCTTGATTTTGCTTTTAGTTTGGGCGAAAATGCAAAGGAGAAAAGCCAAGGGAAAAAACTAGACAGAAAAGCCAAAGAAGAAAAACACACCTTAATACTAACCTGATCAATTCACTACCGTCAGATAGCACGAACATGATTCTAGTGATATAAAAGGCGGTATTCCTTTCGTTCCTTTTGATGATCTCAAACCCATGAAATCCCTAATATTGTTCATGACAAGTTTTCATTGGATGAAAACATCTTTTCTCACTAAGACTTACACGCCCATTGGCCATTACCATTGGGCCAATCTAAGAGATTAGAGAGGGTTTTGGTCTACCCAAAAGTTCCGGTCCATTTACATATTTTTAATATCCTTAACTAGATAAGTACCTTAACAACATACGGGATAATGTAAGGGGGTGTTTATTTCTGATTATTTAATCGGTTTACGAGCTTATATAATTTTTCATAAGTTTATAAGCCTAATTTTTTCGGCTTATCAACTTATCAAGTTAAGCTTATGCCTTAAGACTTAAAAGTTATAATCTCAATTTGATAAGCTAATAAGCCGAAAAAAAGGACTAATGAAAAATTCCATAAGCTCATAAGCCATTACCAAAACAAACACCCTCTAATTACATAATAAAAAGGAAAATATGTATTTTACTTTGAATTTGTCTAATATGTGTCCAAATTACAAATGTTAGAACATTTATTTAAGTTATTAACTACACTCAAACTTTCATTTTAAAATCAGATTTACATTTAATATATATTATATACAACGGAAAATAAAGTTTATTAATTATAATTTTAAACAAATAAGAAAGTTTCATATTAATTTATTACATCATACAATTTTTTTTTTTTTTTTTGGTAAACCTAGGTATCCAACTCGCTTTGCGAGCCGACTAATCCCAGGGCGACTACCCGCTTTGCGGATAGCCCGGAGTTATCGCAGGTGAACCTCCGTATCGATGATGAAGACATTGTAAAATAACTATTTCACTTTCTACATCAACCAAACATATAAAATGTAACTCTATCTTTTATTGGATTGTAAAAATATGTTGTAACGAGTTATGGAAGTCCACGCGTTGCGACGGGTTTCTAACTCTTAATCTCTAATCTCTCGTCATCCTCCATCAAGGATTGTCGTCAACGGGTTCTAACCAAACATAATCTTTTTCCTATACCTTCTTCATTGCATGAGTTAACCATCAACCCACAATCTCGATCACAAGCTTTGGGCACTCACCATATGTGTCGTCTTAACTCATCATCGTCTACATCATATATCCATTTATCTCACATGTAATCAACAATATTAAATCTTCCTTTTCTGATGAGGATGAAAATAATATATAGAGTGTAAAAAAGATTAGTTGGTTATTTGAGAAAGAGTTGTGCTATTTTAATTGTTACAAACACTATTTATCGTACCACCTTGATATATAAGTATATGTAATAGTAGATAATATATGCAACAAAACATAAGATAAATGTCCAAATCTATATAAAATGTGACAATATACTTAAATATTAAAAGTTAAAATCAAATAAAGAGTCAATTCCTTTCCACGAGCGATTAATTAGAAGGTTAGATACACCATTTTTCTGTATAAATTTCGGATCCACCAATCTGCCCATACAAAAACCTAATGAGTTAGTTATTTACAAAGCTGACACATATATTAACTGATTAACATACGAATACGTAGACCGTAATGAAAGTTCAAAGTTCAAAAGAAAAAAAATACTCAAAACTACCTTTACAATTTACAACAGAGAATAAATGTAGAGAAATTTCGTCTTGAGATTCTTGATTCATTCCAGTGGTCAAGATGAATATGCACAAATTAATCATATCGAAACCTAATAGAGTAGTTTAATACATTCACAGTTTTCTTACCTTTTTTCTTTTCTTTTCTTTTCTTTTACTTTTTGTTACGACATTTTATCAAACATTTGGTGCCCATCATTTTGTTGGTATTCAGTGTTTAGAGTTTTCAATTTTCCGCCGTTTCGTTTATAAAATGTGACATAGTCAGCATTAATGCTCATTTATGTGGAGAGCGGTTCTCTCATTCTCATTGATCATGTGGGTTCAGTTCAAGCAGCTTTGTCGAGATGAGATGTTTACTTTGAATAAAATCTCTTTCTGGGTCCTTATGAACCATGACTACGATGACCCCCTCATCATTTTCCTCACTATGTCGTTTTCTTCATTAGACCTTTTATATTTCTTAAGAGTGAATTGGTATTATGTGATAGGTTATGTCATGTCAACAAAAATTGATGTATAGACACAATTATCAAATGACTCATTTATATCTTTTAAACTCTTAAAATCACATATTAATTTTCATTTATGTTACTATCTATAAACATTTGAGATTTTGTATTAATGTTAAATTTTAAGTAGTAAAATTACTATACTGCCCTTCATTTGTTTTATTAAATTATCACTTATTTATAATACCATACTAGCTTAAAACCCGTGTAATACACGGAACTTTTATAAAAATTGACTTGAAAAAAATGTCACACAATTCCTGTTATAATTTTTTTTTTTATATATTTAGGGGATGTTTGTGTAAGCTTATTCAAAAGGTTTAGGGCAAATGGCTTGTGTATGCTTCCAACTTGACACCGAATTCTATTGTGTACACCGGATTCACAAAAGTTCTATTGAGTAGTATATGGTGACTAATTTATTCTATTGAGGACACAAATAACCTTTGATACCGGTTGTCCGTCATTTTTGCCACGTAGGATGCCATCTCACCATGTGATAAAAACTACATGGCCCAATATATTGGCCCACATCATGATGTAAATGCATAGTAACATTAGGGTTCATAACTGAAATTGTTTTTTTCTTTTATAGAAACAGCAGAGGAATAAAGAAGAATATGGCCAACAAGATTTCTAATTTCTCCGATTTGATCCACCGTGTCACCCCTTCCTGCTTGCTCCACGCTCCCGCTTCTGTCACAAACTTCTCCGACGACATTTCCTAACACTATGTCCAACAAGATTTCTAATTTCTCCGATTTGATCCACCTCCATAACCACCACCTCCATAACCACCACCATCGCCGCCGCTACGTCCTTCACGTCCCTTGTATTCACCGTCGCCGCCTCCACCGTATCCCCCGCCGCCGCCACCACCATACCTATCACCACCTCTGGTAAAAATCAGCAGCTTTACTCCTTCCGTCAGATCCAGTATCCACCACGATTTCATAAAATTAGTTATAGGTTGAAATAAGGAAGAATCGTACCTTTTTTTGGGATTAATTAATCATTTTTGATGTTTAGATTGATTGATGAATTTAAATTAATGGATTGGTGTTTGGTGTGATAGATCCATTTTCTTCATTAAATCCTATTTATTAGGAATTTACAATAAGGCAGTTTTCTTAAAAAAAAAAAAAACAAAAAATGAATGAATGATTTTAGGTTTTGTGGTATACCATTAATTTGCAGATTATTGGTTTAAAGGTGTAATTTTAAAGGTGGAATTTTGATTGTGTGGGTGTTAATTGTGTGAAATGCTTGTGTGAGAGAGGTAACCAATGTGTGTGTGTGTGAGAGAGGTAATCACGCGTGGTAGCGTGGCAGCTGAGGTGGCCAATTTGTAAACTACTGTATTCCTACGTGGAAGCTGAGGTGGACAAAAAAATCATTAACTTGTTACACGTAGACTTTTTGTAGGTAAACGGTTACCACGTGTCCTCAATAGAATAAATTAGTCACTATATGGTACTCAATAGAACTTTTGTGAATCCGGTGTACACAATAGAATTCGGTGTCAAGTTGGAAGCATACACAAGCCATTTGTCCAAAGGTTTATGCTTATAAAACATAAGCAGCTTATGGCTTATGAAATATAAGTTCATAAGCTCCTTCCTCGTGATTGGCTTAGCTTATATTTTATAAGCTCATAAGCTATAGTGTTTGGCTTAGCTTATAATGATAAAATGACCAAAAAAGACATATTTGAATATGACCGTAAACTAAAGAGTTTGGATTAGCTTATAGTAATAATTTGATATTTTTTTTATGGGTTGATTAATTATAATATTAATTGATTCAATCGTTATCTTTGTTGGTTTTTATGGTCATATTTGAAGTACCTGACAACCAAAATGATGCTAACCTTCAATGTCAAGTTCTTTTCTACTACATGTATGTTAGCTTTGTGATATATTGTGTATTGAGCAAGTGATTATAGTACTTGAAAGCGCGCATTTCAATCACACTAAAGAGTGATTTTAAATGCCATTAGTAGGCCAAATGGTTAGAAATACAGTTTCATATGTAAATGACCGAAGACCCCCTTAATTATATGTGTGAATAGCTCTAAACGTCTCATTTGTACTCGTGTTGTTTTTTGCTGTCTAAACATGATTTTGCTGTGTTGCTTTTGTTGTCAATATGTGCAGTTTTTTTAATGTCAAAACATGTTATTGTTGTCAATAAATCTGTCAAAACGTGCTGTTTTTGCACTCAAAACGTGCAACTTTTTGTTGTCAAACATGACATTTATTGTTGTCAAACTATCCAGTTTTAAGTCCAGTTTTTTACTGTCAAAACATGAAGCTAAAGCTGCTAAACGGAGCAAGCAATACTTAGCCAAACAGATGCATACGTGTCATCACTGGTCCATGGATGGCTTGCTTTACTAATCCATACAAGTGGAGCTTGTCCTCCCTGCAACAATTTAGTTTCTTGGCTAATTCACAGTGATGAGCAAAATCCTCCTGTAAGTTACATGTAATCGATTCATTATTATAGAATCTAGAGATAACAATGACATAAATAATTACATGTTGTTGTGGTTTGTCATAAAATTATTGAGCTAAAATTTTCCATTAATTATTACACAAAACAATTTTAAGATCAATAGTTCAGATATGAAGAGGCGTGAATCGAGCTCGCTTATAATAACAAATTATGATGGTAAATGTATAATTATCAATTAGCATGACTTTAATCAGCTGACTAACTAACTTCAAGTATCGCGGTCATCCTTGTTTCCCACTTTTATAATAAATTATTGTTCCCAAAGGTAAGAACTAATTCCAAAGGCAAGAACTCCAAAGTCAAATTCCAAAGCCGAATTCCAAAGGCAAGAACTAATAAGCCGATAGAACTTATTTATAAAATAAGATTATCACAAGAAACATACAAAACACTAACTAAAGTGTTCCACGTTAACATGACACTATTTGGCCACTACCCAACCACCTGACCCGTCCATTTTCTCACCTATATTATACAACTTCTAATACACATTAGCTATGAAAAAATTTAGGATTGGAAAAAACTACATACTGCTCAAAATTAATACTTGAACCACGTTTTGGGCTCTTTCAGCTTGCTCTTAGGTACCCGATGTTTGGATGCTTGTATCAAAAAGTTTAACATTGGCTAACGAAAGCTTGTTTAAGATTCAAATAATAACAAAAAAGCAAGTAAAACATACCATTAACTATATCAAAGATAATTATAATTCCGAGGGTATACTTCACTAATTAGCATGCTTGTTTATCCATTTTGTAATGAGTTTGGGACTGCGTATCATGTTATAACAACTGTTATACTCCCCGTAGGCAATGGATCACCCAATATTCTGGTATACAACTTCCTAATTAATTCCCACCTGATACCTTCATCAAATGAACATATCACAAAAAATCACATTTTTACATAACTTGGAGCTTTAAAAATTCGAAACATGTTCATGAATTTGACAGCTTAGAAAGAAGATGAGGAAATGCAGATACATCAATTAAATTTTTGAATCTGCTATTGAAGACACAAGAGATGACTGTCAACATGATGATAATGATATGAGATACAAATAGGATATAATTAATTCAATTACCCTTCTTAAGGTGTATAACTAAAGGTCCATTTCTTTCCATGTCTGAATCATCATCTTCTTAATGCAACTGAAAATAGCAAAAAGATGCATTGCAAAAAGTATGTAATCGCCAAAATAATAACTACTTTCTGGTTTATTGTATAAAACAGAAAGAATAAGTACCATTACTGTTTCATACAACCGACGTAATGCCCAAAAGACGGGGGTGTAAGTACGTTAAAATACATAGCAGACCAAATTAGTTCTTGACTACAAAGATAGAGAATATCGACTAAAGTCTAAAGTTGGCCTTTTACGAATGGGTCGATTTATTTTGTGACCAATCTCAAAACGGTCAAATGGGTTGAATAAAAGAATAACAAAAAGGGGACATGTCAAATGGTCGAAAGTGCCCAAACTTTATTTTAATGTATATATAATCTCTTATTCAAAAGTTAAGAGTACTATGGTAATAATACAGTTTTTAATCGGAATAAATGCAACGAATATTTATAAAGAAAATATTTGTGACCCGACCCAACCCCCCTGTTTTGACTCGATCTAAAAATGACATGTTTGGATTTTAAATGATTTTGCCTCGTTACAAAAACCGCCTGACTTGGACATTTGCCATAACAGTAAGAGTTCATCCCTACAACATAAAACATTACATTATTAACAAACTATTATTAAATCCCCAAAAATATAGAATGAATTATTACAAATGACGAAAACAATATTTAACTAATCAGCTTAAGAAAAGAGTCATCTCTGAGCTTCAAATTAAGTTAAAAAATAACCATAAAGTGTTACCTATCAAAGTATTATTTTGGTTACCCACATTAGAAACAATCGATGATTAAATATATAAAGTCTAACCAAAGGAGTTAATGTGGGAAAAAAATATATCCATGCCGAATTTTGTTGTTAGTGTTACTTTCTGGAAAACCTCCGATTAAATAACAATTGATACAATCTTTAACATCACCCTTGTAACTAAAGCACAAACAATGAAGAACCAAATCAGCTGTAACTAAAAAAGATTTCACTTACCTTAATTTATATTCAAATAATAAAACACGAAAAAAATCGAAGCTGTAAACTGAACCACATACAATGAAGAATCAAAAAATAAATAAAAGAATTTTCATGAAAATTGCTCAAAACACACACACACACACACACACACAAAGTTGTGTCAAATACATGGCATAGTTATACTATCTCATCAAAATCCCACAAGGAACAACATACATGATTTTACAATTTCTAAATACAAACCTACCTGATAAAGAAGCTGAGAAATGAAAACAAAATTTCTGAAAATAAAATGATGAAGATTAAACAGACATGTGGGTTTTTAAATCGGAAGATGGTAGGGAGGTGGTGGTGGTAGTAGTAGTAGTAGTAGTAGTAGTAGTAGTAGTAGTAGTAGCAAGAAGATAAATCTTGATTTGTTTCCTGTAAATGAAACTTGTCCTTGTTTGTACACCATGCATAATAACTTGTACCCTCAAATTTATCTAAGGTATCTTTCATGGGTGAATCAGTTGATTATCTAATTAATATGTTTTGTTCAGAAATTAAAAAGTTACTATAATTATATTGTGCAACTTTTGAGGCATGAAAATAAGATGTTTTAATACTTTTTTAACAGGTGAATTCCATATTCAATTAGAAACTAAAAAGTTACTATAATTATATTCTCCATCTAAACCGAACCTATCAAGTTCTAACCATTTTCTCACCACTTCACAAGAAGCTTCAAGTTCGTCAACCAAACTTATTTTTTTGTATTTTTGCAAACCATCTGGTTCAATTGTTGGATCTTTTTTTGTTTTTTTTATGTGGATTTTGATTGAATTGTTGGAGAAATTAGGGATTTGTGGATATTAGGGTTTTTGGGGAATTTGTGGTAGGTAAATGGGGAAGAAGATGGTAAAAAGACAAAATTGTCCTCACATGTTTCTCACATGCTTAGACTTAACGGCTGTCTTAACGTCACATCCAAAATAGGGACTTGCGAAGCAACAAAATTCAAACTTAGGGACGAGTGGTGTAATAAAAAAGTTATAGGGACGAACGGTGTAAACAGTGCAAACCATAGGGACGATCCATGTAATTAACTCCAAGAAAAATTATGAATCTGGATACATAGAGGAGAGTATCCATTGTCTATTCAAGTTCCGACCAATAAGATGTTCGTTGCTCCTAAAAATATGATCCTCCCAAGACACGCAACATCTGTCTACCCTGTGTTAAATTCGAATTTAAAATTTAAAAATCGAAATCTAATATATCTAAATATTATAATAAAATGACATCAGCAATTTTAATTTCAGTACTAGGTGGACAGGCTTAGGAGATGCCAAGTCAGTTTTATGACCTCAGCCTAAACTCACTTTTATTAGATAGAAAGGATTTTCTTAACACCTAATCTTTCCAAAAATACACGAACTCTCAGTTATAACATTCATAAAATAAATATAATAAATGAAGATTTGAGTTTTTTTCCACTACTTATAAATTGTTTGCATTTCTTCATATCTCCAAATAAGACTTGTAACATAGACGGCAATCTAATACTCAAGTCGTTATGACAAACTTTAATGTAATTTTATTCACTATAAACTTTTAGTCGCTGCAACATCGTGCGAGTTTCCTGTTAGTACTTATGTAAATTATAAATATAAAAAAAATTGGAAAATTGAAAAAACAATTATAAAATGTTTTCATTCAAATATTAATTTCCAATCAAATATCTTTCTCATCCATAATGTTATTATCACAAAAAATGTGTAATCGAAAAAAAATTAGATACTGAAAACAAAAAATTACACACTTGCAGTTGCTACCCCACTACAACATACGAGTAACCTACTAATACAACTTTATAACAAAAAAACCACCGCTTATCAATTAATGTGATCTAATAATAGGTATGTACCTCTTAGAGAACCATTTTTTTTATTATCTTTTTTTTTAAAATAATTAAACTAACTAATGAATTAATAATATATATACGATAAAAGAGTGAACCCTGACCAACAAGTCATTACAGCCAGGCCATTAAACAAAAACTTTTTCGTACCCGTTTTATATAAGTTTATACAAATAAATAAATGAAATATTTGTTTCGGCTTATTTAACGAGTTTACGAACTTATATAATTTTTAATAATCTTATAAACATATTTTTTCCAAATTATAAGTTTATTAAATTTAAATTATGTCTTATTTAAAGACATAAGCTAAACGTATCTCTGAAGCTTTTAAATTTTTTAATAAACTGGTAAACTCGTTAACGAAATAAACACCCCCAAAGTCAAGTCATCACGGCTATGGCGAACAAAGAAAACAAGGCCACACCATGGGGTTCAAAATCATGGAGTCACCTGTCATCACTCCGAACACAATCCCCACTAATCCAATGCATCACAAACTTAGTATCCATGGATATAATCGCCAACACTCTTTTAGCCGCCGGTGCATCTCCGGCAATGATCCACTCAGTTCTCGAAATTCCAGATTTTACACCTCATACACAAGCCGTGCTTATAAACATCGGCACGCTCACCCCGGAATGGCTTCCGGGGATGAAAGCAGCAGCCGGGGTGGCTAACCAGCTGGGTAACCCATGGGTACTTGACCCGGCTGCTGTCGGTGCTTCGGGTTTTCGGTTGAGAAGTTGTCTTGAGCTTGTTGAGCTTAAGCCTTGGGTTATTAGAGGAAATGGGTCGGAGATTATTGCTCTAAATATGGGTTGTTTAGGGTCCACTAAGGTATAACTTACTGTTTTGGTTTATGTAACGGGCTTATGAGCTTACGTAACTTTTGATGATCTTAGAAGTCTATTTTTTTTGGCTTATAAGCTTATAAGATTATAAGTTGAGTTTACGACTTTAAATCATAAGCGCAACTTAATAAACTCATAAGCCTTAAAAAAAAATTGAGTTTATGAGCTTATCAAAACTTATATAAACTCATAAGTCCGTTACATAAGCCGAGACAAAAATCTCGAGTTTTTGTTGTTTGCAATTATGTTATTGTCGTTTTTCTATGGGTTTGAGGATGTTTGCTTGTTTTTGATTGCTTATGCAAACTGCTTATATGCAGTTGCAGAGACAAGGGGGACTGAAGGGTGCTCGGACCCATAACGAGCCTAATTTCTATAGAATTTTTTAGCTCCCTGACCAGCATGTGTTTTATGTGATGTGTTTTATGTGTTGTGTTTTATGTGTTGTTTTGATGATACATAACAGACCCTCTTTAATATGAAATTCTGGCTTCACCTCTGCTTATATATGATTTTTGTGAGTAAAATAAACCGGTTTGAAGTTGCTTTGTATTGGTGTATGAAAATATGATATTGTTTAATTAGTTAAATATGTGGCCGGATGAACTATGCTCGTGTTTTTATGCACTATAACTTGATTCTTGATTGTATGTTGTGACATCTTATGAATGTTTCTTGAAAAGTGTTGACGAGTCACCCCAATTCGACAATAATTTAAATCTTTATGTTTTGACATGTTATCCAACCCATCAGACCCGCATATTTTGCCACTTCTGATTATTTGAAAGTTCGACAAGTACTAATAAATCGTTTTAGTAAATAAGAATAGCTACTAACTAATATCTTGTATCAGGGTGCTGATAGTTTGCATGAATCTAGTGACGCTGTGGAAGCAGCAAAGTCTTTAGCTAAATCAAGTGGGAGTATAGTTGCGATTTCAGGATCAGTTGACTATGTCACAGATGGTCAACGGGTTGTTGGTGCACATAACGGCGTGCAAATGTTGCAAAAGATAACCGCAAGTGGATGTGCAGTCACTGCCCTGATTGCTGCTTTCGTTGCAATCGACCCTACACACGCCTTTGAAGCCACGGTGTCCGCATTTTCTGTATTTGGTTTGGCTGGCGAGATTGGGATGGAATTGGCAAAAGGACCTGGGTCATTACGGATGCATTTGATTGACTCACTCCACGGGCTTGATCAAGATACTGTTCTTAATGGTGTTAAAATCACAAGCTTTTCGTAAATGGTATGTCTATTTGAATTTTGTTGTGTTCTTTGTTTTCTTGTTTTGTTCCTCCAAATTACGTGATGTCAGTTTTTGTGTTAATATGAAATTTAATCATGTTTAAAAATAGTAAAGGGATTTTTGCATAATAAAACAGGGGTCATATGAAATAGCTCTTTTATGTGTTTTTATTGTTTCATGTTGTAAAATTAGAAAATCGATTGTTTGAGTGTTTGACAAATTCTGGTTAATTAGAAAGTAACACTTAAAATGGTTAAAAGAACATTTGGGTAGAGAAAAGGAATGTGTTTTTAGACGGGAAAATTCGTTTTTTAAATTTGGTTAAAGATGGGTAATTCATGAAACTGATTATCCGAAACTGATTATTTGACTCTTTGATAATCAAATATTTAGAAGCAAATAAGTTTTCCTTTTCTTTAAACTTATTATCGCAATAATCAATTTCAAAATGCAAATAATCCCTTAAATATTACGAAGAGTGGTTTCACAAGCTTTTGTTCGTTAAATAGTATAGGGTAATATTGATACAATGAAAATTACAAACAAAACGACTGTTTTTTTCTTTCTTTTGTTCAAATAGGCATAAGCACACACACACAAAAAACTTTCTTAAACAGGATGCGTGTAGTCTTAGTAAGAAAGGTGAACGCTCAACCTCAGCAAAGACTCGACACCATCTGCAACAATTTGACCAGCTGGTATAAGTGACCGAACCTCAGCAAACCCACAAGCGTGCAGAAACTTTCCGGTCCCACCAGTAATCGACAAACGGGACATCGTACTTCCAATCTTGTACACTCCAAAAAAGTTAATACTGTCCCCATACTCTCCGCCTTCCATCATGGCAGTAAACGTCATCATCTGTCGACTTCCATCTGCAGAGCTGGCAACGTACACTCCTTGTGCTTTCCCAAGTGTCTGTGAACCCAATTTCACATCGGCTGTTAACAGATCGTCAATCACAGTAATCGTCCCAAACCCAAGCCCGAGTCCGTCTGGCCCAAGCTGGGCCGCAATTTGGTTCTGAACATTATTATTGTTCTGGTTAAAATTTCCAGCAAATTGTGTACCAACTAAACCCGTTCCAAGTGGGATACCATTAGCGTTCACAGTAGGAATAGCTCCATTAGCGTTAGGAATCGCGACTCCACCTGACGGGGCACGAAAACCTATACGTCTAGCGAATGGGACTTGACCGCTATATATGTTACCTAAAAGCCCGGTCACTGGTCTAGCCGTGGGATTACTGCCACCAAGAATATCATGCATGTATAGCTCGAAAACATGTACTCCATCTTCGGGTGTCGGGTCGATTGCTGATACGTTTAATATTCCAAGCTGAAGAGCTCCAACGAGCATTGCGAGTATAGTAAACGTGAACGAATGATTTGACATCTTGAAATGAGTATGTATGTGTTTGATGAGATTGTTTCGAAAAACTTGATGGTTATGGTGATCATGAAGATGTTGATTTTATATACAACAAGATTTAAAAAGGTGATTATGGAGTTGTTAAGGTGTTTTAGTTGTTAAAATTGTTAACATATTTTATGTTTATGTTTTAGGTAATCTCGTTTCCTTTGCGAGTAGGTGGGTCTTATCGGTATACGAGAGTTTGATAATTAGTGTGTCAAATATGACTATAAAAGTTATTGTATCAAAACTCCATTTTTGATTTTAAGGCGTGTTTTAATTCGATTTTTGACATTAGTTGTAGATAAAATTTTCTTTATGTTTAACTTGTTAGAGATAAAATACAAATAACGAACTAAATCATAAGTAAATGAGTTGGAAATTTTCAATTGGAATTTAAAGTAAACGGGTAATCTGAACCTTGGAAAACCTTTTATACGTTTTTGTTTAATAATATAAAAATCTAACTAAGAAGATGAAATAATAACATTAAATTCTAAAACCAAAACCTTAAAAATGTGTGGTAGTGGTTATAACAAAACCATGTTTTGAGGCCGCTGGAAAGATGAATGGATCATAATGTTTAATTTTATACTCAACCACTTAGTAAATCATATTAAACTATTTCAATATATAAATATTAAAATAATATCTTTAAACTTTCAAAATATTAATTTGATATAAATAGTAGTTAAATTAACACAAATTTGACATTTTTAAAAGAGAAAAACACATTTAGTATTTCACTATTAACCAAAAACGAATAACGATGACTATTTATTAGCTAATTTGTTAAATGATATTAGCTAATCAAAACGCATTTGGTCTTCAAGACAAAGAAAGTGAAACACATTTGCGATATAAATTATTTATTAGGGACATATGATGCCCCCTCATTTCATTTTTCTTTTTTCGTTACTATCATATTTGGCTATCACTGAATAAAATTTGTTCACTATTGTTGAGAAGCGCAAAAACGCTTATAACATAACATAAAAAACGTTCGGTGTTATGGTCACGTTAACATAACTCAGCCCATAACATAACATCAAAAATACTTTCCAGTCATAACTCAGGATTCGAGACTCACCAATTTTTTTATTTTTCAGTTTTTTCTTTTTATCATATTATTTTTAATACATTATTAATAATAAAAATACATTAATAACAAGAATAAACTTAGATGAATATTAAAAATAAAAGACAATACAATAATATTTAAAAATAGAAGACGTTTACAATAATTAAAAACAAACTACTTATTTCGACCTAAACCTAAATGTTACGTTCGTAAATTCGGCGCGTATTTCGGCCCGATCCTCCGGTTCCATATCATGTGTAGGCATACGGAGAAATTCCATTTTTCGAAAACGACATTTGTCTTAGATCTCCATTGTTTTAGCGATCCTAAGCTCGTGAAGTTCTTTGACAACGCCGTCGTTAAAATCGTCAGGCTTTGTAGATACATCAGAGGACGAGGAGGACCGTGCGACTTTAGGTGCTCGTGACTTCCCTAAAGGTCTTGGGATTTCATCATGACCAAAGAGCTCCGGTTCTTCTTTGTTATCGTCTTCGTCGAGGTCTACCACTTCGTCAACGACTTTAGGATTTAGAAACTTTGATGATTTATGCAAAACCTCCCACGCACTATGATGACGAAATGGGCGTCCGACCTCGGCTTTGTACATTGTTAACGCCATTGTGTAAACCGCTTTGTCATCCTCACCACTTGATCGATCTCGTTTGGCACGGTCATGACATGCTATGAAAGACCACAAATATTTTCTCACAACCCTCCATTTCCCCGTTAGTTGGTTTTTTGTGAACACTTCGTTAAAATGACCAAGTACATGATACCAAAAAGTTGGTCCGCTTTGTGAGTTTCCTTTTTTCCTACACTCAAATACATGAACCCAATTCTCCGACAAATGTCGTTCTTGCGCTTGTGACCACTAAATCTTTGATGGTGGGGCTTCGACTTCCACGACCTGGTTTTTTTGCTTACCTTTATCTTTTCTCTTACAAGAGCTGCTAGGTTCTGCTTGTTATGGTTGGAACGATTGCGACAGTTGGAATGATTGTGTTTGTGGTTGTTGGAATGATTGTGTTTATGATGATTGTTGTTGTTGCCATTGCCAAAACTGAAATTGTTGCCATTCGTTCATGGCTTGTTGATGGATGCAGGTTGCATGTTGGAGTTTCCAGAGAGTAGTGAAGTGAAGCCACCGGGTAGTGTTTCGAAATTTGCGAAACCCATGGAGGAAGGCGAGTTGGAATCGGATGGCGAATAATCGTTGCGTTGCGACATTTTTGTGGTATTTATTTGAATTTTAGAGAGAAAGAAGATGATTTGGTGTATGTTTTTGTAGTTAAGGTTGGGTATTTATAAAATTGGTTGAAGAGTTTGAACAAAAAAGAAAAAAAAAATTCCGACGACTAGTATTTGATTTTTTTTTTTTTTAATTACCTTTACTGTTAGAAAAAAAAATATTTGTCACATAACGCGTGTTGCGCATGTAACGCGGCCGCCATGGCGCCGCCTATAACGCGCTCGGCCAACCATGGCGGCGTTATGGGAGAGGATAACGTGGGGTTTTAACACCCCGTTACGTGCCCACTTATAGTTACTAACATGTTAAAATGCTCAAAACGTGTTTAGGGTAGGTTAACCAAACCTAGTTTAATTTGGTTGGTTCGGCAAATTCTCGGACCAGAAAACTATATTAACTAGTTAACTACTAAATCAATTGTTAACTTTTACGGTTGTAACTTATTAAATGTTGTCACATATGGATACGAAAGGAAATAACAAACCAAAATCGTATTTTTTTACGGGGGTGTTAGGTTCGTGCTTTGCTGTGAGCATATAATTCACTAATCAATTCAAAATTTGATATTTGTTTTGTTTATTTTCTCTCTTCATAATATATATCATTCATTTTTCCAAATGTATCAATAAAAATTTTAGATCAATCTTTATGCCCATGATTTAAATATATAAATAATTTCTATTCAATATATAATTAAAAAGCTTTATTCTACATTTTTGTTAATTTGTATATATTACAATGTAAAAGGCACTAATTAGAAACCAAAAGTATATTAAAACCACTCCCTGAATTAAAAAGGGGATAATTTTGAAATAAGGTATTGGGCTTCAAAGTATATATTACAACTAGATTATTGTCGCGTGGTAACGAAGAAAAAAATAAAAGTTTAATCGTAAATTTTATGTTTATATAGATTTTAATTTATTATGAGAAAATAATGTTATACGTATAATACATATATATTTTTACGTTTATACACATGTTGTTTATAATTATAATAACATATAACACATTTACTTTTATACACATGTTTTGATATTTTGTATTAGGAGATTTGAAATAATAATAAGGTAAATCATAATCAAAATTGAACAATTATTCAAATAAATTGTAATTATGTTTTTTATTTTAGTAGAGATGGAATGAAAGAGAATGTAATTATGTATTGTAAAAGGGTGTAAAATGAAAATAATTTTTGATGACATCATCAGTCTGATCTAACGTCTGACATTAAAGAAGTTAACCAATCCAAATGACTTTACTTTGTTATGTGACATTTAAGGCCTCTCTTTTATTATATATTAAAGATATGCTATCATAGCCTCTGGGGTTATGGTTAAGAAACGAATTATATGTTTAAAATTGTTGTATCTTAATTTTTAAAAAACAATCGTTTAGAAAACTGTAAAAAAAAAAAAACTACCACCAACTTGTAAGGGTGTTTATTGACTTGTAAATTAACTGCAAAATTACCTTTAATCATAGCATTGGGGGCTACATTTAGCAATTTCCAATAATAAGGGGGTGCTTGGTTCAATGAGCGGTTAATGGGAAAAGGAATACAATGGAATGGAATGAGGGGTTAATGAATAACCCCAATTTAGACTATAATGGAGTATTACCAATTATTATGCAATGATTAACTAGAATACAACAAACCAACCACCAACAATCATTATCATTACCCCCCATTACCACCCATTACCCCTAACCAAGCACCCCCAAGTTTTCAAACATCCAAAGAATCAGTGGTGTGTGAAAGTGGTCTAAAACCCAAGATATTGAAAGAACCTAAATCTTAAAAACCGAATTAATAGGTGAATGTGACATTTCAGGTTTATATTTTTGAGAAATCTTATGTTTTTGTTTTGGTTCAAGTATTGAGTCAAGATAGGATCGTTTGAAACCAAACAGATCGACAAAAGTGAAAATAAATTCAATATAACTAGCAGCAAACCCGCGCGATATTGCGGAGATTATTTTTTATGTTCGATATAGTTATACTAAAGTTTATCATATCATTTTGAGTATGTGATTGACATATACGTAACAAATAACTGTTAAAATTTATGAAAATAGATATATAGATATTGACGATGAATGATATGTTTTTAAATTTAAATTGTGAATATTTGGATTAATGTATTTTTTGGAAAATTAATAGTTATTGATGAAAGATTGGTGGACATTTAATTATATTTTAAATGAGTTAGCAAATACAAATATGTTTAATAATAAATTAGGGATAATTTTATAATTTTTCTACTTAAATTTTAACAATGGTCCAAATATTTTATATGTAGTATAGATAACATTTTAAATTATAAACTTAATTTCATTTATTACATATTTTGTAATTAATGGTAGCATATCCGCGCGTTGCAACGACGACTATAGTTATTTAAAGGATATGCAACTTGATTTATTCGGTAATCTTTATTTATAAAAATAAATTTACGGATAACGATGACTTTTGGTTTTCATAAATATAACCTAGATTAATGCCAATGCAACTTGATTTTTTCAGTATGTATCGTTACTAAAAATATGTTGTAGAATAGTATAAAAGAGTATTAATATGAAATTTAAATTAGATATAATTTAATATAGAAAATAAAAATGATAACATATTAGTAATTTTCTTTTTAAAATTTATTTTAAAACAATAAGTCTAAATAATTTATATATAGGTAGATGTATATGAGTATGCATGTTTAATTTAAACTAGAAAGAATCCCGTGCGTTGCACGGGTTTGTTTTTGTGCGTGTGTTGTTGCCTTGAGATGGATGCATGTGACTCTTTTGTTGGTGCTTTTACGATTTTTTTGATTTTGGTGTTTGCCTCATGACCTTCCCGTGATCTTTGCCTTTGATATTTCTGGTTTTCTTGGCTGCCTCATGTGTTTTCCATGATCTTTGACGCTGTTGGCTGTGTTTTTTTGAAGGCCGCTGCTCACGGGTAATTTCCGAAAATACAAAAAAAATTCGCTTAGATCGAGTTGAAAGCGGGTTGTGTTAAAAGAATCGATGTACATAAAACGACTCTGGCTGTTAGAAACTATTTGAAACGGTTGGGGAAAATGAAAAGTTCCAAAATTAAATTTAGTCCTTGCATATAAACGAAGTTATTGGACTGTAGTTGGAAGGAAGATAGGCATTCGCCGAAGCTGGGCGAAGTATTGGAGATCGAACAGATAGATGAAAAGATTTTTCATCCAAATGTTGGATCTGCTGTCCTTCGCCCTCAGGTTTCGATGACTGCTGATGTTCGTTCTAACCAAAATCCAGTAAATTTGTTAATATGTGAAGGATGAGTTTTATTTTGGGAGTTTCCATTTTCCTCTAGCAAGCTAAATGGTTTCAAAAGCGAACAAACCCGCAAAAAATAATACGATTATCTAAGAGCAAAATATAAAAACGATGAATACGAAGTAGACAAAAGACTAAAGAACTGTAAAAGACGAATTGTGGGTTAAGACTGGGACGTTAGGCCTTCGGAAAAGAGGTTTTTGGATTTGTATGTTAGGGTTCTAAGTTTGGAAAATTTGGACTGGAATGGACAAGCCGGTAGGAGGAAAGAATTT
This sequence comes from Senecio squalidus, assembly GCA_910822075.1. NCBI lineage: Eukaryota > Viridiplantae > Streptophyta > Magnoliopsida > Asterales > Asteraceae > Senecio > Senecio squalidus. Next base: position 45,534,523 of record CAJVGC010000508.1, on the reverse strand, counting down.
TTTTTTTTGGCAGGTTACAGAGTGTAAAAACATTTTTTTTTCCTACCGGCTTGTTCATTCTCTATCCAAATTTTCCATACCCAAAACCCTAGCATCCAAATTCAGAAACCTCTTTTCAGAAGTCCTAAAATCCTAGTTCTAACTCGCAAATAATCTTTTTCAGTCGTTTGATTTTTGTCTGCTTTGTTTTTTTCGTTTTTATGTTTTGTTTTCAAATAACCGTGTTATTTTCTAAGAGTTTTTATTTGCTTTCGGTATCCTTTTACTGTTGATTTAATAGGAAACCGACAACATAATTTTAATGAGAGTACCTGGCTGGAATGGCGAATATGTATCCTGACTGCGGTGTTTGAATCTGCGAGTTGTGGAATCGAATATTTATGTATATGCTGTCAGACTAAATCATGGTTAGTATCTGTAGTGAATTGATTTAATAAAATTTGTAAGGATTTTTGTACCATGGTGAGTACGATACTTCCACTTTTGATGCCTGTGTGATGTGTTTTATATGACCTCTGTCTCTGCTGATCGTGTTTCTTTGGATATCATTACTCCCGAGTGATTTGAAAAAATATAAAAGAATATTGGTTAGATTGTGTTGAAAGCAGTTTAGAAAGGAGACTTATTAAAAACAGATTGTCAAAGAGATTGGGTTTTCGAAATTTATTCACGCTGTTTTAAACCATTTGAAATGCTGGAGGAAAACGGAAAATCCCAAGATGAAACTTACTCCTTGCATATGAACGAATTTATTGGATTGTAGTCGGAAAGAAGATAAGCATCCTCCGAAGCTTGAGAACGGAGTACCGAAGACCAAACAGGTAGATGAAAAGATTTTTCACCCAAATGTCGGATCTGCTGTCCTCCGTCCTAAGGTTTCGGTGGTTGCTGATGTTCGTTCCAGACAAACTCCAGCGAATTCGTTAATATGTGAGAAGTGAGTTTCATCTTGGAATTTTCCGTTTTCCACCAGCAAATCAAATGGTTTTAAAAGCGAAAGCGCCTGAGAAACCGCAAATTTAAGAACTGAAAAAGATGAATCACGAGTAAGAGCGGGATGTTACCTCTTCTGAAGTGGTTTTTCAGAAGTCCTAGTATCCCGTTCCCACTCGTGATTCATCTTTTGCAGTTGTTGAATTTTGGTTTCTTTTGTGGGCTTCGTTTTTATGTTGCGTTTTTCAAGTAATCGTGTTGTTTTTTAGAATAGTGGTTTAAAGACGTCTGTTACAAAATAGTTTTTTGTGTTTTATTTCCATGTTTTAAACAAGTCGAAATGCTAGAGGAAAACGGAAAATCCCAAGGTGAAACTTACTCCTTGCATATGAACGAATTTATTGGAATGTAGTCGGAAAGAAGATAAGCATCCTCCGAAGCTTGAGAACGGAGTACCGAACACCGAGCAGGTAGATGAAAAGATTTTTCACCCAAATGTCGGATCTGCTGTCCTCCGTCCTAAGGTTTCGGTGGCTGCTGATGTTCGCTCCAGACAAACTCCATCGAATTCGTTAATATGTGAGAAGCGAGTTTCATCTTGGGATTTTCCATTTTCCACCAGCAAATCAAATGGCTTTAAAAGCGAGAGCGCTTGAGAAACCATAAATTTAAGAACTGAAAAAGATGAATCACGAGTAAGAGCGGGATGTTAGCCCTTCTGAAGTGTTTTTTCAGAAGTCCTAGTATCCCGTTCCCACCCGTGATTCATCTTTTGCAGTTGTTGAATTTTGGTTTCTTTTGTGGGCTTCGTTTTTATGTTGCGTTTTTCAAGTAATCGTGTTGTTTTTTAGAATAGTGGTTTAAAGACGTCTCTTACAAAATAGTTTTTTGTGTTTTATTTCCAAATAATCGTATTATTTTGTAGGTGTTTGTATTTGTTTGTATTAAATGAAATGTGGGGCGTACTTACATTGAGCGGTGGTATGAAGCGGACGCATATGCAATACTGTCATAAAACAAAGAACGTTTATTTTGTATTATCAGATTGAATCGATTGACTAACTATTTTACATAGAAAACGTGTAAACGAACCTGTACTTGTTGTATGTAATCACAGTTCTGGTAAATTTTATTCGTGTTGGTCTCTCTTTGTTTTCATTGGGTCCGACTTTAAGTGAGTAGATGGATGACCGGAATCGGTAGTTGCTGTATTATTACGTGCATGTTATTAGTATGTATGTATAAGCTTGTATTTTTTTTTGTCATTACCTTCTGTTTCGGAGTGGTCTGCTATATTTCATCTTTTAGTTTTAAGGGGTACTGCAGTTTCAGATTTCATTTTTTGTTTTGAGTGTATCTCTTTGAGGTCGGATAACCTGCATAATCCTATTGTTATTAGACAATAGAAAGATTGAAGAAGGACGTTTTCTAACAAACCTAAATAGAAGTGTCTGTGTGCGAAGAAATCAGTGGTAATGACAAAACGTTTTAAGATTAAACGAAAAACAATAAAGTAGGTAAAAATCGAAACTTTGTATATTTATAGTAGGGGTTTTACCTGTTTTTGAATCGATAAGCCGTTAAAACGACTGTCGCTGATTGTAAATGTTAAGACGATCTATAGCCGTTTTATAGCTGGCTGATGAAGTGTAGCAGAGACATTTTGTATTCATTCGATTTATGACGGACGTCGGTTGCGGAGGAGTCGGTGGTGGCGTTTTTCTTTTTAGGGTTTTTTCAGAGAGCGGCGAAGGAGAATGTGGAGAGTGTGTTTTTTTTTTTAGGGTTTCTTTCTTTGTGTGTTGTTGTTAGTATTTGTTTACAATACATTTTTAAATAGTAGATGGTGTTGACTAAGAACTGTTACTGTGATGAATTGTAAATAAATTTTTTTTCGTATTTGTTTCATTTGAATAAACCTTTGTAAAAAAATTGCGGTCTGATCAATTTTATGTTTTGGTTCGTTTTTTTGACATTAGCAGTTGGGACTTTGTTTTGTTTTGAAGCAAAAATTTGAATAGGAGAAAATGTTTAACGTAAAATTGTAATTATAATAACCTTTAAATCGATTGTTTACGTTGGCACGTTTTTGTTTACAAAAGATATAGAATTTTTATATTCTCGATTTTTTTCGATGGAGGAGTTGTTACCAAAACACGGGAAGGTTATAGTGTTTAATATTTACATTAACATTCAGATGCGTTGATCGCTACTACATAATACGATAGTATTTAGCATCTGTTTTACGATATAGTTTTCTTCTATTATTGGAGCGTTGTTTGGAGCAGCTACTGTTGTGGTTCGGAAAATTTGTTGCTGATATCCTTATTGTTGGTTGTTCATTCCGGAAACCTTTCACGTTTTGTGGGGTTCAGTATCTGCAATGCGTCTGTAAAATGTGATTTATTTTTCCGTAACGGTGGTTATGAATATTTTTCGTTGTTAAGTATGTGTACCTGTAGCTGCTATGAATTTCCGTTTGGTTGGAGTCGTACTTTTGCTGTCTTCTGGCACTACTTTGTCTGGTGCAGCCTGTTGTGTTTGCTTTTTGCGTGTCTTGCTCTGGGCAGAAACCTTTTTTGAATGTGTCGATGGAGGGGCGGTCTTTGCAGTCCCTGTATTATTATAACCACAGTCATTGATATCTATCTGAAAATTTATACTCTTTCTAGTGTAGTTACCTTTTGCTTCGGAGATGTAGTCTGTTGGGATTTTTTTTGGGTTCGTTTCCTGTATGATGTCGTCTGTGAGATTTTGTTCTGTATGTGTTGGTGACGTGTTGATGTCGCTCGTACCTGTATCATAATGTTTGTGATTACAAAATATGAATCGTAATGCTTGTCGATATATATTTGAAAGTTTATAAGCTTTATACGGTACTTACTTTGCGTTTCGAAGGCGATTTATGTCAGTACATATTTCGGGTCGTTTTTCTCTGTGGTAGATTCTGTAGGATGTTGTTCCAGATTTGTTGATGAGCTACCGGTGTCGGTCGTTCCTGCATTTTCATATTAACAATTATTTATATATGAATGGACAATGGTAATTTTTTTGTTACAATTACCTGTTGGTTCAAATGTAAGTCGTTTTGCAATAGGAAGTTTTGCGGTGTGCTCTGTATACGACACATTTGCATCAGTAGATTTTGCTTTCGTGTCTGGGGTTGCTGGGGAATGTGGTGGTGGAGTGGTGTGTATGGATTCGGATGCGATTGTCAACGTCTTTGGTTGATGTGTATGTTGTGTGGTGAGTTATGGTGTCTGTTCTTGACTCGGTGTTGGTTGTTTGTTTACAATTATGAAATTGATGTTGTCGGGAGTTGATTTTTTTGTCATCTCGATGTGATATCTATTCGTATTCCTACCGTGTCTTTCGAAATGTGGAGGGAGCGTTTTGCGGTCCTCATAACCCTGTTCCATTATCATTTCTTTGCATGTATAGCCCATAAGTGTCTGCATACATGTGTCGGTGCAAGCAACCTCTAAATTTTTTGTGCCATCCGATAAAACGACTTTTATGTTGTAGCTGCGTATACTTCCACGATATTAGTTTACGGGATTTTATGTACTATTATTTACGTTTAGAGTATATAGACTTACAAAAACATCGGATTGCAGTTCCTTCCGTGGTTGGGGCAGAACCATGCCTCTTTTTGTTTGGATATACGACTTCTGCAGTCGACGCATGTGGCTGTGTACCAGGACTTGTCGAACACAACTTCCGTGATCCTCGCATCAACAACTATTGTCTTGCGCTGTTTTTATGTAGTTATATGGCATATGGTTAGAAGGCTGGTTATTTATTGATGTAGGTGATGTTAATGTGTTTGTGAAGAAGTAGTAAATGTACTAACCAGTATCGACTCGTATAAGTTGTTCTGCAGCTCTTCTAATGTCATGACATTGTATGACATGGTTAGCGAAACCTGTGTATGTGCTACAACCGATTGCTCGTCTCGTTTCGATGTTGTGGGTAGTATCGGGTTTATGTTCACATGTGTAGCGTCGGTAGATGACAGCCTCAAGGAGTCTGCGTTATTTTTAAACGTAAAAGATTTATAATCAATATAAAGTGAGCTTTATCATAGTAGATATATACATATTTGTAATAGCTTACTTGCATATGTTGATGGCTTCACATTCGTAATTGCTATAGTCGTATCTGCAGTTACTGTTGACATAGCAGAGCTATCGACTTTTTCGGTATCTTCTAAGCATTCCTTCCAAAGAGTAACGGGCATTTCTTCACCTCTGTAATGTAGACAGAAAAGTGAATTTAGTAAAGTATGTATCTTTTGTTAAACACGTATGTTTATTTATTACTTACGTGGTACTGATCAAGGTTAGTAGCAGATAACGGTCACCGTTTCTCTTTGTAGCTTGCATTTGTCTTTTATACCTTCCGACGAAATCTGTTATTTGTGAAGATATTATTTATTTTTAGAAATTTAAAGTTATTTCTGTTTTGCATACCCTATGGTTAACCATATTCGCAAAGATAAATTACTGTTTGTGTAGAGAAATTTTCTGAAACTACCGCCATATCTTGCGTACCTGGATAGTATGTAGCCGTCTCAATAAGTTCGGAAAGTTGATCTACGGAGACAAAATCGAACGACACTTTTGGTATCTTATCGTTGGCTTCGACTGGAGTGATCTGTGAAGCCTCTCCTGCGTTGAGATGGAGCGTATTTTGGATCGTCCTTTGATACTTTTGAGTCTCAGTACATGAGTATTGTTCTAGTACGTAGCACTTCGCTATCTTAAGTCTCGATTCTAAGAATTTCTGTCCTTGTTGTTCGCCGAGGATTGTAATCGTGTCACCCTGTTATTAATGATTTATCGTGATATGTTAGCTAAACAAATGTAATAATTATAAACGTATGCTCCTATTTATAAGACTGCCACCAAAGATACTGGATTTATATGAGTTTAAGAAATATATGAGATAGACAGAATACTTACACGCTCGTCTATGGCAAGGAACCATGTTTCCTTTTTTCGAAAATGAGGAGTCCACTTTCGTAAAATTCTTATCTCTAAAGGCAGCCCGTCACAATCGTAGTCGAGATCTGCGATGTAAACCATCTCTACCTAATCCAATTGAAAAGACAATGTTAATCAGTAATTGATAAAAGTGTTTAGCATAGCATGTTATCATATGTATATCTATATATGCGCACGTTTTCACTATGCTTTTTCTAGGCTATCAACATATGAAATAAAGTCTTTGTAGACAATATTTTTGGTAGTATTGCTACTATCTGCATCGTCGTTGTAGATAAGAATTTTTATCGAATCAGGAGAAGTTGCTCGTGAGAGAGCAACATATAACTGCCCATGACCGAATACTGGAGCAGGCAAGAATATACCAATCCGCTGCAATGATTGCCCCTGACTCTTATTAATTGTCATGGCGTACGAAACTTTACACGGAAACTGCTTTCGATTGAAAGTGAAAGGAAGTTCTGGATCGTTATGGATGAATTTTATTCTGGGCAGATAAACCTTTTGTCCTACACACGTTCCTGTAATTATAACTGCCTCAATGATTGTCGGCAATAAATGAGTAACTATCAGCCTGGTGCCGTTACAAAGACCAATTCTCTGGCTCATGTTACGCAAAAGAATTATCGGTACATTCGTTTTTAGATCTAATTGGTGTAAAGGGAGGCTTGGAAAAGTTAGTTGGTTCAGGTACTCCTCCGGGTACAGCAAATCCATGACATCAATTGAGTGTGAGGTGTTATTGAATCAGAACTGTAGTAACTTGTGACTTTCCCAGGAGTACTATTCAAAACCGTTGAATTTATGTCATCAGTTGTACAATTTTTTGGACACACAATGGCTCTATTGCAAAGAAGTTCTGGAGTAGGATGTAGTAGAACGGCTGACCCATATACAAAGTCGATTAGTTCCTGTAACCCAGACTTGGCGTTTCGTATTAGAAAACAGTCGGGAATCCGAATATCTGAAGCGTATTTGGGATTTGTTATATCTGTAATGCCAGCAACGCCATTTCCAATATCTAAAAGCCATCGAGCAAATTGAGTTGACCTAAGTTGGGCATTGTCGGATGCATTTGTCGGCAGAACTCGCATATTAAGAGACAACTTGCACAAAGTAAACGCGGACCAAAGGTATGAATTTGGAAACGTCGCAGACATAATTTCTCGATGCCCTTTCCTCCGTTTTATAGGCAATGTTTGTCTAAAATCACCACCTAACAACATCGATATTCCGCCAAAAGGTTTGTCTTTGTTTTCTAATACGTCTCTAAATGTGCGGTCTACACATTCAAAGCATTTACGCTCCATCATTGTTGCCTCATCCCATATAACGATGTGTGTCTGCTGTAACAATTGACAAAGCTGCGTTCTTTTTTTTATGTTGCAAACAGAGGTGTCTAGTGGGTTTATCGGAATATTGAATCTAGAATGCGCGGTCCTACCATTTGGTAGAAGTAACGATGCAATTCCTGACGAAGCAACGGCCAACGCGATTTTGCCAACAGATCTAAAATAAGCAAGTATCGTTGACCAAAGGAAAGTTTTCCCAGTACCGCCATGACCGTACACAAATAATAATGTATGTTTTTTCATTAACTCGTTACTGCAGACTTTGTTATAGATTTTTAGCTGTTCGGGATTCAGTTTACGGGACATTTGTAAATGCTGCTGAGTTAAAGAGAGTCTGTCATACATACTTTCCTCCAGCAGCAGACGGTTCGTTAACGGAAGGAGTAAATTCGAAGACGGAAGAGGCAGATTAAACGAAGCAAGTGATTTTGCCGGAATTGCTCCATTTAACAGATTTTCGATTTCCAATAATATGTGTTGCTGGAGCAATTCTTCTGATATTACGTACTCGGATTGGAGTGTAGAATTTGACAGAAGTCGAGATATATCATCTCTCATTTTTGACCACGCGTTGGCCCAAAGCACCTTTGGATCACCAACATCGCAATATAGCAACAGGTTACAAAACAGGCTGCGCAAATCTGGAGACGACGCCCATAATGAAGCTTCGTTGAAAGCAGTGAGCCACTCTTTGTCGTCACCAATAAGGCCTAATGCCTCACATGCGAGACGATATGACGGATAAATAACCGTGTTTACCAATAAGGCCTAATGCCTCACCAATAAGGCCTAATGCCTCACATCCGCAATATTCAACGTTAATATGTGCAGCAAACCGACTACATAAAAGTCTATTATAGGGAACCACAAATCCGTTATCGGCTCGTACCCCATTTTGCATCGTATACACATCAGTACTGTTTCTTTTGTATTTTACGTACCCGTCCTTGTCAAACGAAGTTACCGAAGCAAACGGCTTTGGAAATTTCTTTTTACAGACACCGTCTCGAGTACAAGGAGCACCGCTGTTGAGAATGCCACAAGGGCCATGAATCATTGAGGTCGTTATAGTTGAATAAAGGATTGGTTCAATGATCGGGTCAGGTAATTCTGCAGTGATATATTTATCTACATCCGAAGCCACTCTAATCTTCGAAGCCTCATTAACCCATAAAAGCGTATGGCAGTGCGGAAGACCTCTCTTTTGAAATTCAATTGTATATAAGTCTGCAAATGAAATATAGATCCGACGATAACGCTGAACATAAACAAAGTAATATTTAACGAAAGGAATAGGGAGAAAACAAATGAACATACACGCGGTAACGACACCAAAAGGCTTTTCCTGTTTGAGAAAATCGATAAAGTGAGCAACCTTCATACTGAATACTCTAGATATGATATCAGGCCTAGTTTGAGAATGACCCATCTCGTTGTCGTCTATAAACCTAACAATCTTCGGCCATCTAGCATTGCATGTAAAAGTAATAAAATACTGCGGATTTCCGTAAACACGACATAGAGCTAACGCATCCTGGTAATGTTTATACATGTATCGCGGACCACCTACAAAAGTTGAGGGTAGAAAAATTCGTTTGCCGATATGCTTACCAACAGAATCTCCTTTGGATAATGCATCGTAGACACCTGCCATGTATTCAGACCTCAAACTATTTTGGTGAGTACGAAAGTATTCCAACCTGCTATCTTCCAAACACAAGTATGCGTCTAACGATAACTGTTGAAACAGTCTACCACCCCGAAGCAGAAGAGAAAACACGTTATATCGACTATGCAGTAAATAACTGTAATACATGTTTACTTTTAAGCACCTCCCACGCGTACCTGGCGCATATCTTAGTTTAAGAGAAGGAGACCAGCCCACTTCACCGTAAGGAAATAATAGGGGATACTGAAGAGGCATGTATGACTGGTGTAACTTACTAATACGATGAGCCCGACTGTCTTTTGAGTGAACGATTATGTCATACGTAGATGCGTTTGCATCATCAGAAACAACAATAGCTCCAAGTGTCCCATGTTGTGGTACACTATATCGATTATCAGGAACGTTATTATATAATCTTACAGAATAATCTATAACGTTATTGAAAGCGGCAATGTCAACAGCTCTCTGAAAAGTCCGAACATATTCGTTACAAGTTGACAAAATAGCACTCAAAGCAACAACAACATCAGGTCTCAATCTATCATCAGAACCGGATTTACCAAAAAAACGCATTCTGTTTTCAATCTCGTTCAGAGTATCATACATATATAATTGCAAAAACCGTGGCGCGTTTGGAGGTTGAGGGCACAACTAACCGATATGATGCGACACCTGACCCGAAACCTTAAACGTGTAAGGACCGTGACCCGTATTCATAGACTCATCGACCTTAGCCCCAAACGATGTCATTGAGAACATAGAATTATACGCTCTAATGTTACTCATAAAGTGCGAATCATGATATAGACTGAGCAAAGTAGGCGGCGACATCACAGGAGTAGGTAACACAACAGATCCACCTTTACAGCACTGATTATATCTCAAATTACCACGACGGGAAGTTTCTAAAACCCTTTCATCGTACCAAAAGAATGCAGAACAATAAAGACAAATATTGCTAGCATCACCACAGTCATGATACGAAGGCAGAGAATTCCCAACAGGCAACGCAACCGATTTAACAGAACGGCGAGGGGCACGACGATGACTTACCGGATCAGAACTCGTACGCCAACCAGTCCCATCATCAAGATCACCACCCCACATTTCAAAAAAATACAAAAAACAGAGAAAGAGAATAAACAAAGAACGACGATCACGAACAATCTAATCGATAACAACGAACACATATTAGAAACCTGAAACTTCTAATATCACCACATTATCAATAAGAACGCAGAAACAGAGACTACCTAGAAACGAAAAATATGTACATACACGAGACAATACACAGAGCAATGAAACCTAAAACATACAAATCTACCATATAAAGTAACATGAAAACAGGCCTTACCCATCACACAATCAAAAGCAAAAAAACAAAAAGCTCAAGTAAAAAAGATCGAGAAGAATAAATTAGATGTAACCTGCTAAATTACTGGCTGACTTGGCTTCGACACTGTAGAAAGAACCGTTCGAGATTGGAAAGAAAAAAAAACCGAGAAGCAGCAGTGAAGAACTGGAAACAAAACGATGACAGAGGTAGTATAAGGAAGATGACTAAGCTGTAAAAATACACGTGTAAAGAAATACAACAAAAGTAAAGAAAACGGCAGAAAACCAAATCCATACTGCGAAGGCCCAAACACAATAAAAATACCCAGCCCAAAAAGATAAAAAAATACTTTATGGCACAAACTCATATGAACTTAGCACATTTAATATATAGAGTAATATATACAAAAAAATAGTATGGTGAAAGTTCATATTTTATAAATACACATTTTATAAGCAATACATTCAGTAAATGGTAATTAAAAATATTAAGACACAAAGAAAAGGTTTAAAGTAAATGGTAATCAAAATTATTGAGCCCCAAAAAGGAAAAGTTATTGTAAAAAAGATTTCGGCTTGAAAGTGAGTTTTGTCATGTACTCATTTATCAATACTAGTATGTTACCCGCGCGATGTAGCGGTGAATGAAAAAATATATTTTACAAAATTACATTAAGGAATATAACTTCGAAGACTATATACGTACAATGATAAAAATAAAAAAACATGAAAAAGAATTTAAACTACAATCATAATGTGAAAAGTGAAAATACAAAATACATTCAAAAGAATAACATTAACTTTTGAAACACATGTAATTTATTCATTATATAAACTTTTAGATAGAAAACATGTGAGGAGTATAATCTGTCCCGTTTAGAATCTTTTACAACTTCACAAATACATTCCACGTGATATCTCTCTTGACAAAGCGACATAGAGATGTTCCTCAGAAGATAGATTACGTATCTATGTGTAATAATCAAGGGAACATTGTTCATGTTGTTTTAAACATTATTGCTTATAGTATTATTTGTGGTGGTTGGGGCAAATGTTGCTTTGAGGTTTGTTTCTTGGGGTAGTGTTGCAGCTTTGTGCATTAGTGTTTTAGTATGTCAAAACTAATGTTTTCATAGTTTGTATGTGTTTCTCACCCGTCATCTACTTTTAAGAATTCCAATTTATAAAAGCCGAAGCACACAATCTAATTTTGAGAGTTTCAATTCATAAAAGTTGAGACACTGATATCGCATATTTTAGTCATATTATTATATGCGATATTTGTCTTTTTAAAGTTTAATTCATAACGGATTTTGGGAATTTTGGGCAATTGTGGTATTAAAATGTTATACAGGTATTAGCCGGAGTTCTGGAGCGGAAGTGACACAATTTGCGCCTAACTTATTCGTTTCATTTAAATCCACTAAATATTTTGTACATTAGCCTTTTCTTTTCATTTTTAGATGAATCCGAACTTAGTTTTGAGATTGCTATTGATTGTATACATGAAGATTGAAGTTAGAAGTGTTAAGGCATTGAAATTATCGAATATCGTTAGCCTTTGTATCATATATTTATTTGTTAGCAAAAGTAAAAAAAAAAAAAAAAAAAAAAAAAAAAAAAAAAAAAAAAAAAAAAAAAAAAAAAAAAAAAAAAAAAGTTGTAAAGTTATGTATTTTGAGTCTTTGAAGAAATAAAGTAGAAGTAGTTTGTGACAACCGTCAAAATCCAGGTACTTATTCTGTTGTGATTTCAATTCGAAACGTTAGTTACCTCTTTGTCTCGTTCACTCTATTTTGACTCGTGACTTTTGAATCTATACTTTATCGGAACTAGTGTCGAAATAACTTCCGGAATCAAAATTATAAGTCCTAATACCAAGAAAATACCTATTGAACTTTCCTAAGTTCATAACTCATCATAACCGACAACTTATAATTAACAAAAAGGTCCAACGATGCAATAACGCTAAAACGAAAAACTCAAAGTGACCAAAAATGGCCCGGTGCGCCGCACCCAGTGAGGTGGTGCGCCGCACCTAGCGCCTGGATTTCAAAAATGTTACACATTTGGTCCTTTTCTCGTTTTACACCACCACCACCCAAATTGGCCAATCATGGACGACCCTTTACTGCCATTTTACTGTCCCTAGGCCAGACTTCACTATCTCCCATTTCATTTTCAATTTACTTTTCATTTTAACAAAAACTAAAAACACACACACATACATTTTCTCTCAAATTCTCTCAAGAACACTCAATAAACCAGTGACTTTTCACCATCAAAACACATTTTCCATCCATACAAATCGTTCCAAACATCAAACAAAGCAAAGGGTATCATTTTTATCAAAAAGGACCACGGTTGTAAACGTTTTTGGAGCAATAATCCGGCCAAAACTCTTCATCTAGAGTTTTCCTTCGGTAGATCTCTATACTTTTACTATTCTTTCACTAATATTCATTTGCATGTAAGATCTAACGGTTAAAAATACGATTTTTCATAAATCTATGACTTTTTACGGTCAAAAACGTTTTTAACCAAAATACTCTTTAGATCCACGAATCTGTGGATAAAAATGAGTTTGAAACTGTTAAAATGTTGTTTTAAATAATATCTACTGATTGCATGTTCAATCTAAACAACAAAGAAAGGTTTTTATAAAGTTTTATGTCACTTTTCCTACAAAAACGATTTTTAGCTAAAAAGTGTTTAGATCTACATTTTTGTGGTTTAAAGATGTTTAGAAACTGATAAAACTTCATTCTCTATGATATACACTGGTTGCATGTCAAGATCTATAAGTCACAAAACGTTTTTAGCAAGAAAAACACAAAACGGGATTGTGACAGCAGCCAGGTGCGCCGCACCTGTGCCCAGGTGCGCAGCACCGGGCTGCTGTCCTCCCGAAAAATCGTCGTTTTACTCGTTTAAAAAGTTGTGTATACGTTCTGGACTTTTACCAAAATCATAAAGGGACTGAGATAAACAAAACCTATAATAAAAGTGATTTGTGTGGACTATTTGGACTATTAATAAGCTATAATATATGTATTATTGTATTTTAGGTGATTGTGAGCGGAATTGGTTTATAATTTTTGGATGTGAAATTTGGGCGCGGAAGCGCTGCCCAAATTTCCTCAGAAATTATAAATCACTTCAGCGAGCAAAGCACTTAAGATATAATAATCTAAATCGTTAAATCAAACTTTCGGACATAATCGTGACAATTACCTTTTTGGACCATTTTGACGATACTCAAATTTGACCCCTACACTTTAATGACATTTTACCTATATTATTATATAAGAACCTAATAATATAAACTCATTAAATTACCTTGGTATTATTAGGCAATCCGTGATTCCCGGCTTACACATTTCGACCGCATTCCAAGTTTCCGATCTCTTCGCAATCCGTGAGTTACAACCCCTATTTATATGCTTTACATTTTGGGGGAAACATAAGATTAATTGCATGTTATACTTTATAAAACAACTTGCAATACTTAAACTTTGATTTATCAAACTTTGACTCATTAAACTTTGACTTTGACTTTATCAAACTTTGACACTGAAACGTCTACTTAATCTCTTATGCGTAAAACACCCTTCTTTATTTATACTATGGTTTCATTTCTTTAATTCAACTATTTATTGATACTTGTATGCGTAACCAACCCTTGATGGAACTATAACACGTTTCTAAGTGATGTGATTCTCTCTCTTTTTAAAATGATAAGCTTTCATAGTGCCCACTCATGTTTTAGTCTCCCTCTTACACACTATTAGCTACTTAAGCCGTATAGTAATTATGGGTATCGATACTTAGGAAATAACCGTTCCTTGCTTAGATGGCAGTCTAAGTACATATTACTGAATTCTCTCTTTTAACTTTCCGTTTGAGAGGCGGGAAGTTGGGGCCGCTCGGTTGATAATCGGATTAGTGTGAACACTTAGTTATAGATGCCAAGTGGTTGATACAAGAAATCTATTTAGTTACTTACGCATAAACTTATACATTTTAAGCGATTGTTATCCGCTTCTCATACTTGACTAAATTAAATTCTATTTAGTCTTTACAACTTATAAACTTTTAGCGATTGTATCCGCTTTTACTATATGACTAATTTGATTCTATTTAGTCTTTACAAGTTAGGGCACTTTTCGCCCGTTACTTAAACTTTACAAGTATATAAACTTTTAAGCGACTTTTCTCCGCTAATCTTCCTTATGGGAAAACTCTTACTTTATATACTTTACTCATACTTTTATGCCAACTATTCAAACTGTAACTCACTCACTGCGTTTTCGTAGTTGACACTTTATCTTATGTTTCAGGAAATTAGTGTAAGCTCATGATGCATGGCGTGGACGGGTCAAAGCGGTCGTGTGAGGACGTTGTTTGGGAAAAGACTATGGCCAGTTATTTTTGGGGAAACATTTATGAAACAATTTAATTATGTGTCGATGTATTAAACAATTTATCTTTCGGTGGTCCGAGTTGGTTTAAACAATTACTTTTTATTATGAATGAATGACTCTTTTACCGTTATGTTTGTATGACCTGTGACATGATTTTCCAGCTCTTCACACTTCCGTGTTTCCGCTTTAGCGGGGTGTGACAGACTTGGTATCAGAGCACAGGTTATAGAGAAAAACGGTTTTTTTTTAAAAATTTTTCAAAATTTTCGAAACCAAACTATAACCAAAACTTTTCGGAAAATCGTTATGGGTATAAACTTTAGAAAATTAATTTCGTGGTTTGCATGCTTATAATTTAACTACGCATGGCCTGATCACCCCTGCTTAGTTCAAAATGATTATGCAAAGACGAAACGTAATTACTAATGTTAACGGTTTTGAGTCAAAATTCCCGGCACTGTCTTTTCCCGATTCTCACGCGACTGACCCGTACATGCATTCATTACACTTTTCCTTTATCATTTCTTTGTGTTCTCTAGTACTCACGAAACTTTCTACGTCTCAGATCCGTCATGTCTCAATCTTCTCTACCGACCGAAGATACCTCCACGACTATTAGCAGCGGCAACGGGTCTAGCCCGAGGACTGTGTTACCACCTTCTCGCGAGACACCTAATGCGACACCTTTTCGACATCCAGGATCGTTCCAACCCGCACTTCGTCAGCCATCCGTGGACCCGTACAACCCAGCCGGACACCCTCCAGTTATGGAAGTCTACCCATGGGAACGCCAGTTCCTAGAGGACACGCGTCGTGTCCAAGGGGCCGGACCACCTTCGTCCGGAGTAACCCCTAACCTCCGACTTCCTCCACCCGAGGCTTTCCGCAGTGTATTCCACGAGGTTCAAAGGATCGCAGGCGAAACTCAGCAGCAGGCCCTTCACCTATTCGAAGCCTCTGACGAAACCCACAAACTGGCAGAACAGGCAATCCGGATCATCTCGACGGCCCAAACCACCGCCCGGACTGTACAAACCCTTATCTACGTCATCTGGGCTATGGGAGCGCTGATTATAGCCATCGTCGCCTTAATGATCTTCGACCGAAGTCACTAGGGATATCCGCCGTTCATACCTCTAGCTAGTCGTAAATTTTCCGTTGTATACGACTAGGCTATTACCTATCATTTACTATGTATCGTACTGTACTTTCTATTCAAACTTTGTACTCGACTCTTTTAATTAATGAATGAAGTTCCATTTATTATTATCTGTTGTCACATATCTTGTGAATCTTATACTTGTTACAATCATTATTATTCTACCTCTCAAATCATAATCTTGCGTGTATTATTTGATCAGTTATTTTAATCTCGTGCTATAATTATCCATGGTTGCTTAACTTTAATCTTATCATATCCCATTCGTGCGTTCTAAACTAAATCTGTTCTTCTGATTGTAGAATCATGGCTCCACGTAGCAACGCTGCAATCATCGCCGAGCAGGTGGCCGAGCAGTTGCAAGCTGCGATGCCCAACATGATCGCCCAGATCACCGCGGGAATCAACGCCAATGTCAACAACCACCAGCATCAGCAACAGCAACAGCAACAGCAGCAGCAGCAGCAGCAGCAACAACAGAACCCGCAACCGAACCCTCCTCCATGCACCTACAAGAGCTTCATGGCCTGCAAGCCAAAGGAGTTCCACGGCACAACTGGTGCTGTAGGATTGGTCCAATGGTTTGAAAGCATTGAATCCGTCCTGCACATCAGCCGATGTGCCGAGGCAAACAAGGTGGAATACGCGTCCTGCGTGTTCCATGGCCGAGCTCTGTCGTGGTGGAACGCTGTTGTTCAAACCCGAGGTCGTGATAACGCCTATGCACTCCCCTGGAACACCTTCAAGAACTTGCTGATAGAGGAATACTGCCCGAGGGGAGAGATCAAGAAGCTCGAGGCTGAGCTATGGGACCACAAGATGGTTGGGAATGATATTGAGAAATATACTACCCGGTTCCACGAACTCGCCCGACTGGTTCCAAGGCTGGTAACCCCCGAGGAGAACCGGATCGACCTATACATCTCTGGTCTAGTTCCGGAGATCCGAGGCATGGTCATGGCAGCTGAACCTCAGACCCTCCAGAGCGCAATCATCCTGGCCCATCGTCTTACCAGCAATCTCCTCGCCGCTCCCGGATCCTCCAAGAAGGAGACTGGTGAGAAGAGGAAGGCCGAGTCAACCCCGAGGAGAAGCGACCGCAACAAGAAGGCCCGAAACTACGCCGTGACTGCTACACCCGCACCTGCACCTGCACCGCCAGCCAAGTCTGGGACTTACACCGGTCCACACCCAAAGTGTACCAAGTGTAACTACCACCATCTCGGGAACTGCCCCGTATGCCTCAAGTGCCAGAAGACGGGCCACTTTGCCAAGTACTGCCCTGACAAGTTTGCTACTCCAGCCCCGAAGAGAACCTGCTTTGAATGCGGAAGCGACCAGCATCTCCGCAATACCTGCCCTAAGCTTAACCGAACTCCACAGAATCAAGGAGGGCAAGGTAGGGGTCGCGCATTCGGGTTAACGGCTGAGGAGGCACGTCAGGATCCCAATGCAGTTACTGGTACGTTTTCTCTCAACAATCACTCTGCTTCTGTATTATTCGACTCAGGAGCCGAAAGAAGTTTCATTTCCTTAGAATTTAGACCCCTCATAGGGTTAGAATCTGAAGTTCTTAAGGATAGTTTTACCGTCGAATATGCTAACGGCCAAGAATTTGAAGCTAAGGATATAATCTTAGGTTGTTCCCTATGCCTTTCTGACAAAATTTTCCCCATCGACCTGATTCCTATCGAGCTTTCCAGTTTCGACGTCATCGTTGGAATGGACTGGCTATCTCGCTTTCGAGCGGAAATCATTTGTTTCGATAAGCTTATCCGTATCCCTCTTTCGGAAAAAGAGACTCTCGTTGTTCAGGGAGACAAGCCTGGACGACAACTCCGCATTGTATCTTCCATCAAGATGCGCAAGTACCTCCTGAGGGACTATGACGCATTCCTTGCTCACGTCGTCGAACGTAAACCTTCCGAGATCCAACTCCGAGATATTCCAGTAGTCAAGGATCATCCCGAAGTCTTTCCTGAGGATTTGCCTGGGCTACCACCCCAACGACAAGTGGAGTTCCGAATAGACCTGATCCCTGGAGCAGCACCGGTTGCTAAGACACCTTATCGTCTGGCGCCACCCGAAATGCTGGAACTGTCGAAACAGTTGCAAGAACTCCTAGACCATGGTCTCATTCGTCCCAGTTCGTCCCCCTGGGGAGCCCCAATCCTTTTCGTCAAGAAGAAAGACGGATCCTTCCGTATGTGTATCGACTATCGAGAGTTGAACAAGCTGACCGTCAAGAACCGATACCCTCTTCCGAGAATCGACGATCTTTTCGACCAGTTGCAGGGTGCAACTTATTTCTCCAAGATCGACCTCCGATCGGGTTATCACCAGGTTCGCGTCAGTGAGTCCGACATCCCGAAAACCGCTTTTCGCACCCGATACGGTCATTACGAATTCCTTGTCATGCCTTTCGGTCTAACCAACGCACCAGCAGTGTTCATGGATTTGATGAACAGAGTGTGTAGACCATATCTGGACAAGTTCGTGATCGTATTCATCGACGACATCCTCATTTACTCAAGGAACAAGGAAGATCACGCGAAGCACCTTGAGCTCATTTTGGAACTTCTTCAAGAACAACAATTGTACGCCAAATTCTCGAAGTGTGAATTCTGGCTCCGAGAGGTACATTTCCTTGGTCATGTGGTAAACCAAGAAGGGATCCATGTAGATCCAGCCAAGATCGAAGCGATTGAGAAATGGCAAGCTCCAACAACCCCGACAGAAATCCGTCAGTTCCTAGGATTAGCGGGTTATTACCGAAGATTCATCGAGAATTTCTCAAAGATCGCGAAACCTCTCACCGAACTCACTCAAAAGGATAAGGACTTCATCTGGGGAAAAGATCAGGAGGATTCTTTTCAGAAGCTCAAGTACCAGCTATGTCACGCACCAATCCTATCCCTGCCAGAGGGCACGGACAATTTTGTAGTATTTTGCGATGCCTCCCACCAAGGACTTGGTTGCGTCCTAATGCAGAAGGACAAGGTCATCGCTTATGCTTCCAGACAACTGAAGATCCACGAGCAGAACTACACCACGCACGACTTAGAGTTAGGAGCAGTCGTGTTTGCCTTGAAGATTTGGAGACACTACCTATATGGTACTAAGTGTACGGTCTTCACCGACCACAAGAGCCTCCAACACATTTTGGATCAGAAGATGCTCAACATGAGGCAACGGAGATGGATAGAACTGCTAAGTGACTACGACTGCGAGATCAAATACCACCCGGGTAAAGCAAACGTAGTAGCAGATGCCCTGAGTCGGAAGGAAAGGGTAAGGCCATCCCGAGTGCGAGCATTGGGTATTCAGGTTCAGACGAGCCTACGAGAGCAGATTGCAAACGCGCAGCAAGAGGCGTTAAAACCCGAGAACCTTAAGGCCGAAACGCTTCATAATCACGAAAAGGAATTCGAGCGCAAGTCGGACAGGATTTACTACTTCAAGGGTCGAGCATGGATTCCCAGATCTGAGGATCTTCGCCAACTCATTTTGGATGAGGGCCACCGATCTAGATACTCTATCCATCCGGGATCCGACAAGTTATACAAGGACCTCAGGGAGTACTACTGGTGGCCGGGCATGAAGAAGGATATCGCCTTGTACGTAGCCAAGTGCCTTACTTGCTCCAAGGTCAAGGCGGAATATCAAAAGCCCTCAGGTTTACTTCAACAACCGGAAATTCCCATGTGGAAATGGGAGCAGATTTCTATGGACTTCATTACCAAGTTGCCTCGTACGGCTAAGGGTAACGACACGATTTGGGTAATCGTGGACCGTCTGACCAAATCCGCTCATTTCCTACCAATTCGGGAAAATCATTCGATGGAGAAGCTAGCTCAAGTTTATATCAACGAGATCGTCTCCCGTCATGGAACCCCACTCTCAATCATCTCCGATAGGGATAGCCGATTCACCTCCCGTTTCTGGAATGTTCTCCAGAAATCCTTAGGTACCCGATTAGACCTCAGCACGGCATATCACCCCCAGACTGACGGCCAGAGCGAAAGGACGATTCAGACACTTGAAGATATGCTGAGAGCATGTGTAGTAGACTTCGGAGGAAGTTGGGACACTCACCTCCCTTTGGTCGAGTTCTCCTATAACAACAGCTACCATGCCAGCATCAAGTGTGCTCCATTCGAAGCTCTCTACGGGCGTAAGTGCCGATCACCGCTCTGCTGGTTAGAGGCGGGCGACCGACAACTTACGAGACTCGACATCGTTCAGGCAACCATCGACAAGATCACCACCATTCGTGAACGACTGAAGACTTCCCGTACCCGACAAAAGAGCTACGCTGACAACCGACGGAAACCCCTCGAGTTTCAAGTGGGCGACCGTGTACTCCTCAAAGTATCGCCCTGGAAAGGAGTAGTCCGTTTCGGGAAGCGCGGTAAACTGAGTCCAAGGTACACCGGCCCATTTGAAGTCATCGAACGTATCGGTCCCGTTGCTTATCGTCTCCACCTTCCTCAAGCTCTCGCGAGTGTGCATGATGTGTTCCATGTCTCACACTTGAAAAAGTGTCTGTCTGACGAGACCATCGTCATCCCTCTTGACGAAGTCAAAATCGACAGCAAATTAAACTTCATCGAGGAACCACTCGAAGTTGTTGACCGCGAAGTCAAACAACTCCGACAGAGCCGTATTCCGATAATCAAGGTTCGGTGGAACTCTCGACGTGGTCACGAATTCACGTGGGAGCGTGAAGACCAATTCCGTCAGAAATATCCTCACCTATTCGAGAACTCTTCTACCTGATACGACGCACTAAATTTCGGGACGAAATTTCTTTCAACCCGGGGAGAATGTGACAACCGTCAAAATCCAGGTACTTATTCTGTTGTGATTTCAATTCGAAACGTTAGTTACCTCTTTGTCTCGTTCACTCTATTTTGACTCGTGACTTTTGAATCTATACTTTATCGGAACTAGTGTCGAAATAACTTCCGGAATCAAAATTATAAGTCCTAATACCAAGAAAATACCTATTGAACTTTCCTAAGTTCATAACTCATCATAACCGACAACTTATAATTAACAAAAAGGTCCAACGATGCAATAACGCTAAAACGAAAAACTCAAAGTGACCAAAAATGGCCCGGTGCGCCGCACCCAGTGAGGTGGTGCGCCGCACCTAGCGCCTGGATTTCAAAAAATGTTACACATTTGGTCCTTTTCTCGTTTTACACCACCACCACCCAAATTGGCCAATCATGGACGACCCTTTACTGCCATTTTACTGTCCCTAGGCCAGACTTCACTATCTCCCATTTCATTTTCAATTTACTTTTCATTTTAACAAAAACTAAAAACACACACACATACATTTTCTCTCAAATTCTCTCAAGAACACTCAATAAACCAGTGACTTTTCACCATCAAAACACATTTTCCATCCATACAAATCGTTCCAAACATCAAACAAAGCAAAGGGTATCATTTTTGTCAAAAAGGACCACGGTTGTAAACGTTTTTGGAGCAATAATCCGGCCAAAACTCTTCATCTAGAGTTTTCCTTCGGTAGATCTCTATACTTTTACTATTCTTTCACTAATATTCATTTGCATGTAAGATCTAACGGTTAAAAATACGATTTTTCATAAATCTATGACTTTTTACGGTCAAAAACGTTTTTAACCAAAATACTCTTTAGATCCACGAATCTGTGGATAAAAATGAGTTTGAAACTGTTAAAATGTTGTTTTAAATAATATCTACTGATTGCATGTTCAATCTAAACAACAAAGAAAGGTTTTTATAAAGTTTTATGTCACTTTTCCTACAAAAACGAATTTTTAGCTAAAAAGTGTTTAGATCTACATTTTTGTGGTTTAAAGATGTTTAGAAACTGATAAAACTTCATTCTCTATGATATACACTGGTTGCATGTCAAGATCTATAAGTCACAAAACGTTTTTAGCAAGAAAAACACAAAACGGGATTGTGACAGCAGCCAGGTGCGCCGCACCTGTGCCCAGGTGCGCAGCACCGGGCTGCTGTCCTCCCGAAAAAATCGTCGTTTTACTCGTTTAAAAAGTTGTGTATACGTTCTGGACTTTTACCAAAATCATAAAGGGACTGAGATAAACAAAACCTATAATAAAAGTGATTTGTGTGGACTATTTGGACTATTAATAAGCTATAATATATGTATTATTGTATTTTAGGTGATTGTGAGCGGAATTGGTTTATAATTTTTGGATGTGAAATTTGGGCGCGGAAGCGCTGCCCAAATTTCCTCAGAAATTATAAATCACTTCAGCGAGCAAAGCACTTAAGATATAATAATCTAAATCGTTAAATCAAACTTTCGGACATAATCGTGACAATTACCTTTTTGGACCATTTTGACGATACTCAAATTTGACCCCTACACTTTAATGACATTTTACCTATATTATTATATAAGAACCTAATAATATAAACTCATTAAATTACCTTGGTATTATTAGGCAATCCGTGATTCCCGGCTTACACATTTCGACCGCATTCCAAGTTTCCGATCTCTTCGCAATCCGTGAGTTACAACCCCTATTTATATGCTTTACATTTTGGGGGAAACATAAGATTAATTGCATGTTATACTTTATAAAACAACTTGCAATACTTAAACTTTGATTTATCAAACTTTGACTCATTAAACTTTGACTTTGACTTTATCAAACTTTGACACTGAAACGTCTACTTAATCTCTTATGCGTAAAACACCCTTCTTTATTTATACTATGGTTTCATTTCTCTAATTCAACTATTTATTGATACTTGTATGCGTAACCAACCCTTGATGGAACTATAACACGTTTCTAATTGACGTGATTCTCTCTCTTTTTAAAATGATAAGCTTTCATAGTGCCCACTCATGTTTTAGTCTCCCTCTTACACACTATTAGCTACTTAAGCCGTATAGTAATTATGGGTATCGATACTTAGGAAATAACCGTTCCTTGCTTAGATGGCAGTCTAAGTACATATTACTGAATTCTCTCTTTTAACTTTCCGTTTGAGAGGCGGGAAGTTGGGGCCGCTCGGTTGATAATCGGATTAGTGTGAACACTTAGTTATAGATGCCAAGTGGTTGATACAAGAAATCTATTTAGTTACGCATAAACTTATACATTTTAAGCGATTGTTATCCGCTTCTCATACTTGACTAAATTAAATTCTATTTAGTCTTTACAACTTATAAACTTTTAGCGATTGTATCCGCTTTTACTATATGACTAATTTGATTCTATTTAGTCTTTACAAGTTAGGGCACTTTTCGCCCGTTACTTAAACTTTACAAGTATATAAACTTTTAAGCGACTTTTCTCCGCTAATCTTCCTTATGGGAAAACTCTTACTTTATATACTTTACTCATACTTTTATGCCAACTATTCAAACTGTAACTCACTCACTGCGTTTTCGTAGTTGACACTTTATCTTATGTTTCAGGAAATTAGTGTAAGCTCATGATGCATGGCGTGGACGGGTCAAAGCGGTCGTGTGAGGACGTTGTTTGGGAAAAGACTATGGCCAGTTATTTTTGGGGAAACATTTATGAAACAATTTAATTATGTGTCGATGTATTAAACAATTTATCTTTCGGTGGTCCGAGTTGGTTTAAACAATCACTTTTTATTATGAATGAATGACTCTTTTACCGTTATGTTTGTATGACCTGTGACATGATTTTCCAGCTCTTCACACTTCCGTGTTTCCGCTTTAGCGGGGTGTGACATAGTTGTATTATGAGTTATGTAATTCGGAAGAATTTGAACTGATATGGTGCAATTGGTTCATCAACGTTTAGGAGTTCGGATTCATTCTAAGTTTAGATGTATACTACATTTATTTGTATACTTTTACTTATTTACCCATTTAACCTTTATATATTTATTCACAAGCCTTTACCTGTACATTACATCCCGAATAAAAGTCCCCGTTTAGTTGTACCTAGGCTCTAGTGGTGGAGAAACGATACTTTATCAAGCCTATGATAGAAAACTCACCATGACTGAGCAATTGAGCGGATTTACAGAATATTTTACATACCCTTTAGTCTAGTTCGAGAGATTTGTGTGAATTACTCCCAATAATTCGCGAGATGTTTGGTTATGCTTTTTAAATCATGGTTTGGTAATTAAATTGAATTGAACTGGATTTGCTTGAGGGCAAGCAAAGGTTAAGTATGGGGGGATTTGATATCGCATATTTTAGTCATATTATTATATGCGATATTTGTCTTTTTAAAGTTTAATTCATAGCGGATTTTGGGAATTTCGGGCAATTGTGGTATTAAAATGTTATACAGGTATTAGCCGGAGTTCTGGAGCGGAAGTGACACAATTGGAGCTGAAAATGAAGAAAACGGGTCGATGTTGTATTCCCGTTATATTTTGAGAGTAGAAACAATTGGTTACGAGTGATGAAGCAAAAACGAGCAGCAAAACAAGAAAACTGAAAAAATAGCCTGGGACTCCCGTCCCCAAAATGGGACTCCCGTCCCTCTCCCTTGGGACTCCCGTCCCGCGGAGTTTTGTGCTGCATTCCTTTGTCTCGTTTAATGTAGCAGTTTTTTAGGTTTAATTATCATTATTATTATTGTAAGCGAGTATTGGAGAGTTGGAAACCCTAGCTTTGGACTACGAATTTTTGGAGATATTTGGTGATTTTATACTTAGCAATTTCGTTGTTTAAGCATTCGGATCATTGGTACTTTAATCTTTTTCGTTAGTTCTTTTAATATAAAGATGTTTCATTCAATTCAATTGTGTTGCATTTTTATCATTATGAGTAGCTAAAATTCTTAACGTTCACTTGGATGATGTGATCAATTATGTAGGTTATTGTTTAATTACGTATTTGTTGAATTGGATTTTATGTTTAATCGAAAAACCAATTGTAATCAGTATTTGAATCTTGTTTAATCTTTTATATAAACTGTTAGTAATTCATCATAGGTATTCGAGAGGAACTTGTGACATTACAAAATAGTTTATGAAATAACTAATCGGTCTATAATTAGTTTAAAGATATTAGTATTCGAGAGGAACTAGTATTAAAGATTTAAATAATAAAAACGTGATTGTGGTTGTTAGTTAACTATATTATGAGAGATCGGTTTAGTTAATTAAGAAGCTATTCGAGAGGAAACTTTATAAGATTAAATCATAAAATCGGCTTAGGTACTTATTGCTTAGTTGTCAAACGTAGAAATTATACACGAAAGTGGTAACTATACATGAGACGATTAAAGTTTTAATGGAAAACGAGAGTTCAAGTTAAATACTTTTTAAGTAGTTCAACATTATTAGTAATTAAGTGATAACCGTAGTAATTGTGATCAAGTCCAAGTGAATGTATTTTTCATCAATCGTTTACAAACCAAAATCTTTTCAGCGATTCATTTGAATCAAATAGTTTCTTAAATTTAGTAGTTTAAGCACCGTGACAATTCGGTCACAACAACCCACTTTTTGTTTTAGTAATTATTAATTATATTTCAACCATCAGTCCCTGCGAACGAACCTGATTTACCTAAAACTATACTATACTTAATTAGGTCCACTACCTAAGATTGTGTAGTCGAGTCGTAAGTATTTCTTGTTTTTAAAATATACTCGATTTCGTACATCAGACACGCCATGTACACCAATAGAAAGTATTAATGCTAGAACTTGTTAATTTACACCAAACCATACTATAAAAGTGTAACCGTTAACTTGGGCAAATTTAAAGTTGTAGTAAAAAAATATATATTAATGTTAATGCCCGTGTTAACGCCTCGCGTTGATCATACCTCAACAACTCCCGCACAACTAAAAGAGAATTTTAATGAATAATTTCTTCTCTTGAAGTCTATGAGCAACCTGCGCCCACATAATTTCTAAGAATATATTTTAGTAAGCTCGTCAAACGAGTTAAAGAAATTAATTATTTGACAAATAAATTGTAAATAATAAGGGAAAAAGGTGTTTTGGTCAATCCATCAAACTTGTGTGGGCCTTTTAGAAAGAACAAAAAACTTGTTTTCAACTTGAATTGTTCTAGTTCCTACCTATAAGTTGCGAGTGCACATCCACGTTGACATTTACAAAACATAGTGAATATATGAACCTTTACAGTTAGATCAATAGCTTTAAAAAGAAAATCAACAACTTGACATTGAAATACATATAACATTTTGTCAAACTACTCACAAACTATCATGTTGAAAGTTTTTCTCAATTTGTAGAAACATGAGTTACTATAACCTTATAATTTTCGGGAGACATCAATTGCCTGCAATAAAAAAGAGTGTACAAAATAATTAAGAAACACTTATACACAAGAAATGATCTTTTCACAATTAAACCAAAATCTACAAACTTATTAATCAAAATTGTATTTAAATTATATTATTATTATAAAAAGTTAAAAAGAAACAAAAAAATTTAAGTATCATTTTCAAGTTGAACATATTTCAACTTCTCATACTCTATCAAGCTTTATTGATTTTTGTAGAGTTTGTATCAAACTTGTTTATGAATTTGACCCAAACATTTGTTTCACTTTCTTTAAAAATAAATCTTGTTAATTATGGCATTGACTCATATAAGAGTTTTAGTTTCAAATCATAAATTCCTTAATCTATATATTAATATAGTTTTTAATAAAACAAAAAAATAGTTTTATTATATGAAAGAAAATGGCTAACAATTATTGAAATACTCTAGTTATTGTTAGACTCAACGGAGTGGAGCGTGATAACGATGAATAACGCCGCCACCTCGGATAATCACGCCTAATAACGCCCCACCTCCACTCCGGTGGGGGCGTTATCAAAGGAAATTGGGCCACGACGTGAGCAGAAACACGCCGTGGTGAGGGAGAAAGTGGGTGCAACGGTCGAATATTTCAAACGGTCGAGAGGGTAACGGGCAAAACCAAAAACAAACCCCAACACTCCTCTATAAAACCCAAACAATTTTTATAAAAACAACCACAAAACATCCAACTTTCTCCTACAATTTTTATAACATTCTCTCACAATTTTATACAAATTCTACATCAAATGGATCCCAACAACAACAATCAAAACAACCCCAACCAATGGTTCAACAATCAAAACAACCCCAACCAACGGTTCAACCCTAACCAATTTCCAAACCAATTTCCAAACCAATTTCAAAACCCCAACCAATATCAAAACCCAAACCAATTTCAAAACTTTAACCAATTTCCAAACCCTAACCAATATCCACAATTTTACCAACAAACTCCACCACCACAACGACCATCCCAAGACCCGGTATACCAAGGAGGGTCGTTCCAACAATTGCTTAACCTCGGCGATTTTCCACAAGTGCCTCCATTTGACGTTGACCGTAACCGCGGATTGGTCGATTCCGAAGACGATGACGTTGTTCCGGAAACTCAACCGGAAATTATGCCGACCCGTGGGAAGAGGCGACATAAGAAGAAGGAAACCGAATCGCAAAGAGGCAAAACCGAAAAGAAGAGGTGGACCGAACGGGAAGAGGTGGACCGAACGGGAAGAGGTGGCACTTGCTTCAGCATGGTCGTCGACATCCGAGGACCCCATTTTGGGAAATGATCAACATTCACCACTTTATTGGGCAAGTGTTCGCGAAAAATTCTTCCACAAGATGCGTCAAGATGATCCCGATTACGCTCGTACCAACGACATGATTTCGAGCAAATGGACCGACTTACAAAGAAAAGTCCGAAAATTCAACGGGATTATGCGACAAGCCCAACAAACTAGAACAAGTGGTCAAAATGATCAACAAGTGGTCGAACATGCTATGGAGATATACCGCACCAAAATGCAAGTGGGTTTCCAACATTACGCGTCTTGGGAAATATTGAGAAGAAGCCCGATTTGTCAACATGTACCAACATTTGGAGGGTCCTCAAAAGCGCGCAAAACATCGGAGTCTAGTAACCCCTCCACTCCCGCCACTCCGGTATCGCCTTTTGCTGGAATCGATCTCAACGATGATGATGATGATCTTCAGTTGGAGGAAGATCTTCCAAGACCGGTTGGTAGAGATCAAGCAAAAGCAAAAGCGCGCAAAGGAAAGGGCAAAGCCGCTGCTTCTTCTTCGGCGGCCGAAGAATCACTCCAGTTTATTGGGAAAAAGTTCGGGGAATTTACTGAAACTGCTCAAGAAAAAATGCGAGCAAAAGCATTAAAGACGATCATGAAGGACATTAGTTATCTCGAGGAGCCTTATCGAACAATAGCGGAGAACGAAAAGAAAAGGCTTATCGAGAAATTTTTTCCTCAACATATGTAGTATTTTTTTTTTTATTGTAGTATGTTTTTTTTTTAATAAATTGTAGTATGTTTTTTTTTTAAATAAATTGTAGTATGTTTTGTTTTTATTTTTAATAAAAATACAACTTTTTAAATTTCATTTATATAAAAAAAATTATAAAAATACAACTTTTACAAAATAAACTCTATCACTCCACATCATCATCACCCACACACAACCACTCCACCATTTTCTATCACTCCACATCATCACTTTTTTTTTTCTTCCTAAAATCACACTCTCTTTCCTACAAATCACCTCTATCACTCCACATCATCATCACTTACACACAACCACTCCGCATAGTCTTATTGTGTTAATTAAATACATGCTAGTCTAGATGATTGAAGCCTTAAACTATTATTTCTTTCCTTTTTATAAAATTTATACAATTGGAATTTTATTAACTAACATTAATTGTAATAAGATGTTTTAAATGATGATATATTGTAGGAAGTATAAAAAAGATAGATACGTAATTTCAATTAATTAAAATTTAAAAGATTAAGACTATGAGGAAATATTTTATAATATAGTAAAGATTGATCTTGGAATTAAATTTATTTGCAGTCATTATTGACTTTTGTTTAGATCATAACAATAAAAAATTAAGAAAGTGTGTTAAACGACATTATTAGCTGTAAAATGGCAAAAAGAGGTTTGAAACATGGTGAAAACCAAGTAAAAAGGCATAAAAAGTGTGTAATGTATATATATGGAATAGAATAGAATTGAATAGAATTAGACATAGTGTTAGAAACAAATTTAGGGGTTGAGAATTGTAAATAGATGAAAAGTTTCGATAATCATAACTTTATATATTATGGTTTAGAACGTAGGATATATTTATAAAATTGGGCCTTTTTATAAAATCAATAGTGATACATTAAGTTATAAGATTGTTATTGATATTGAATAAATAATATATATTTTATATTTTTAACTATTTAATGAATAGTGATTCAGGGGTATTGTGGTCTTTTTACCTTTTATATCTAAAAGTGTTTTTAAAAATATTTAAATATTATTATGTTTTGAATTTTTAATTACTAATGTAAATATCTTTTAAAAAATATACTCGTTTTCTATCTTGCAAAACAAACAATCTAAATAATAACTTTTTCTCACCATAACACGCGGGCAAAATAAACCTCGTTGTTATCAAAATTCAAAATAAATTTAGTTTTATTATTATAATAATGCATAACTCAAAAACGTACTACATAATAACTAATCTAGTGATCACATATCACATCAACAACTAGGGGCTAATGACCTAAACAAAATCAAACGAAAATATGGGTTATCAGTTACAAATGAATTTGGTTTTTCGTTAGTCAGTTTTGGCCAAATTTTTATGTTTGACCCAGAAATAAGTCGACTACTTTATGTTAAACCTAACGTAGCAAAAATAACTCTGAAGTGATGATAAATAGAAACCTATTGAATTAATACTAAATATATTTATAATAAGAGGAAAATATTTTAACGAGTGAGCGTGTCCACGTGTTGCTGTGGGTCTTAATATCTGCATATTTAATTTAAAAGTTGATAGTAGATGTTTACTCATATTTTATACATGTTGAACATCATCTATATGTATATATCGATTTTATATATATATTTCTGTGTATAGATTTAATAGCGTAGTAATTAAAAATAAAAATAAAAAAAATTATTATTTAAACAGGCAGACAAGCAGGTCGGGATAGGCTAGTAATAAAAATATAAAAAAATTATTATTCAAACAAGCAAGCAACCAGGTCGGAGCAGGTTGCTTGCCTGGTTCACTATTCATATTGTCGCTTTCACATTTTCGGGAAATATATATATATATGAACTACATGGATATTTAGTTATGTGTATTTTAAAAGGTTTAAGATTAAAAATATACTTATTTCTTAAGGTTCATGGTTAAATTCAGGTCCGGTCCAAGAATGGTGCATTATGTGCGACTGTTCGAGGTTAACTGTTCGAGGTTTACGTTCGAAAAGTCCCTAAATATAAAAAAAAATATTCAATCATTTGATCTAAATATATAGTAATTTTTACACAAATAGTATTTAGTTAAGTTGGTAGATGGTGTTGACAAATCCATTTGGTCCCAAGTTTGAGTTTTGTTACACTTTTTTTTTCTAATTAATTACTTTTAACGGTCTATTTTATATTTTGTTTGAAGCACCTGAATTAAATTAATTATTTTTTAGGGCCTATTTTTTATTTTGTCGGGCAACTGAATTAAATTAATTAATTTTGAGAGCCCCTTTTATATTTTGTCCGGGATACTTGAATTCTCGGGACCAGATGGTTAAATTAAGTTGTCGTTTGTTCGTTCATGGTTTGTGACCAATCAAGTAGTGTGTGTTTACAGTGCTGCTTCATCTGGTTAACTTTGAAATGTATGATCGGAGTAGGGATGTCAATTGTCGAAAAAACCCCGTCACTGACGAATATCCGCCCGTAATGGTCGGGGTAAATTAGTGAATTTTCACCTCCACGACTTGTGTTACGGGTATAATTTTTTACTTATAACCGTGTCCGCAGGGTAAATTAGTGAATTTTCACCCACAGACACGGTTACAACTTTACAAGTGAAAAATTATACCCGTAAACGGGTCGTGGATGAATCATAGATATACTATATCCATCGCGGGGTATATTCACCCCGAGATGAAATCCATTTGAGATACATGTGAGTATATCAATAAAAGATCCGTGAAACCCATATACTTGCTTATAATTTATAAATTATATTTATATTGTATATATAAATATTTACCTGTATGTTAAAAATATATGAAAGAAACTTCAAAAAATAAATGTTGCTTAAGGTTTAAATTCCTAATCACGTCAATAACAAAAATTAAATACGTTTTATGTTTTTGGAAAATCGTGTTACTCATGTACGTTATCCATTTAGTTATAATTTATTTTACATATTTATTTGAATATGTAATATGTTAACGTTTTTACTAAATCATTAACGAGTTCAAAATTATATATAAGACGGTTAATTAAAAAATATTTTATTTATATAAATCTGTTAACAAATCCGTGCAAATTAATAGGTCTAAAAAAATCCGTATGCACAAGAGATGGGTAATCGATATTCGCGTTCACGATCCGCGGATAATATCAATTCAATCTTAACTATATTATAAAGCATTTCATTCAAACTCTTAAACTTTTAAAATTTAAGTAATTGAAATTACCACTCTACCCATATTATACCTTTCACAAAATTTATCATTTAAAACAATTTACAATTAGTGACATTTCATTAATTACAACAATAACTAATAAATAATAATAACGATCCTTATCTTTATCTTTATTAATATATTAAATATTTTCACTTTTTATTAAAATTTTAATTTTTTAAATAAAGTATAATTAGTAATATATCCCTTAATGAATATCACATATAAACTAATCTTAATTTCCTTTAATTAATTCGATTACTAATTTCATAAAAAATATATGCACCCATAAAAAATAAAGGCTATTCAAATTAATTGATATAAAATTTGTATTCATGTAACCATTATTTTTTTTAACTTTAAAAGTTATTTGATGGAGTAAATTTTCAAATCTTTGATTTATAATCTAAATTTTATAAAGTTAGTTGGCAGTGTTGTGGTTCGTGTTGCTCTATAATTGTAGGAAGATGGTTATCACCAAAAGTTTATATATTATATATTATATATTATAAAGCATTTCCTTCAAACTCTTAAACTATTAAAATTTAAGTAATTAAAATTACTAATCTACCCATATTATACATTTCACAAAATTTATCATTTAAAACAATTTACAATTAGTGACATTTCCTTAATTACAACAATAAATAATAAATAATGATAACTATCTTTATCTTTATCTTAATTAATATATTAAATATTTTCACTTTTTATTAAAGTTTTAAATTTTTAAATAAAGTATAATTAGTAATATATCCCTTAATGAATATAACATATAAACAAATTGTAATTTCTTTTAATTAATTTGATTACTAATTTCATAAAAAATATATGCACCCATATAAAATAAAGGCAATTCAAATTAATTGATATAAAATTTGTATTCATGTACCCATTATTTTTTTTTAACTTTAAACGTTATTTGATGGAATAAATTTTCAAATATTTGATTTATAACCTAAATTTTATAAAGTTAGTTGACAGTGTTGTGGTTCTTGTTGTTCTATAATTTCTAGGAAGATGGTTATCATCAAAAGTTTATATATTATCTTTACTATATTATAAAGCATTTCCCCCATACTCTTAATCCCTTAAATTTTAAGTAATTGAAATTATTTATCTACCATTTATACCACTAACAACATATAATCATTTAAAATATCTTATTATAATTAATGTTAGTTACTAAAATTCTAACCATATAAATTAAATAAAAAGAAAGAAAAAAGAATAGTTTAAGCATGTAAAATTACATGTCTTTAATTACCACAATAACAATAACTAGAATACTCCAATATCTATTAGCCATTTTCGAATAATAAAACTACTTTTGTGATTTGTTAAAAACAATATTATATATTGATTAAGGAATTTATTATTGGAATCCAAAACTCTTATGTGAGTCCATGTCATTATTAACGAGATTTATTTTTATAAAAATTGGGACAAATGTTTAGGTCAAATTCATAGACAAGTTTGATTACAAACTCTACAAAAACTAATAAACCTTGATAGAGTATGGGAAATCGAAAGAGGTTTAACTTGAAAATGATACCTAGGTTTTTTTTTTTTTTTTTGTAATAATATAATTTAAATACAATGTTGATTAATAAGTTTGAAGATTTTGGTTTGATTGTGAAAAGATCATTTCTTCTTATGAGTGTTTCTCCATTATTTTTTACATTTTTTTCTTGCAGCCAATAGATGTTTTCCGAAAATTGCAAGGTTGTAGTAACTCATGTTTCTACAAATTGAGAAAAACTTTCAACAAGATAGTTTGTGAGTAGCTCGACAAAAGGTTATATATATTTCAATATCAAGTTGATGATTTTCTTTTTTAATTTATTGATCTATCTGTAAAGGTTTGCCTATTCACTTTGTTTTGTAAATGTCAATGAGGATGTTCACTCGCCACCTATAGGTAGGAACTAGAAAAATTCAAGTTGAAACAGTTCAAGTTGAAAAACAAGTTTTGTTCTTTTTAAAAGACCCAAACAAGTTCTATGGATTGACCCAAACATTATGTTATT
Organism: Senecio squalidus; assembly: GCA_910822075.1. NCBI lineage: Eukaryota > Viridiplantae > Streptophyta > Magnoliopsida > Asterales > Asteraceae > Senecio > Senecio squalidus. The sequence goes on along the minus strand of CAJVGC010000508.1, from coordinate 45,501,088 downwards.
CAAAATAAACTCTAAAAACAATATCACCAATGCACAAAGCCATAACACTGCTCCAAGAAACAATGCTCAAAGCAAAGTTTGTCCCAACAACAGTACTCCGAGTAACAATGTTTACAACATGAACAATGTTCCCTTGATTATTACACATAAATACGTAACCTATCTTCTGAGGAACATCCCTATGTCAAGAGATATAACATATGGAAATACAAATGTATTAGTGAAGTTGTAAAAGATTATAAGCGGGACAAAGTATACACCTCAAATGTTGTTTATCTAAAAGTTTTACGTGATCAAAAAATTACATGTGTTTCAAAAGTTAATGTTATTCTTTTGAATGAATTTTGTATTTTCACTTTTCAGTTATCATTATAATTTTAATTCTTTTTCATGTTTTTTCATTTTTATCATTCTATATATTAAGTTTCTGTAACAATTTTCGTTAATGTAATTTTGTAAAATATACTTTTGTATCATCCGCTGCAACGCGCGAGTAACATGCTATTATTTATAATATAATACGGAGTATATGTTTTCTCTTTCTCAAAATAATTATCACTTTCGAATAATTTTACTACGTGTGATGAGTCAGCATATACCAACAGTTATTCGATTCCATGTTCACCATTGAATTTTAGGCGGGTACTTAACGGCCAACCGAATTCTCAATTCCCCCAAAATTCCTTCAAAATATGTCATTTCTCGAAGATTTTCAAGCAAGTAAGCATCAATCTTTCATACCCTTTTCGTTAATTTCATTATTATCAAAAGAATAAAAAAATCCTAATTTTAACCCAAACCCTAATTTTGGGGGGTTTTTAATTTGTTCATCAATTGGTCCCAAATCCGTTAAATTATTGTTACAAATACAATTCTAATGAAAAAATGAATCTACTTGTGAAAATTTAATGATCTGCATATTCGTATTCGATTAAACTCGAGAATATCACGAATTTAATCACCTCACACCTTAAAATTTCGAAAATAATAACCAAATTCGCCACTCACTTCAAAATATCCCGTTCTCGTTCCAGGTGTAAAAGACAAAAATGGTGATTATTTGCAAAATTTTAAGATGACAGGTGATTAAATTCGTGATTTTCTCATTAAACTATTATGTAGGTTTAGAGCCATTGCCAAATATTTTACAGAGGAAGTACGCGTTATTACGTGACTTGGATAAAAGTCTGCAAGGTATATTAAACGTTTTAAACCGACTTCGTTGTATAAGTAAAGCAAGTTATGTACATTTTTATATTTACGGGTGATATGATACGTGTAGATATTCAAAGGCAGAATGAACAACATTGTTTAAAGGAGATAGAAGATTTTAAAGAGGGTGTTAAGGCGGGGAATATTGCGCCGGGTTCTTCACTTAATAAATTCTCGGATGAAGCACAGGATGAGCAGAAACATTCCATTAGGATTGCTGATGAGAAAGTTGCTCTTGCTGTTCAAGCGTATGATTTGGTACTGTCTTTTTCACTCGTGTTTAGTCTTTTAACTTCATTTTTTTTTGTTTATATGAGATTGAACGTAATTGTTGTAAATCTTGTTTTTTTAAGGTGGATGCTCATATTCAACAACTTGATCAGTATCTTAGAAAATTAGAAGAGCACCGACGTGGTAGGTTTCGTCTTCCAACTTGATATGTATTATGCTTATCTTTATCTGTTGTGTAGAGGTTTCCATATGGGCGACTCAGGCGGAGGCGGGTTTGGTTCGTTTTAAAATCAGTTCGGGTCAAAATGGGCTGGTCATGTTAATTATGATTACAAAAATAATATGATTATACTAATAATCAAAGTTTTTGTATAAAAACGATTTAGGAGGCTGTATGCATTAAAGATAAACTCTGGGTGACCTGCGATATTTCAACCCGTTTACCTCTTTGGCTAATTTTTTTTTATTAGACCCGTTTGAGATTGACCACAACCCAAGTCAACCTTTAACGATCGTAATTACCACCTCTACGGTTGTACTCACTAATGATATTTTTTTGGTTGTGGCAGAAAAGGAAAACGCTGCCGCAGCTGGATCAACTGGTTTAAACCCTGACGGCAGTGTCAAAGTAAAGGAAGGTGGTAGAGGAGGGCGGAAAAAGTAATTTTCTTTGTGATATGAACTTTAACTTTTGTGTTCTTGAAATATAATAGATGGGAGTTTAATGGAAAAAATCCAATACTTTTTCTATACTATTTAGGTCCCGCCTTGCTGCTGCAGCCGCCACAAGTGCAGCAGCGCCTGCAAATCCACCTAGTATGGACTTGGATCTGCCTGTCGATCCTAACGAGCCAACATATTGTTTGTGCAACCAAGTGAGCTATGGGGAGATGGTTGCATGCGATAATCCTGATGTAAGTGTTTTAATTAGCCTGTTGGACGGGTCGGGCGGGTTGGGAAAGCATAACCTGAGTTGACGTATTCATAAGTAAATAAGTTTAAACGCTAATGAGATGATGATTTATTTTTCCAGTGTAAGATTGAATGGTTCCATTATGGCTGTGTTGGTCTGAAAGAGCAACCCAAAGGAAAATGGTATTGTGGCGATTGCAGTGGGATGCAAAAGCGGCGAAAGGGCAAATAGAGTCATGGATTCTTTACATGGTATTGTAGAATGTTATCGAAGATCAATTAACTCAGATTTTGTGTGACGTTTAAATGTTGAAATTTATGTTCTGTGATTACTTTTTGGTCATTAGTAATAAAATTCCTTTTATTATCATTATGTTGCAAGTAGTTCCACGTCTTAGTTAGATGGTTTGATAGACTTTTGAAACTGGCCGAGTTGGGTAGAGACCATCAACAAACACTCGTGTTTTTTCGTATCAAGTTGAATAAATAACTTATGTCTTATGTATCATTTCAAATCTTATTATAGTAATAATCAAATATCTAATATATACATAGTGATTAAGCATTGCGTGACGTTTCAACAATCTGTTTCCGTTACAATTAATTTTTCCATGTTTACACAAAAGGACCCGTGTACCGATATTGCTGGCTCTAACAAAATCAACCAACCTCAACATTCAGACAAGCAAACCTATTACAATAGTAGAGAACGGAATAGGTGAACATGAGGATAAATAACTCAAAAACTTGCCAATAGATATACGTTTTGTGCATGGAGGTACATCATGTTCCTCACAGAAAGCCACAAATCGTTTGTTCTCAGCAAGAATGGGAGTTTTGTGACTAATCTACTACCATACCAAAACTTTAGTCTATCACATTTACGCCTTTATACTTCGTCATCGGGCGGGCCAAATTGTTTACGTCATTTTGTTAGCAAAACTTATGTCAATCCTTTACGGTACCTAAAACTCTGGTCAATAACCCGTGCCACTCATGCCACCACGCATGGTTCTAGCTGCCTCACTGGCGGGTTTGGGGTGATCAACCACAATTGCTTCAGTTGTCGTCATCAAAGAGGAGACACTACAAATGTTCAAGGGTAAAATAGTCAGTTTCGAGCATAATCATGTACAACTCGATACAACTTAAAACAATCGCTCCAACTAACCTTGCTGCATCAACCAAGGCGGTTCTTATCACTTTCAATGGGTCAATGATTCCACTTTTGATCATAATCAACATATTCACCTGCATGTTAAAATAATCGATATTTCTCATTTCGGTACATACTTGGAGCATTAACTTGTTCAGTCATCCATTTGAAAGAAAACATAACCAAATTGACCCATTTGAAAATAAATGGGTCAAAACTGCCAGCTATAAAATTATATCACTGGAAACATACCTTTGATTATAATTAGGGGTGACCAAAAAAACCGAGAACCGGCAACAACCGGAAAAACGGCCCGTATTTGGACCGGAACCGAACTGGACCGGCTATGATGGTCCGGTTCTCGGTTCTCAAAAATACTCAAAAAATAAATCCGGTCCGGTCCATGGTTAAACCGACGGTTCACCGGTTCGAACCGAAAAGTTAACTTTTTATATATGTGTATATAAAATCTGACTTGAAAAATGAGTTATTTAATAAACATACTAGTTTCATTCTTTACGAACTTATCAAAGGTAATTAAAAAATTATTTATCTTTTAATTGAAAATATTTGATTAAAAAATTATCATAATAATTGCTTTATTTTAATAAAATAGATAGTTTGATAATCTTAATAATTAAAATTTGATTTTTATTTGTTTAATCAATTATTGTTGTTAAAATAAAAAAATATCTAATCATAGATGTTAATCTATATGTTTACGTGAGATCGCCGATAAAAAAATTATTACAACGTAACATGATAGGAAGACATAACATTAAGTTTCAAAACGAGATTTAAATGAACCGAAATGAACCGAAAAACCGAAGAACCGACCAGGAACCGAACCGAAAATGACACGGAAAAAGCGGTCCGGTCCTCGGTCCACCGTTTCTTGATTTTTTTTGTCTCGGTCCGGTTCAGTCTGGTCCGTGTCTTTTGAACACCCCTAATTATAATTATTCAAAACATATAATTTATTATGGAAACGCAATTCCAAACACCCTCTTAATTGTATTATAGATAAATTAATTGTGAAGTGTTTTCTTTTGATTGAGTGTAACTCATTTCTATGGGTAATGGTATTCCAATTTTTAGATCAAGTGTTGATAATTCGTTCCTACCTAGATAGGTAATAATTGTAATTTTAATCCAACCTATTATATTAATTACTAAATTCTGTCTGTGATATAATTTCATTAATATCCAATGTAATTAGATATACCTATTATATTAATTACTAAATTCTATTTGTGATATAATTTCATTAATATCCAATGTAATTAAAAATCTTCTTCATGTATATAAAGAACAAAGAGTCTTGCATATCTGAATCTATAAATATTCATAATGAAAAACGTCTTGGTTTTTATATTTCTAGCAATTTACGTTTTTGATACAACATTTTCGTGTATCTATGTTCCTGGATACATCGTTCAAGTTGAAAACTTGATTCCGGATAGTGATATCGTGGTTCATTGCAAGTCGAAAGATGATGACTTAGGCGACCATAACCTATGGTTTAAAGACCAATTTAACTGGAAATTTTGTATCAAGCATGTTGTGGGTGAAACTTTATTCTTTTGTCATTTTTATTGGGATTCACAAGAACAAGTCTTGGATGTTTTTAACAACACGATGTCCTATAAATGCAACATCGATCACGGGGACACCAATCCATGTTATTGGTCAGCCATGGCCGATGGCATCTATTGGTATGATTTCGAAAAAGCTGTTTGGAGAAAACAATATGATTGGAAACCAAGAGGTTCATTGTAGTTCAAGTTATCACTATGCCAAATAAATAAATAAAGTTGTATTTTATAAGATACGGATTTTGTTATGGATCAAATTATCATGTGGAATTGAGTTGCACAATATTTAATTACTTCCATACTAGCATTTCAAAGCGAAAAAGAAATCTAGGTAATCGTTCTTTACAAGTTAAAAGATATATATTATACTCAAAAAAAGTGTGAATACTATATAATTTTGTTTTATCTTCCCCAAAACAAGTTAACTTCTATAGCCTAGTATTTGATTAGCAAATAATATAGTTATTGTAATCAACGTTTTAAAAGCCGGATTGAAGTAGACAAATCATGCTCGGTCATTCTTCTCATTTGGAAGTTGTCTTCGGGAAGCACCAGACGGTTTTGCCTCATACCGCTTTGATTCAACCGACAAAATCACCTAAAAGACCTAGTTTCACCTCCCATACTAATTTTTAAATAGTTTTTGGAAAAATAACATTTTTTTTCCATTTTTTGTTTCTATTATATACTAGTTTATTTCCCGCGAATACACGGATAATCCCATTAAGAAAAATACAAATATAATATATAGAAACCGAGAGAAAATTGTGTGTCGTTAACACTGTATGATAATATGAGTTGAAATTACAAATTTTTGTCGTTTCGTTTATATATATGTACGCATTTTCATCTTTATCTTTAAAATTATATAAATAAAGAACTCTATCGAATATACATAATACAATTATAACATAAAATTTTATTTAAATATGTATTAAACAGTGTTATTAAATATATGTAGTTTCGGTTATACCCATATTGTTAAATTTAACTACACCTTTAAGTTCGTATTCGTGCACATTAAAGATAATATGTATATGATAAGAATGAGCGTTAAAAACATTGTATACAACGGTTTTTTTACATTTTTAAATTTGAATAATGTATTTTTTTCGTGGTTATATGATTTATTTTATTAAAAGTATAAACCAAATAGAAAAAGTGTTATGTTAAACCTTAAGTTTAATTTTTTTTGAAGGGCAAAAATACAAACAAGAAGCTTCGACATTGCCATCACCCCGTGCCTGTATTCAAATACATTAAAATTAGCAAGAAGCTAAAAAGAACCAGTTACATAAGCGTATACATTGGATTTCTAATCCAAAATAACCAATCAATTTGCGCCTACCCCTATTGTTACACCATAAAAAAACTTGTGACACCATCATGTTAAAAACATCACTACGATGGATCTTCTTGGGAGAGAAAATCAACTTGTTCCTGAAGTTCCATAAAGACCACCATAAAGCAAAAAATGTGGCTTCCACATAATCTTTCGTCTCTCTTTTTATTTTTAACTCGTCAAACCAACTTTTCCAACTATTCCATGAATCAAAGTAAGTTGCCGGAAAATCCCACCAAGTCAACATCTTCTTTGAAAGTTTACCTGTAAAAGAACACGAGAAAAAAATATGATTAGTAGTTTTCGCCCTTTCTTTGCACATCGGACACTCCAAGCTTTGAATATCAAGACCACGTAAGGACATGTTAAATCTTGTCGGAAGTTTATCACCTCCTATTCTCCAAGCAAGTTGATTGGCTTTAATGGGTACAAGCTTGCACCATCTTGTAGGATCACCTTCGACCATATTAATTTTAGAAGCAATAACTTTCTGAATAGAAGCGATAGAAAACAACCCTTTCTCCTCCAACTTCCAGATCCATTAATCGATGCCATTGGTTAAATGAACATCACTAAGGTAGCTTCTAAGTTGTAAGATTTGCTCATTTTCTACTCCCCCTCGAGGAGCCCTACGGAAACCGCCTTCGAGACCATTAGAAAGCTTATCAAAAACCGAGACGACTTGGTTATTTTCTAACGCATACAACCGCGAAAATAAGGATTTAAGCGTCCCTCCCAACTGTCCAATTCTCCAGCCGGAAACAAGTATTCTTCCCATTCTTTACAGATTTTCTGATAAAGCTCAACAACTCGATATTTAACTCTTTTAGTTCCGTCATCCCGTTCACTACTCATGACCAAATTGAAGTCGCACCAAGACTCATAGGATTATTAAGTTTCCCGTCATCACCATGAATAGCTTTTATGACCGATATCCAAAGAGCGTTTTGTTGAGTTTTAAAGCGCCAAACCCATTTACTCAATAACGCCCTATTCATAGCAAAAAAGCTTGAGACATCAAGACCTCCTACATCCTTACTTGCAAGCACCTTGTCCCAACCGAACCATGCCATCTTTCGAGAATCCCCTTCAACTCCTCTTAGAAATTTACTACGAATAGCTTCTAGGATTTTAAGTACACCCTTCGGAACTTTAAAAAGTTGAAAGTAGTATGAAGGGAGTGCACTTATGACAGATTTAATGAGCGTCAAGCGACCTCCCATAGAAAGGGATTTCACTTTCCAAGAAGATAATATCGCGCCAATCTTATCTATTATTAAATCCCAAGGTTTTTTCCGAAGCATTTTCTCGCCGACCATCACTCTAAGATATTTGAAATGGGTTTTTGAAGGTTCACATCCAATAACTTTTGAAGCAACTTTTACCTCGTCATAAGTAACTCCACCCGCACCCATTATACTACATTTATTAAAATTGATTTTAAGACCCGAAATTAAATAGAAACAATGTAGTATTAGTACAATATTCCTAACATTCTCCTCCGACCAGTCACCTAAAAAAATCGCGTCATCCGCATAAAAAAGATGTGATAAGGATAAAGGATTACTTCCTTTTATTTCTACCACTTTAAAAAAACCATTTTCCATAGCTTTAGTAAATGAAATGTGTAGAGATTCCATAACTAAAAGAAATAGAAAAGGAGATAACGGATCACCTTGGCGTAGACCTTTTTCGAAGTGAAACTCTTTTGTAGGACTCCCATTTATCAAAACCGAAGCCGTAGCCGAATTTAAACAACCTTTTATCTAATTTTCTCCATTTTTCTCCAAATCCGAATTTTTTTAAGATTGAATCTATATAATCATACCGAACCGAGTCAAACGCCTTTTCAAAATCAACCTTGAAAATCATCATTTTCTTCCTTTTAAGACTACCCGCAGCCGTGGCGTTTTCCGGCGTTTTACCCCCCGATAACGCCGTTATCGGCTGGGGGGCGGCGTTATGACGGCGTTTTTTCGGCGACGTCACCCCAGTAACGCAGTGTTTCTTGTTTTTTTTTTTTTTTGGTTTTCTGATTTTCTTCATATACATATATATATATATATATATATATATATATATATATATATATATATATATATATATATATATATATATATATATATAGGAGTAGGATGAAATAAAAAGTCTTATATTTGTAAAAAGGGTAGGAAGCATTCTTGTAGTGACATGTGGCAACTAATATGAAATTTAAAAAAAAAAAAATTTTATTTTTTTAATAAAAAAATAATATCTTTTTATTAAAAAAAAAAAAAAAAAAATATCGACAAAAAAAACATTTTTGAAAAAAAAATTGAATTTTTTTTTTGATAACGTAATATGTCACGTCATATGATGCACATTAATGATGCACACAAAATATGATGCACATTAATGATGCACATAAAAAAGCTTTGCTATTCAGCTATGATGCACACAAAATAGCTATAATATTCAACTATGAAGCACACATAAATGTTCATCATAGTTGTGCATCATAAATGTGCATCATATTTTTTTCGTACATAACTTTTTTCGAGCAAAAAAAAAAAAAAAAAGTTTCCTCGAAAAAAAAAATTCGATTTTTTTTTTTAATATTTTTTTTATTAAAAATATTATTTTTTTATGAAAAAAAAAAAAAAAAATTCTAAAGTTGCCACATGTCACTACAAGAAGGCTTCCTACACTTTTTACAAATTTTGGACTTTTTACAAGAACCCTCCCCTATATATATATATATATATATATATATATATATATATATATATATATATATATATATATATATATATATATAGGGACTGATTCATGCGAGAACTCAAATTTTTGCGAGAACTGCGAGAACTCATTCTGGACCACTCATTCTTTTTCGATATTAAATGTTTATTTTTTAATCAAAAGGGTAAGTTGGTAAATTTAGTTTTTTCTTTTTGAATTAATTTAAATATGTATTTAGTTTTTCCCTTTTTTTCTCTTTTTTGTTTAGTGATAAGTTTTATGATTAATTTTTTAGCCATTTTTTCCGATCAAACTTCAAAACACCAACTATATTTTCGATCAGATTCGAAACACTCAAAATAAAACTTAATTCGCTTTTCAATTAAGAAAATTAATCAAATAAGTTTAATTTTTATTTACAAAGAATTTGTTCATAGAAGAATATGATCTATACACACATATGTTCATAACTGAACCATTATTGTTCACATTATATCACAATCAAATTATGTTATTAAAATAAGATGTTCATACATGAATTTGGTATGTTCATAGGTGAACAAACCGTATGAACATAGATTACGTATGAACGAATTGGTTAATAGATTTATGTAAAAGATCAATGAACAAAAATAAGAATTGAGAGAAAAAAAAACTTATTATTAACCAATTAAATTAAAACCAACAACATATAACAACTTGAATAAATAAAAAAATACATTTTTTCTAGGTGTGTTCATATATATACAGGTATATGTTCACAGTTGAACAAAACTTACAAACAAAACAAAAATAATTTAAAACTGAACCAAATCATCAAACTAAATTGAAGAGTATTAGAATGAGAGAGAAATAAAAATACTAAATTGAAGACTATTAAAATGAGAGAGAAATAAAAATATTGTATAACCAGAACACGAAATGAATCACATCATCATATGCATCATCTTCTTCTTCTACGTAAATCTTGACACTGATCTCAAATTTGAAAACCTAAAAATAATGAAAGAATACGTCTAAAGCGAACAAATTGTATATTGACAAATGCAATTATAGAGATAATAAATTAAAAAATACTACATGATTTGAAGAACAAAGAAAAACATTATACATGAATAATAATCATATAAATTAGAGTAAATTACATCATTGGTCCCTATGATTGTACCAAAATCACTAGTTTGAGGCTTTTTTTAAAATAATTACACCACACGTCCCTATTGTTGTAATTCTATTACGTCAGTGGTCCATTTTTGACAATTTTCAACTGAAAAGACCGAAATACCCTTTTATTATCATTTCTTTTTATTTTAAAATAATTTATCATCTTTTTTTAATTTTATCCCCTCTCTCCTTGCTGTCATGTGCTAGAATCAAAAGTCTTGTCAACCCAAAATACATACACTCCTTTGTCCTTTGTATCTAACAATTCTCATTCTCCACAGTCATTAAATTTCCAGTCCACCCAAACCCCCACTTCTTTATCTTCCTCCCCATATTTTTAAGTTACCAATCCTCAATAACAAAAAAATCGAATAACTCCATTTCTGTTTATCACAATAACATGGACAAAGGTTGAATTGCTAACTTATCTCACAACAATCACCGCTGTTTCAAAGCAAAAACTGCCTTAAAAACCCCCCAAACCCCAACCCATTATTTACTTCAAACCCCCACTCTCCATTTCATAGGTCGGTGTTAAACCCAAGTTTTGTTAATCAGATATAAAAAATTTTAAAGTTTTTATGGCGGAAGAGACTTTGACTACCTCGGCTGCTGCTACTCCGGTTACAGAAGTTGAGACGACGTTGTTTCGGAAGTTGATGTTGTTGCGACGGAGAAGAAGGTTGAATCGGTGACGGAAACTGTTGTTTTTGAGAAGGATTAGGCTGTGAAGGAAGAGGAGGAGAAGATTTCTGAATCGGCTTCGTTTAAGGAAGAATCTAACGTTGTTGGAGATCTTCCTAATCCGGAGAAGAAAGCTTTGGATTAATTTAAGATTTCTGAATCAATTTGTTTTAGATGATGGTTTCTTTAGACATGGTTTCATTTTAAATTGTAGGTAGATAAACGATTTGTGGTGTAAAGAAAAAAAAAAGATCAAGATCTATTTTTGATGATGATGATGGTGGTAGTTGTGTTTAAGAGAGAGAGGGATAGTAGAGAGAGATGAGAGGAGAGAGAAATTAGTTATTTAGTTTTTTTATTATTATATTAAATGTTAAAAGAAATTAAAAAATAGATTAAAATTTTTATAAAAGGGTATTTCGGTCTTTTCAGTTGGAAATTGTCAAAAATGGACCACCGACGTAACAGAATTACAACAATGGGGACGTGTGGTGTAATTATTTAAAAAAAAGTCTCAAAATAGTGATTCTGGTACAAACATAGGGACCAACGGTGTAATTTACTCTATAAATTATTTCAAACCTTCTTAGACCAATAGATACATAAATGAGTAATTTTATGCCAATGCATCCTCACACTCCCCTTCACAAGATACCGCTGATAATAGATACAATTTGTTAGACGAAAATTACATGTTTTTTTTCTATATTTTAATTGAGGAAATGGAGCACTCACAATATCCTTGAAGAGTGTGATCACTATGGTCAAAAAGTCCACAAGGGCGTCTTCGACGGCCAATGGAGAACTCACAATATCTTCCATTCATTCATTAATTGCACTTTTTCTTTTTGGGTGTCCATATTTTCGCCTTCTTCAGTAAACATTTCTAATTCTAAAAGATTTCGAGCGATGCCTTTAACGCCCACTGTTGATGTGACGCATTGGATCGACGGTTTTTCATTATGTTTGAGAAGGATATATAGAGAGAGAAGACAACATAATAGGAATAGTAGTTATTTTCAAGAATATGTATAATCGGAACATTAGTTATTTTCAATAATATGTATACAAAATTCCTATAATACCCTTTTTTAACTTATCTATTATCCCTAAATTAACTTTAATTTACAAAAATGACATCAATAGTTTTCAACCATTGATCAACTAATCTAAGGGCCAAAAACGAGTTCTCGCAGAATTTTGAGTTCTCGCAGGAACCATTCACTATATATATATATATATATATATATATATATATATATATATATATATATATATAACTTAATTTCATAAGGTTTATACATATATATAAATCTAGTTTTTGAAGGTTTTTGGATTTTTAAAAATGGGTATGGAGGTTTTGGGTTTTGAAAAGAAGAAGAAAGAAAGAAGGAGAGAGAAAAGACAAAAAAGAACAATTTTTTTTTCTTTTTTTTTTAATAAATGTTATTAATAAATGTTATTTATGATATATATATATGTTATTTGTTAGAGCAAGGATTGACAGGCTCAGTAACTTGGGTGTTTGGGGTTCCACCTCTTGACCTCCTGCTAAGCAGTGCAAACCTATCAAGCTCTTGGCGAGCCTAAGGTGGTCAAGTGGTTGGTTGAAGAAGGTGATCGGAATGTGGTTACTGCGGTGAGTAAGTATTCCGGTAAGTATGTAAGTGATGAAGATATCTGTGTGAGAGATGTATGGAGTGTTGGCCTCTCTTTGAACTGCATCAGGGTAGGGTATTTATACCCAACAATCCCAAACATGGGAAACGGTTGGCCATAAAGGCTTATCATGGCTCTTGAATGCTATTCATGGGGTTCCAACGTTCGTGACATTATTGTTATCATTATGGGAGAACAAAGGGTAACGCCTTTGTTCATAATGATGCTAACGGTCTGAATCCTAAGGCAGGAGCTTAAGACCGTCTGGCACAGTGCTTAGAGGGAACACCAATGAAGTCAAGGACCAGGAACCCGAGAGTCAGGAGATCGGACCCGGGACATCGGGAGCCGAGAGGCCGGAAGCTGGAGCCGGGAGTCCGGAAGCCGGAAGCCCGGGAGGCCGGAGGTCGGTAGCCGGAAGGCGGGAGGCCGGAGGCCAGTAGCCGGAAGGCGGGAGGCCGGAGCCGGGAGCAGGGAGGCCGGAGCCGGGAGCCGGGAGCCGGGAGGCCGGGAGGCCGGGAGGCCGGAGCCGGGAGACCGGAGCCGGGAGCCGGAAGGCGGAGCCAGGAGCCGGGAGGCCGGGGCCGGGAGCCGGGAGGCGGAAGGCCGGTAGCTGGCGTGGAAGGGACTAAGAGCCTTTCCTTGATGTAGAAGGGACTTAGCCTTTATCCTGTGTTGTGTTAGCTTTTTAGGGCTTATAGGTTATATGTATCGAGCCTATTCCCTACTAACACTATCATGCCCCCCAGTTAGGTTTTAAAAAATAAAGTTTTGAAGCCTAACTTCATGCATTTAATGGCTTTGCTTTGGGTTTGACCTTGCCTTTTCCACGCTTGGCATGTCTTCGCCTAGTTATTGTCTATGATATTTTTTAGTATCTGCACAAGTAGGTCTTTCATGAAGTGGATGAAGGAGGATGGTGCCAGATTGCTAAGTGCATACATATGGACTTCAAACTGATGGGGATTTGAACCTTCAGAGTGTGTCCATCACAAGTATTCTTTCCATTGTACTACGACATTTGGATAAGTAATGTGTCTATGACACTTTTGACTATCTATTGTGCCCATGACACATTTAGATTTGTAATGTGTGCATCACACTTGGATGGTCAAAAATAGATTGACCAAGAAGAATGCCCATCTCACTCGATGTAAGGAAGACAAAATGTGGTTGGCATGTATGGATTCTGCCATTCCTTCTAAAAGGGATTTATTATATGTCTTCGCGATTGTGTTTAATCACGTACTTAATCACCCTAACGTGATATATGTGCCTTGGGATGCCAATAGTCATTTCTTATGCATGAGAGACATCTTGCAGACTCTTTACCCTGGTGTTGGGATGGCAGTGCTGCCTTATTCCGATCCATTGGGTCACGGGATATGTTGTGTGACAATGGTATGTTGAAGACTCGAGCTTTTCCAATCAGGAGCTGACTCGTGGAAGGTTTTGATATGTCTGCGCCAGACATCCGTACTCTCATTTCACGAAAGCTTTAGTATTTTCTCTTTGTGTTTGTAACACAATTTCATTTGTATGACTTAGCCTTTTTCTATCATATGATATGTTTGGACTACCATTTGTAGTTTTTTCTATTTGTGTATGTTGCTATAAATTTTGTATGTGATGGTTTTACATTATATAACCTTGAAATGAAAAAATAATGTATTATTGGATGATCAGACCAATAACATTTATGTGGCTTCATAGCTTTGTCAGATGTATATGTTACATATAGATGTCCAAGACATTTTTGAATTTTATGTTGGTGTCTATAACACCTTTTGAATATTACAATATCATTGTGCTTATGACTCTTTCTTGTGTGCCCGTTGCATGTGTTATGCCCATGGCTTATTACATACAGTGACTATGACAACTGGATGGCAGTGACAAGTTCTTATATGCCTATGACATTTTTCAGATGCATGTAGCATCTTTTAAAGTTTATATTTTGCTCGTGGCACTGTGCCTATGACACTTTTTGTTAACCTTTATTTATTTGTTACTCGCGAGGATTGTCGCTTCCCAATGAGAAGTGCTTGCCTTTCCCCAAGTAGGTGAAAAGACGAAAATGATGATGTGCATGTTTGGCCTAGACAAAAATGTCCATCTTAGCCTAGGCATTTGGTCTGAACGTTGTTCAGAGTTATGTATATGATGATGTGCATGTGTGGCTTGGATTTAAATATCCATCTTGCCCCAATGCACCTGGTCTGAACGTTGTTCAGAATTATGTGATTATGTACGCACGTGTGTGCAATGTCCTAACCTTGTAATAAAAGGTATTGCTTCATTTGGTATTATTGGGATACATGATCAGACCAATATTATTTTATTGAGGCTCATGGCCTTCCAAGACTTTGCGGGATACATAGATCGGACCACGTGTTATTCTTGAACATGACATTCCATGATTTTGACAAAAAAGTATTTATTAATTGAAATAAAATATGAGAGTAATTACCTTGAAGAATGTTTTCCCATGTTGATACCAAGTCCATCATGGGTGGTGAATATGTGGCCGTCTAAGGTAATCTATGTCGTCCTCCTTCTTCCACAATCCTTGTTAGTTGGGGATTTGTTCACCTATGGTCTAGCTCCTGGGATAAGGTGTTCGATCTTTCCTTCCTTCATTGACCGCTATGATATCCTTGCTACTTTTATCTTGAAAACTTGTTGCCAAGGATGATGGCACATGCACTGTTTTATGTTGATAGGCTAGATATGCTGAGACTGGCTGTCAAATCTTGTCAAACTGGTCGGGTGACAGGCGGTGTGCGGCCGAGCGGAAGATGAGTAGGCTGGTAGGGAGGAGGCAAAATCCCTTCACTTTTGGGAGGGGGTAAGATCCTTCCTTGCTGGGAGTAGGTACGGTCCTTTTCTGTCATAAGAAGTTATATCCTTCCCTCTTGGGAGGATATAAGATCCTTCTATGTTGAGAGAAATGATATCCTTCTCTGTAAGATATTTCCCTTTGAGGATGAGGTAAAATCCCTCATTGGGAGGAGGTGAATAAGGTGAAACCTTTCCCTGCTGGTAGGAGATGAAAGCTTTTTCTCTTGGGAGGAGGTGAAAGCATTCCCTGCTGGAAGGGGGTGAGATCCTTCCCTCTTGGGGGACATGGACTCATTCCCCGGAGGAGGTAAAATCCCTCTCTCTTGGGAGAGGAGGTGAGATTCTTCCTGTTAGGAGGAGGTGAAATCCTTCCTGGTGGATGTGAAATCCTTTCATCTTAGGGAAGTTGAAATCTTTCCTGGGCACTTGTGGGCAGGCATACGTGGTATGGCACTCGTGCCTTGGCAAGACGGCACTCGTGCCTTGGTCCAACACTTGTGCCTTGGTCCGGCAGTAGTGTCTTGGTCCGCCACTCTTGCCTTGCCTTGGTCCAACAGTTGTGCCTTGGTCCGACACTCTTGCCTTGGTCTGGCACTTGTATCCCGTGTCGGTGAAACCCTTCCCCCCTTGGGAGGGGTGAGAGTTGTTAAACCTTTCATTTTTGTGAGGAGCTGAAATTCTTCCCCCACTTGGAACCTTCCCCCTCTTGGGAGGGTGGGATGTGATGAAACCCTTCCCCTTTGGGAGAGGTGGGAGGTGATGGAAACCCTTTTGCCCTTGGGAGGGATGAGAGGTGATACCCCACCGTAGCCGGCACTCGTGCATTGGCCGACACCTTACCTGGTTGGCACTCATGCCTTGGCCGGTACTCGTGCCCCTTGGTCGGCACCCGACCTTGGCCTGCACCATGCCTTGGCTGGCACATTGCCTAGGCCGGCACTCAGCCTTGGCCGCCTCCCTTTGGAAGGGTGAGAGGTGATGAAATCCTTCTTCTTTTGGGAAGGGTAGGATTTTTCCTTTTTACTTCTCTCTTATGGGAAGTGAAATTCTTCCCACTTGGGATAAGGTGAAATCGTTTCATATTGGTAGGGGGATTTTTCCCTCTTAGGGAGATGGAATCATTCTCTCTTGGGAGAAATGAAATCCTTCCCTCACTTTTTTTTTTATTTTTTTTTTTATTTTTTTATTTTTTTTTAAAAATTTCTTTAGATGGTGCTGAAATCCTTTCTTCTTGGAAGGGATAGGTTGGTTGAAACCCTTCTCCTTCTTAGGGATGAGAGATGATGAAACTCTTCCTCTCTTAGGAGGAGTGAAACCCTTTCCCTCTTGGGAGAGATGAGAGGGGTTAAATATTTCCCCTATTAAGGTCCGACACTAAATATCAAGTGTGCCGGACGAAAATATTAAGTTCGAACAAAAATATCAAGTTTGTCAGGATAGGTATTATGCATGGATTGCTAGTACGTCATGATGGATATTATGTATGGATGCTTATTATGCTTGGATGGCTACTATGCCCAGGTGCCTATTACGATCCAGTCGGAGGCTGTCGATCAGAAGTCATATCCAAGGCTGTCAGGATCTCGTTAGGTGTAAATGACACGTATTATTCTTTGTCCATGACAATATTGAATTGTGTCCCGTGAGACTCTTAGATCTGTATTGTGCTAATGACACTTTAAGATCTATCTTGTGTCTATGGCACTTTTGGATCTGTATCGTGTCCATGACACTTTTAGATCCATATCATGACATCCTGTCTCTAATTATGGCTCTGTCCACTGGGTTAGGGAATTTGACCATGTCATGGATGGTGGATGAAATTGTTCTAAACTTTTATGATGCATGCCTGCCCAATTGGACATTGTAGGCTGAAAGTCTTCATGGCATTCAATATCTTTGTGGGATACAAAGATCTGACTAAGTTAAACCTTTTGCGTGTCTGGCCAACATCAATGGTTGCCTATGACATTTTTTAGACGGATTAGTATTTTGGACATGGCATCCTGTCCCTAAGTGTGGCTATGCCAACTAGGATAGGGAATTCGACCATGTCATGGATGGTAGATGGAATTTGTCCAAACTGTTGAGGGCCTGTCCAGTAGGACATTGTAGGCCGATGATGAACTAATTCTTGCTAATTTTATCATTTTGACCCAGTAGTAAGGGTATTCTCCCAACATTAACTACATGCTTATTTTGTCTACTGATCAATGTGTCTCACATGAGAAGCTGACCAAAGGAGATTGTGTTGTATCGTTTTGAGTGTTTTTCCTTCTAGGATAGCAGCCATAGAATTGGCAGATGTACCTCTTCATTTGTCATTTATATGTAATTAGCTAGGGTGGTGGATGGGGTATTGGTGGTTGTCTT
The DNA here is from genome assembly GCA_910822075.1 of Senecio squalidus. Taxonomy (NCBI): domain Eukaryota; kingdom Viridiplantae; phylum Streptophyta; class Magnoliopsida; order Asterales; family Asteraceae; genus Senecio; species Senecio squalidus. The sequence continues at coordinate 45,483,201 of CAJVGC010000508.1, read as the reverse complement.
TGGCTTAAGTGAACTGATTTGTGATGAGGAATTTCCTTCCATGGGGAAGAAAAAATGGTGGTGAAACTAAGAAATGAAATGAAAAAAGATAGAAATGAAATGAGACACCGTTGCTAAAACGTGTCCCACGGATGGCGCCAATGTTAGAGCAAGGATTGACAGGCTCAGTAACTTGGGTGTTTGGGGTTCCACCTCTTGACCTCCTGCTAAGCAGTGCAAACCTATCAAGCTCTTGGCGAGCCTAAGGTGGTCAAGTGGTTGGTTGAAGAAGGTGATCGGAATGTGGTTACTGCGGTGAGTAAGTATTCCGGTAAGTATGTAAGTGATGAAGATATCTGTGTGAGAGATGTATGGAGTGTTGGCCTCTCTTTGAACTGCATCAGGGTAGGGTATTTATACCCAACAATCCCAAACATGGGAAACGGTTGGCCATAAAGGCTTATCATGGCTCTTGAATGCTATTCATGGGGTTCCAACGTTCGTGACATTATTGTTATCATTATGGGAGAACAAAGGGTAACGCCTTTGTTCATAATGATGCTAACGGTCTGAATCCTAAGGCAGGAGCTTAAGACCGTCTGGCACAGTGCTTAGAGGGAACACCAATGAAGTCAAGGACCAGGAACCCGAGAGTCAGGAGATCGGACCCGGGACATCGGGAGCCGAGAGGCCGGAAGCTGGAGCCGGGAGTCCGGAAGCCGGAAGCCGGAAGCCCGGGAGGCCGGAGGTCGGTAGCCGGAAGGCGGGAGGCCGGAGGCCAGTAGCCGGAAGGCGGGAGGCCGGAGCCGGGAGCCGGAAGGCGGAGCCGGGAGCCGGGAGGCCGGAAGGCCGGAGCCGGGAGCCGGGAGGCCGAGCCGGGAGCCGGGAGACCGGAGCCGGGAGCCGGGAGGCCGGGGCCGGGAGCCGGGAGCCGGAAGGCCGGGGCCGGGAGCCGGGAGGCGGAAGGCCGGGAGCTGGCGTGGAAGGGACTAAGAGCCTTTCCTTGATGTAGAAGGGACTTAGCCTTTATCCTGTGTTGTGTTAGCTTTTTAGGGCTTATAGATAATATGTATCGAGCCTATTCCCTACTAACACTATCATTATTAATAAATGTTATTTATGATATATAAATTTTAATAAATGTTATTAATTAATGTATTATTATAAATGTATTTTTAATATTAATAATGTGTTAAAAATGTCAATGGGGTTTGTCCCATTGGTAGGAGGCTGTCATGCCCTAGGGGAGGTCTCGGGTTCGAGCCTCCCTCTGGGTTCCTCCTTAGGTGATTATTAGGAGATATATAACTAACCTTGGTGTAAGATTCGTGGGTCGCATGTGGCCCCGAATCACTAACATTTGCCGTTTAAAAAAAAAAAAATAATGTGTTAAAAATAATATGAGAAAAGGAAAGAAAATGAAAAATAAAAAAGGTGGTGGGTCCCAGATTTTGGTGTTATGGTTGGAGGAGTTTAGTGGTGTTTTGTTATGTTGGTGTTATGCTGACGTGGCACCCATAACACCGCTTTTCGGTGTTATGAATGGGAGTGGTCTAAGCTCACACCAATTAATCACTTCGCTAAGAATCATAGGACCATCCAAAATTTGTCTTCCTTGAATAAACGCCGACTGTTCTTTGCTAATTAAATGGTCCATCACCGATCCTAGACGATTAGCCATTATTTTCCCCACAATCTTATATTGACACCCAATAAGACTAATTGGCCGATAATCATTTACAAACATCGCTTTAGTACTTTTCGGAATCAAGGTAAAATGACGTGTTGCATCCTTTTTCGAAAACACAAGTTTCAAAAAATTGAGAAATCGCCTTGCTAACATCATTACCCACCAAGTCCCAATACTTTCTCAAAAACTCAAAAGTATAACCATCCGGACCCAGAGACTTACTCGCACCACAATCCCAGACCGCTCGTTTGATCTCATCATTAGTAATGTCCAATTCAAGACCTGCAACTCGTACCATCAAGAGAGACAAAGAAAAAAGATTATCATTATTAAAAGAGACCTGTGACCGAGGAGTGACAGCAAATCAAGCACGAAAATGACAAAAAAAATCCTCTTTAATGCGATTCGGCTCAGTGACCCAATCTCCGTTGATCATAATACCTCTAATCGACCTGAGAAATCTTTTTTTATTCACAATTCCATGGAAGAATTCGGAATTTTCATCTCCCTCTATAGCGCACTGGACTTTCTTCTTTTGAATCAAATCTTTTTCAATTGAAGCTTCAACTTCAAGTAATTCCTTCCACTTATTTCTTCTCGCTAATAATTGCAATTTTAATCCAACCTATTATATTAATTACTAAATTCTATTTGTGATATAATTTCAATTAAGATCCAATGTAATTAAATATACCTATTATATTAATTAGTAAATTCTATTTGTCATATAATTTTATTATTATTCAATGTAATTAAATACCGTCTTCATGTATATAAAGAATATAGTCTTGCATATCTGAATCTATAAACATTCATAATGAAAAACGTCTTGGTTTTTATATTTCTAGCAATTTATGTTTTCGATACAACATTTTCGTGTATCTATGTTCCTGGATACATCGTTCAAGTTCAAAACTTGATTCCGGATAGTGATATCGTGGTTCGTTGCAAGTCGAAAGATGATGACTTAGGCGACCATAACCTGTGGTTTAAAGACCAATTTAACTGGAAATTTTGTATCAAGCATTTTTTGGGTGATACTTTATTCTTTTGTCATTTTTATTGGGATTCACAAGAACAAGTGTTGGATGTTTTTAACAGCACGATGTCCGATAAATGCAACATCGATCACGGGGACGACAATCCATGTTATTGGTCAGCCATGGCCGATGGCATCTATTGGTATGATTTCGAAAAAGCTGTTTGGGGAAAACAATACGATTGGAAACCCAGAGGTTCATTGTAGTCCAAGTTATCACTACGCTAAATAATTAAATAAAGTTATATTTTATAAGATAGTATAGTACCCGCGCGATATATCGGATGAAAAAAATCATATTCAACAATTCACAGTGGGATAATGATTTATGGTAATTTATCATTTGTCTCGTTACATATATGTGGAGTGTAATAGTTTAAAGTTCGGCCCTTCGGACAATATAAAAAGAATGTTGTGGTAACAATTTATGGTTCGACCATTCAGCGATAATAATTATTATGTCATATGATCGATTTTCTCAATTCTTCTCCCTTACCCTAAGGAATCTCAAATTTGTAAGTAAAGAAAAATTTAGATTACAACGTATTTAAATCCGGTCATAAACTTTAAACAAACATGTTATGGAAAGAAATTCAATTCAAATTCACTCAATTTTTTTTTATAGATTTCGTGAAACAAACACCCTGACAGAATATTTTCCGTTCGGATCATTCAACCCATTGGGGTAATTCAACTCATTTGAAGATTAAGCTCATTTGTGAACATAACAAAAGTCTAATTTTCAGGTCATTTTGTTTTTTAATAGTGACGGCTAATAATTTCACGTTCAGTCAAAAGGAGAATTAAATATATTTCTTGAATAGTATTCCGGTATAAACCCATGTTTTCATTAAACAAAAACTAATTTTCCTTCAACGATGCAACAACGATTAAAAATCCATTCAGACACTACGCTTTCTAATCGTTTATCGTTGGTTTTCAACCCGAAAAAAATATTTTCATTCAAGACATTCAAATTGGTAACACATACTTTCGAATGTTGTAATTAAGGATAATCAATATGGTAACAAGGTTTATTAACCTTAGAAGTATCAAATGTACTACTACTCGGCTTATTGGTATTAAGACTTATCGCTGACCAATAGAAGAATATATAAACTCTTGATGATAACCATCTTCCTAGAATTATAGATCAACACGAACCACAACACTGTCAACTAACTTTATAAAATTTAGATTATAAATCAAATATTTGAAAATTTACTACATCAAATAACGTTTAAAGTTAAAAAAAAATAATGGTTACATGAATACAAATTTTACATCAATTAATTTGAATTGACTTTATTTTATATGGGTGCATATTTTTTTATGAAATTATTATTCGAATTAACTAAAGGAAATTAAGATTAGTTTATATGTTATATTCATCAAGGGATATATTACTAATTATACTTTATTTAAAAATTTAAAATTTTAATAAAAAGTGAAAATGTTTTATATATTAATAAAGATAAAGATAAAGATAGTTATTATTATTTATTAGTTATTGTTGTAATTAAGGAAATGTCACTCATTGTAAATTGTTTTAAATGATAAATTTTGCGAAAGATATAATAGGGGTAGATTAGTAATTTTAATTACTTAAAATTTAAGATATTAAGATGTTAAAGGAGATTCTTTATATTGTAGTAAAGATACGAATTTTGTTATGGATCAAATGATCATGTGGAATTGAGTTGCACAATATTTAATTACTTCCATACTAGCATTTCTAAGTTACAAGTTAAAAAATATATATTAAACTCAAAAAAAAGTGTCAATACTATATAAATTTTGTTTTATCTTTCCCAAAACAAGTTAACTTCTATAACCTACTATTTGATTAGCAAATAATATAGTTATTATAATCAACGTTTTAAAAGCCGGATTGAAGTGGACAATACTCATTTGGAAGTTTTGTCTTCGGAAAGAACCGGGACGGTTTTGTCTCAAACCGTTTTGATTCAGTCGACTGAAATATCTAAAAGACAGAGTTTCATCTCCCATTCTAATTTTTGAATAGCTTTTAGAAAAATAGCATTTTTTTCCATTTTTTGTTTCTATTATATATTACGTAATGCATAATAATGAATTTATTATGTTTTATATTTATTTTTATTGATATATACATAATACTTGATTCAGCCGACTCAAACAAGTAGAAGATCCGGTTTCACCTAAGATTGTTTTATCAGCAAAATATATTATTATTTGATTAGCAAAAATATATAGTAATTGTAATCAACGTTTTAAAAGCCGGTTTGAAGTGGACAAATCATGCTCCGTTATTCTACTCATTTGAAAGTTTTGCCTTCGGGAAGAACTAGACGGTTTTTCCTCAAACCACTTTGATTTAGCCGACCGAAACACCTAAAAGACCTAGTTTCACCTCCCATGCTAATTGTTGAATAGTTTGTGGAAAAATAATATTTTTTTCCATTTTTTGTTTCTATTATATACTATTTTATTTCCCGCGAATCCCCCCATTAAGAAATTTCAAATTTACCCCTACTAACTTGGGAGAATTTCAAATTTACCCCTAAATATCATATTTACCCGTTTAAACTTGATAATATCATATTTACTCTTCTTAAATTCAAAAATATCAAAAATATCAAACAAATTCAAATTAATAATTTATCCTAATTAAAACTCCAAAATCATTAGTAATTATTCAAAAATTAGTAAATCACTAATATACCATTTTCTCTCTCATAAAGTCTTAAATTTGCACGCATGAAGCCTAAAATTTTGCCACAATATTTGACTTATTAGATTTAATAAATATTTGAGAAAATATGGTTACACATTTGGAAGCATCGACCAATACCACAACTGCACAACCAAAAAGAATCAACCAAATTAATAGGAAAGAAATATCCATAAATTTGAATCAAGTACAAAAAAAAATTAAAATAGAGAAAAGTGTTTTTATTATTAAAACATAGCAATATTTTAAACAATTGAAGCAACTAGTTTCGTAAAACTAAGGTTATCAATAGACCAAACCAAAATAAACCAAAAACAAAAACAACTAGTTTGGTGAAACAAAAGTTATCAGCAGACCAAACAACAACCCAAAATAGACTAAAGCAACTAGTTTGATTTACTAATTTTTGGATAATTACTAATATTGGAGTTTTAATTAGGATAAATTATTAACTTGGATTTATTTGATATTTTTGAATTTAAAAAGGGTAAATATGATATTATCAAGTTTAAACGGGTAAATATGATATTTATATAAATTAGTAGGAGTAAATTTGAAATTCTCCCTTTTTTTATTGATATATGCATTATACTTGATTCACCGACTAAAACAAGTAAAAGACTTGGTTTCACCTCACATTGTTTTATCACCAAACTATAATATTATTTAATTAGCAAATAATATAGTTATTGTAATCAACGTTTTAAAATCCGAACTGAAGTGGAAAAATATGCTCAGTCATTCTACTCATTTGAAAGTTTTGCCTTCGGGAAGAACCAGACAATTTTGCCTTAAACCGCTTTGATTCAGCCGACTGAAACACCTAAAAGACCCGGTTTCACCTCCCATGCTAATTTGTGAATAGTTTTTGGAGAAATAACATTTTGTTTTTCATATTTTGTTTCTATCATGTATTAATTAATGCATAATATATTAATTTATTATGTTTTATATTTATTTTTATTGATATATGCATAATACTTGATTCAGTTGACTGAAACAAGTGAAAGACTCGGTTTCACCTCCCATGATAATTTTTGAGTAGTTTTTGGGAAAAATAACCTCTTTCCATTTTTTGTTTCTATTATATATTACCGAATAATATATATGAAATTATGAATTGATTATGTTTTATATTTATTTTTATTATATAGTTTTCATCAAATAATCACAAACAATGATATTTAAGTTTAAAGTTGAAAAATAAAAATTAAATAGTCAAAACATGACAATCTGTTCATCAACTTCCTTATTTTCATTAATACCAGAATAAAACAATACACTTTTTACTAATTTGTTTTCCGGAAAACATAAATACACAATACCCTGTTCCACCAATATTTTTGTATATTTTATTTATTTGTAATGATTTATTTTAAGCTAGTAATTTTCTTCAATAAAAAGCAAATAATGTAAATCCAACTTTACCCTTACACTTTTTGTAACGCTCTGTTCTCGAGTCTAAAATTAAAGGAAATGAAGGTAATGTAAAGAAAATGAAAGTAAAGTAAAGGAAAGTATTTATTTTACTTTACAATCACCCCAAATATGGCCGGATTGTTTTATTGAATAAAATGTATAAACTTTACATCCTAATCCTTTCCTTTACTTTGCTTTCCTTCCTTAAAAAAAACTTGAGAACCCAAAAATTTATTTATTTCCTTTCCTTTACATTCCTTTACCCTCAAAATAAAACTTGAGAACACAGCGTAAGAGTTTATACAATCAAAATCGTCTTGAGGCTATAAAAGTTAATTAATTATTACATCGTTCTTGTTCTTTAAAAGATTTTGAACTCACATATTAATGTATTCATAAATCAAGTGATACTATTACAAATTGAAAATAAGCAACGACCTTCTACTGTGTTAATTAACATATCAAATATGCATTTCCATTATTTCGGGTTAGTAGTTGAAGACATCACCAACACGGCATGCATCACCTCTCGTATCTACCATGTTTCATAGGGTCGACCCAATATTTGTTGAGTTGCTCTAATATGAACAGCATGGTAGTGACTATAACTTCCACAATAACTCTTCTCAAGTTAAATTCAAGAGTCTTATGTCATCAAAAAGGTAAAATATACCCACAAGTGAAAAAGGTAACAAGCCAAAAAATCAAACTATGATCATTTTTGTCTTCGTAAGATCGGAATCGTAAGATCGGATCGAGATCGTAAAATCCTACTAAAATAGGTTTTTATTAAGGAAAAAATCAAAAAAAGATCAATAATTTTCTAAAGACCAAAAAACTCAATCTCCACAATCCATTTATTTTCAATCAAATGGTTAAGATTAAATCAAAACTCACTTTTAAATTATTATTTTTTAGATTAATTTATCTCGCAAACCTTTAACCGTTAGACAAAACAAATTACACCATTGCGACCGTCGTATTCTCCTCTTTAATTAGAGCATTGGTCATATATGCTTTCGACGACTTATACTTTTTCGATTTTCGGGTGGGTATTGAAATTGTAACATTAATATCACATGTGATTTTAACATAAATAAGTAAAATTCAAAAACAAAAAATGTTATATAATGTATGATTTATCTAAACTCAGAAAAAATCAAATTTTGACAACTTTTATTTTTTCGTTTTTGGACAAATGTTTAAACTCATAAGATTATATCACATGTGATATTAACATAAAATGTGAATTTAAAGATCTAAAATCGTTATATGATATATAATTAAATTAAACCTATAAAAAATTCAACGAAATCACATGTGATAGTACTAAAATCACATGTGATATTAACGTAAATCATATATGATATTATATTATACGTAGAACATTAAAACAATAAGCCAATAACACACACGATTTTAACTTTAAATGTGAAATTTTAAACACAAAAATATTTTATGGGGTATAATCTATATAGACCCGGAAAAAATCGAATTTTGACGACTTTCTTTTTCTTCGTTTTTGGTCAAATGTTGATATTCGTAAGTAAAATCACATGTGATATGAACACTAAATGTAAATTTCAAAACCTAAATATATTATATGCCGTATATTTAACTAGAATAAAAAAGAAAAACACAAAAATCATAAGTCAAACTACTAATATTACATGTGATAAAACTGTGATTTTATAATTTAAATTTTCCAAAACCCGTCAAAAACCCGGAAATTTTTTTCGTCAATAGTATATCAAGTGAGTGCTTTATAGAAAGGGAAAATAATGCTCGTTTTAATGGTGTAATTTATTTATTTAATACATTTATGGTTTTTAAGATAATTAACTTTTAAACAAAAATAAATTAAAGTGGATTTTTAAAATAAATGATTGTAGTTGGTTCATTTAGTTTTAAATTTTATAATTGTTTTAAATGATCCCAACCCTTTTATCATAGTAATATATAATCTATGATTAATATAATAGCTTATAATATGTCAAAATCGTTGGTTGATCTACATGTATTCGTAGTTGAACAAAAATATTTTATAAAAACATTACTTTTTAGATGTTTTAACCGGTTAGACAATATATTTTTTTGTTTATATTAACAAACTTAATTTATTTATAGTTTTTTTTTCAGGTTCTAAAAAGGTAGGATCGGATCGTACAAAGGTCTCAAGATCGAGATCTTGTTAAGAACCTATGACTTTTATATCCTATGCAGGATCGAGATCGTTTTTGGTATATGAGATCATAAAATTATAGGATTTTAAGATAAAGATCGGGATCTTAACAATTTGAAGCTAAGTACTAATCATTGTCGTTACTTATAGAGGCTTTTAAAGTATATTCTCATCTGTATTCTCTATCGTGATCTCTAATCACTTTACATACTATTTGACCATTGTATATACAAAGATCTCTAATTACAAAGAACTCTAACTATATGAACACTCCCCTCGAATCTGCATAAATTTCTTAAAACTGATCACTAATTTTCTCCATTAAGAACACCAATAGGTTTCAACTCTTCTTTGCAATTAAAACTAAAACTTACATCAAGAGCTAAAGAACGAAAACCCCACAAAGAATTATAGAGTAAATCCAAAAATGGCTTAAAATATAGAATATGATTAAAGAATAATACAAGCAATCACCAACATAAACACAAAAAACACTTTTATTTTGGAAACGGTAAATGTTTGTACAATGGAGCCTTCTCGTAATATTCCAACGAGCACCCCAGGTTCGAGCTCCGTAGAGCGGGCAAACCCAGCCCCTGCGGGAGTTTCTAGGGGAAAATTCGCCATTGAAAAACTAATTAATTGATAAGATTGATGGAAATCCCTTACATTAAAATGGCTTTCAAGTAAGATGTTGTTTAGCTTCTCCAAATCAGGACTCGGTACTATACCAAAATTGGGTAACAAAAACAACAATTTTTTATAAAATAGGTAGATAATACATTAAAAGAAAATTTAAAAAATAATAGAGAAACCCAAAATTGTGTTTCATATAACTTCTAATCCGCTGCCGGTCCATAAATTAATTCATATAACTCTCTCAAAAGAAGAATTTCGGCCGGAGTTAATTCATATAACTATACCATAACATATGCATTATCATAAGTTAACGAACAAAAATGAACTTGCATTAGAGCCTCCTCAATGGGAGGCGTTTCAGCCACGTTTCCCCCCATAATGCCGTTATAGCTGGGGGTGGGGGTGGGGGTGGGGGTGGGGGTGGGGGTGGGGGGGTCTTGAGCGGCGTTTTGCCGGGGCGTCTCCCCTGCAACGCGACGTTATTGTGTTTTTTTTTTTTTTTTCTTTTCTTTTGTTAATAAATATAAATATGATGGGTTAAGAACGAGAAAAGAATAATGGGTATAAATGATTTGGTTGAGATGAAGGGTTGCAGGTTTTTGTAGGTAAAGTCTCGTTGCAGTTTTGTAACAGTTACGCCAACGTAACTATCAGTTACGTAGCGTAACTATCGGGTACGTTTTTTTTTTTATTAAATATTCCAAACCGGTTTTTAACCGGATTTTGGAACCGAACCGGTTTGGAAGGTCGCGTGAAGACAGATTCAGCCTACGATTGTAAATATGACCCTTAAAAATAATATGACTAAAAAGGAAAAAATTGAAAAATAATAAAACTGGTGGTCCCAGATTTTGGTGTTATGACTGAGTGGGTTTTCTGGTGTTATGTTATCGATGGTGTTATGTTGAGGTGACAATGATAATACCAAAAATGGTATTATCATTGAGAGTGCTCTTATATCTTTTATTTTGATATTTTCTTCGTTCTAAAATAAATATTAATTACAATCAATTAAATGTTTATACTTCCTATATACATGTCTAAAACTAGTACATTTAAAACCTTAGATTCGCCCCTTTATCCAATCATGCAATTTTACATCCACATCCCCACGTTTATCTCTCCGCGATCGGATATAAAACCCGTCCGTCCTAATCAGCCAAGTACATCTCCAGAACTTTTTCCCTTCGTTCTCGACACAATAATGTCTAACAGTATGGTTGAACACATCGAAACGTTGTTCTAGAATACCATCATAAAAATGGCAAAAGTAAAGAGTACCCGGAATCATAAGGGTCTCACAAAACTTCCACTCAATAAATTCATTGTAATTAATTGATTTCATACCGATATCATCATCCTTTGATTTGCAATGGGCTTGAACTTGGTGTTTGTTGCCGAGCTCATTGGAAAGAGTGACAATAAAACCATTACCCGAAAAGATGCATGACTTTGCTGCTACCGCAACAACGATACAAAGAAATGTCGTGAAGAAGATGACAGGTTTCTTCATGGTACGTAGCGTTTATATGAAGGGACTTTGTAGTATAAATAAGGGTTTTATTCATCAAATCAATGGTTGTTCCTGAAAAGCGTTTATATGAAAAGTGCACCACTAAATCAGGTTCCATAAATATAGGGGAAATATATATATCGATCACGTGTTTAATGATAACCATACATACTAAAGATTAACTAACAAATTTTTATGTATTTGTGTCTTTGGATATTGATTATGAGTATTTGGTTAGATATATAATCGAGTTTTCATATATGGTATTAGAGCTTAGTAGCTCTTGAGATAGATTTGTGGTTGTTCTATTATCTCGAGTCCTTTGTTAAGGTTAAGGGTATTAGTAACACACGTGCTTCAACAAACACATCCACATATCAAGGACAAGCTAATACATCTTGATAGGTTCCACCAACAAAGTCAATCTTATTTATCTAACCAATCTCAAAGTTTGTTGTATGATGTACTATATATATACACTCATATAGCCATAATAAAAGGATTCTCATTGAAGCAAATCTCTCTGCCATTGTTATTATATGGTATCAAGAGCTCCAATCGGCTTCAACGTGCCTTGATCCTCATTTTTTTTTATTCTCATGGCAAATCAAAATGACATTATCCAACTACAAGCACCCACTCATCTTCCAACAAAACTAACCCAAACCAACTTTATTGTTTGGCGTCGACAATTTTTTTCAACCCTAATTGGGTATGATCTTCTTGGTTACGTTGACGGTACGGTACACGCTCCTCCTAAACTCATTGAAAATAAATCAAACCCAGCATACTCTAAATGGTATCGTCAAGACCAAGTCATTCTTAATGCTATGTTGGGTAGTTGCACAGCAACTATACAAACCCACATCGCGTCTGTATCCACTTCGAAAGAAGCATGGGATCGACTTGTGGTTCTTTATGCAAACAAATCTCGTACTCGAATAATTTCTCTCAAACAACGTCTCATCGAAAACCCAGCCGAAGACAAATCGGTCTCCACCTATTTACAAGAAATGCGCGGCATTGCTGATGAACTTGCTCTAGCTGATTGCCCTGTACATGAGGATGATCTTGTTCTCCACATTCTACATCGTTTGGGTAATGACTTCAAAGAAATATGTGCAGCTGTTCGGGCACGAGACACTCCGATCTCCTTTGACGAGCTCCATGACAAGCTTGTTGATTACGAGACCCAACAAAAAAATGCTTCCAAACTCATTAATCCAATAATACCTACTGCAAATTATACCCAACGTGGTCAGAGGTCTACAAGAGCATACAATAACGGTTTTTCACGATCCTCGCAAAACTCAGATTATAACCGTTCCCATAATAATTTTAAAAACCCTCGTGCAACCTGGCAGTCAAAAAATTTCAGTCCCACATCTTCATACAACAAAGATGCCAAGTGCAATTATTGTTTACGAAACGGTCACTTCACAAAGGATTGTCGATCCTTAGCACGATTTTTGCGTGAAAATGAAGTTTCTCCCACTGCAAATTTCACTACAACCCCATCCTCCTCATCTCCTAATTGGATTCTTGACACTGGTGCATCTCATCATGTTACTTCTGACACTAGCAATTTACAATCCTTTTCGGACTATGGTGGCCCTGAAGAGATTGTCCTTGGTGATGGCTCAGGTTTATCTATCTCACATCTTGGTCATACATCTTTTAAATCACCATCTCGTTCTTTTCATTTGGATAATATATTATGTGTTCCTTCATGTAAAAGAAATCTAATATCTGTTTCCAAGTTTGCTAAAACTAATAAAGTTTCCTTGGAATTTTTTCCTTTTTATTTCTTGGTAAAGGATCTGAGCACGGGGGCGCCGCTTCTTCGCGGGGAAAACAACAATGATCTCTACTATCTGTCAAATCTGGCCTCTCCTCAACTAAACCTTGTTTCGCTGAATAATGTAAATGAGTGGCACTATAGACTAGGCCATCCATCTTCTCGTACTTTGCATTTCATTCTTAAGTCTTCAAATTTGTCAAATGGGTCCAGTTTCAAAGTTAGTTCAAGTTGTAATTCGTGTCAATGCAATAAAAGTCACAAATTACCTTTTGCTGAATCTTCTTTACGTAGCACGCAACCATTGCAACTTGTTTACTCTGATGTTTGGGGCCCAACCGATATATCACACGATAAATATCGATATTATGTAACTTTTATTGATCATTACTCAAAATATATATGGTTGTATCCCATGCAAAGGAAATCCGATGTTGCAACCATCTTTCCTCAATTCAAACAACTTGTTGAAAAGTTCTGTCAATTCCCCTTAATTTCATTATATTCAGATAATGGTGGTGAGTATAAAGGTCTTATTCCTTATTTGAATGCTCATGGGATTTCTCACTTTACCACACCACCTCATACACCCGAACATAATGGTGTTGCAGAACGGAGACACCGAAACTTAATTTCCACTGCACTAGCCTTACTTCAACATGCTGGGCTTCCTGTTTCTTTTTGGTCTTATGCGGTTATGACGGCCGCATACTTAATTAATCGGTTGCCCACTCCTATCTTACAACATCGAACACCACTTGAAGTATTGTTCAAAAGAAAACCCAACTATAAACGTCTTAAAGTGTTTGGGTGTTTGTGTTATCCATGGCTTCGTCCATATAATACATCCAAACTTCAACCAAAATCAGTCCCGTGTGTCTTTCTTGGATATTCTTTGTCACAATCGGCTTACAAATGCTATGACCCCGTTTCCCATAAAATATTCATATCACGTCATGTACAATTTGTTGAGAATGAATTCCCTTTAAAGAAGGGGCACGTCGATTATTCAAATTTCCATGGCCTAAACACGCAAGACCCGGTCACAGTCGTTAACGAAAATCAAAATGAAGAATCTCTTGAAACACCTTCTTTATCACCTGTTTGTACCTCATACACTCATGCTCCTGATCCATCATCTCTGCCTCCTGCACACGAAACAGAATCTCATACTCCGCTGCATACTCATAGCGTTACATCATCTTCTCAACCTTCTGAAAACACGTCTTTCTCGCCATCAAACAATAGTTCGCATACTAGTGAACGAGGCTCCTCACCTTTACCTTCTGATCATACATCTCTGTCAAGTTCTATATCGTCAAATTCTTCCTCTCCGACACATACATCCACCCCTTCTATTTCACCACGACCCACTCGTGAACGAAAAAAAAATCCTAAATATTTTGGTCCCACCTTTGTAAATCATGTCACAGCTCATCCACTTCCTGTTGACCTTGAACCAAGTTGTATCACACAAGCCTTAAAGCAAAAAGAGTGGCGTGATGCAATGTCTACTGAGTTTAACGCCCTTCTTCGGAACCATACGTGGGATCTTGTTCCAAAAACGTCTCAGAATCCTCTTGAAAATAAATGGATTTTCCGGATAAAGCGTTTTCCAGATGGATCTATACATAAATTCAAGGCTCGATTAGTTGCAAACGGTTTCCACCAACGCCCGGGTGTCGATTACACGGATACATTCAGTCCGGTTACAAAGCCGGTCACTATTCGCGTTATCTTGTGCCTTGCATTATCTAAGGGTTGGCCAATACGCCAACTTGACATAAATAATGCTTTTCTGAATGGAACTCTTCAAGAAGACGTATACATGTTCCAGCCACGCGGGTTTATTCATCCTGAATACCCAAATCACATTTGCAAGCTTCGAAAAGCTATTTATGGGCTCAAACAGGCGCCGAGAGCTTGGTACACTGAACTCAAAAATTTTCTTTTATCAATTGGCTTTACTAATTCTGTTGCAGATTCATCGTTATTTATATACCAATCCGGTGGAGTGTGCATGTATTTTCTCGTTTATGTTGACGATATTATCATTACCGGGAACAATGCAACATTTATTGATAAGTTTGTGCAGCAACTTCATAATCGTTTTGCCTTAAAGGACCTTGGTGAACTTCATAACTTTCTTGGTGTTCAGGTTATTGCCACTAAATATGGTCTTTTTCTATCGCAACATAAACATATCAGGGACATTCTTAAGACTCAACATATGGATGAAGCTAAAGAAGTATCCACGCCAATGAACCATTCCGCACAACTCACTCCTAATGATTCCTCCGCTTCAACAGACTCTACATCTTTTCGAAAAGTAGTTGGTCAACTCCAATATTTAGCGATGACTCGGCCGGATATTTCATACGCCACAAACAAGCTTTCACAGTATATGCATAACCCATCAGATTCACATTGGCAGGCACTTAAAAGACTGTTACGCTACTTGAAGGGCACCATTCACTTTGGCTTATTTCTTCGACGTGCCCAAGATCTTTCCTTGAGTGCATTTAGCGACTCTGATTGGGGTGGGACTAAAGACAATGGCCGATCAACTACTGGATATACTGTTTATCTAGGGGGGAATATTATTTCCTGGAAATCAGCAAGACAAAAGTCCGTCTCTCGTTCCTCAACTGAAGCGGAATATAAAGCCATAGCCAATGCTGCCTCAGAGATTATTTGGTTGCGGAATTTGCTAGCGGAATTAGGTGTTAGGATCAGCGTCCCACCTACATTATTTTGTGACAATATTGGAGCGACGTATTTGTGTGCCAATCCTGTATTTCATAGCCGGATGAAACACATTGCACTTGATTACCATTTTGTCCGCGAACAAATTCAAAATGGCACACTCAAAGTTCAACATATCAGCACCAAAGATCAACTAGCCGATACTCTCACGAAAGCACTTTCTCGACAACCTTTTCTTAAGTTTCGTTCCAAGATTGGAGTTACAGATGGTACCTCCATCTTGCGGGGGCGTATTAGTAACACACGTGCTTCAACAAACACATCCACATATCAAGGACAAGCTAATACATCTTGATAGGTTCCACCAACAAAGTCAATCTTATTTATCTAACCAATCTCAAAGTTTGTTGTATGATGTACTATATATATACACTCATATAGCCATAATAAACGGATTCTCATTGAAGCAAATCTCTCTGCCATTGTTATTATAAAGGGTTCGAGTTTGTTAGTTAAGTTAGTGTTAAATCCTATGTTTGTCTAGTTGGTGAAATGATCTAGCTTGTCTCATGAATCATTTGGGCAATGCTCGTTTAGTTTAGTTCACCTATGTCGTTAAATATGTAAAATTGGAGTGGTGTTACAAAGAAACCATATATAAGTTCATATCATCTTGGAGTATAATTTATGGTCTGGTCGTATTCATCCGACCACACAACCCCAAATATTTTTATTTTTCTACTTACCTTCCTTTAAAAGATTTTTGTCAATTTGTTGGGGTTGTTCGGATCTTATAGTCAACGTTATATCAATAGACTAGCGGAAATAACCTATCGATTATCTAGCGAATATGTAACCGTCGGAAACGAGATCAAACCAATGAATATTGATAAGATCGGACCTAAGGAAGACTATTCGGATGATTGTTTATCGTTAATAAACACTTTGGAATACCAAGAAACACACCAGCAGCAATTCGGCACGAACCAATGAAAACCTAAAAACCTTACCGAAACTGAAACCCTAAGCTGGTATATATAGGCCCAGCTTTTCATTCGTACGAACGTGATCTCGTTCGTACGAATGACATCCTATTCGTGCGAACCATAACGCGTTCGTACGAATGTAACAGTTTCATAAACAAACTGTTTATCATACTCGTTCGTGCGTATGAGTCTTTCATACGCACGGATGTCATCCTCATCCGTGCGAATGAACCTGAATATTATTTAAAACATCATAAAATACGTATTTGATTAATTCAACACAACGTAAACGTTCAAGCATATAATCAATCAAACACTCAATAATAATATTCATTCAAACAATATAAAGACTGATACAAACATTAATTGCATACGAATCTAGTAACTACATAAATGCACCTACAAACTCCCCTTAGGAACTAGATTCTATATCTTCAGTCTTCAAAAATATCTGCTGCTGTCCAAAACACGCCTTTGATCTGCCCTCTTAAGCATGGATCTTGTACATAAAACAAACACGAACAACCTTGTTGAAACGCATCGCTTGATCCATATCCTTAACATCAAAGAAAATAGGCTGCAGATACAAAGCGTAAATATCATCGTCTGTAAAATTTCTAATCCACATTGGATCAAAAATTCTAAGGGTTTCCCAAACACCCTGACGCTCCATCACAACCACGGCTTCTGTGGTTCGATCATCATAGTACCACCACTTGAATCTCCGATGAATCTCGGTCTTCATCTTACGAAGTGGTATCTTCTCCATCACCTTCGGCGCTTGATACTTGATATGTTTCACAGCTCTACCTTTTCTCCTACTCTTCCGATCTTTGGAGTAGGTAATCACTGGATACTGCGGCCTCAGGTACTTCCAGGAATTTCTGAACTCAAACCGCAGCTGTTTCTCCAACCAAGCTGCTTTATCATCTTTCTCACTGTACAACAACTTTAGACGAGCCAGCTGCAGCATATCAAAATATGGCAATGTCTTCAAGTCGTGAGCTCGTTGGAAGTAATCTATTCCCCTTTCTCGTTTAACTGCATACACATTCAAGTCTTCCAAGTAAGCCCAACTGATTATTTTACCTTGAGTCTTTGCGCCCTTCAATGTATAAAACTTCGTATAATCAGGTTGAACCACTTGACTAGGCGGTCTGAAACATGCCTTCATTTCCCGAATCCATTCAGCCCGTTTTGCATTGACCTCTTCTGGATCTAACGTCGCTTGACTGGCTGCTGGATTTTTCTCTAATTTTCGAGTAAGATCTTCATCATTTACATCAAAAACCGCATCGTCTCGGAAATCATTTGTCTGATAGATAGGCTCAGTTGAATTAGCATTTTGCTCGAACTCTATCTCATCATCGTCAGTTTCAGAATCAGGAGGATTAACTTCAGAGACAGATGTAGACTCGTCAGATATAACATCATCAGGATTCATCTCAAATAGTTCTGCAATCTGTTCTTTAGTCAAACTATGTACGATCTCTCCTTCTTCTTTGTCAGGATCGACACTAAACTGTATTACCCCCTGCAAATCCAAAACATAAGTTAAATTGGACTTTTTATGTGAGATGGGAGCAATATCGTACTGGGATTCATTCTGTGGTTCTTTACCAGCTCCCCCAGACTCCGTGCGTTCGCTATCTGCACCAACCGGTTCAGTAGATTCATCGGCCGGTGCTTTGATTCTGTAAATTCCATCCTCATCAGCTTCCATCGATTCTTGTATTGCTTTTGAGGCCTCCTCCAGATAGTTGATCTTATCTTTGTAAATTTCCAACTCGTTCTTTTGATCTTCAAGCAACTTATCTTGATCAGCAATCCTCCTTAGCATTTCGGCTTTCTCAGCTTCCCTCTCAGCTTCATTTTGCTTCATTAACTCATTCAACCGTGTGATTTCAGCATCCTGTTTCTTCTGCTTCACCAAAACCTCCAATAGCAAAGCATTCACAGTCTGGAGCTGAGCAGACTCAGACAGTTGCCCAGACGACGATCCACCAGCAGTTGGTGTTACAATTGTGGCAGGTGTCATGATTGGGATGCTTTGCTGTGACTGAGAAATCACAGGAGTAGGAACTTGAGTAGTTGTGCTGGCAGTAGGATTAGTAAGATTCACTTGCTTGAGACGTTTTGAGATTCTCCCTGAGACAAGATCCTTCAGTGACATTCTTGCTTTTCGTTTCGGTACCGAAGGAGTCGCCTCAGCACTTACAACCGTATCATCTTCATCTCTTAACTCCATCTGAGTATCAGTAGGTGGAGAGTTAGCAGAAACCACCTCCTCATCAGAATCAGGGAGTTGAGGCACAACAAGATCCTCTTTATCTGAATCACTGTCATCATTTCTCCACTTCAGTTTCTTCGGACAGACATATTCAGGATTTGCCAGATGTCCGATCAACCTTCTCTCCTTTGGTGTAGGCTTTCCCTTGTATGTAAGCATGCGTCCCATCGTACTATCACTCATAACGTCCAGCTTGACGATATCGTCTTCATTCTTCTGCAAGTCATGAATCTTCTCATCTATGATCATTTGCACGAATCTGGCGTACATCAAGTACTTGTGCTTGTTCTTGAGTTCTACGTTCTCAATCATAAACTGCAGGACCATGGCTGAGAAATTGAACGGAACGTTCAGTGCCAGTGCGACGAGTGCACTTTGAAGAGTCTCCCGCATCTCGTCATGTCCTGCCTTTCTGGGACCCAAACAGTGCTGTATTACGTGACACAGATACTTGTATTGAACACTGAAACCAGACTTTACGATCACCCCCTTCTTTATATCACCATCATAGTGCATTCTTAATATCGCCCCTCTGACTTTGTACACGTTCAGATTGGTTGGCAATTTTGCTTCATCCCCGAATCCAATGACTTCTCTGATGACTTGCTCGTCAACCATGATATCCTTCCCGAGAACAGTACTGTGAATCTGAACCTTGCCATCTTGACGAACCGCCTTGGCATTGTTCCAGAAATCAGAGATGTGAGAAAAGTAGAGCACTTTCTCGGTTGAAATCGCCTTGAAAATTCTAGAACGCTTCAAGAATCGAATAATCCCGACAAACTTCGTGGCGTGAGATGCAGTTTCGTCGAGGAAAGCACACATGTTATTCTTCGGACCAATGACTAGACCAGTGCTTTGAGATGATGAAGATTCAGCCATTTTCCTGTAAACAGAAAGATAAACATCGAGAAACAAAACAGTTAGAATTAAAATTCAAACGGTTTAAATATTTCTGTTCTGGTCCATCCGTACGAATGTAGTCTACCATTCGCACGAATCAATGTGTATCCGTACGAATGAGGCAATTAAAACAAACGGATAACAATTTTCACATTCGTACGAATGACATAGTCATTCGTATGAATGAGGATCCTATTCATACGAATGAAATTTCATTCGTACGAACGGAGTTCATCGTAACAGTTTGAATTCCAAAACCTAGATTCTCAACACAATCAGTTTTATATCATAAAACCTACATCAAAACACTCGTAATGCCCCGATTAAACAAACCCCTAACCCTATTACCCATTACAAACATGAATAAAAGTCCAATTGATTAGGGTTATACTCGGTTTTAAACATCTAAGATTAAACGTCTAAACGTTTGCTATACCTTATGTAATATGGATGGTTAGACTCGCAATCCAAAGTTACACACGAAATCAAAACTTAAAAACTCGTTTAATCACTTTGAAAAATTTAAGTAAAATTCTCTTTGTTCGTCCGAATGAGTTTTGAGTAATGAACAGCCCAAACGAATGTCCAACATATATATACCCATTTTACATTCGTACGAATGTAAAGTACATTCGTACGAATTTGATGGCGGTTCGCACGAATGTGTGCATATTCGTGCGAATGAGGATTTTGTTTCAAAATCTGATTTCCCTTGTATTCGTGCGAATGACTTATTCCTGCGTGCGTATGTACTTCTATTCGTACGAATGTCGCTGAAACAAAGTTTATAAACTTCGAGATTTTCTCTTATCTTCAAAACTCAAACATTCAGTAAACGTTAAACACATGAAAATTATCAATCCATCAAAATAAAACGTTTAACTCAATTCAGATATCCTAACCAAACACTTCATCAACGATTATGACTTTACGAATTAATCTCGGTTTCACATTTAGATCTCAAGTCACGACAAGTAACCTTAAAACTAATAAAATAAAAAGAAACTAAAACTAAAATTAAAAATCTTTTTGTATTTTTCTGTTTTGATGAATCAAAGAAAATTCTAACTATAACAACTACTGAAATAACAAGTAAATAAAACTGAAATTTTCACATTCTTTTTGCGTTTTTTCGAATAAGGGATCAGACTGATACTGAAACATAGCATTGTCATTCAATTTTTCGAAGTAACTATTAACATATCAGTTGACGATTATTGGTATATTTGTCCTCTTAAACTTAAACAAACATTCACTTGACAAATTTTCTTTCAAAATGGTTATCTCGCTAAGATCTCCCATTGTTTTGAACATAGAAAACAACACACAATTTGAATTTTTTTTTTTTTTTTTTTTAACAGTCATCAAATTTATATCATAATTAGAATTGTAAGTATGTTTGTGTATTTGTCCTCTTAACTTTTCAGCCTTTTCAATTCTATTTTCACAACTATTAGATGTAATATCATAATATCGATTTCGTATGTCAGTATTACATCAACTACGCATGCAATAAGGGCCAGTGATTCTTGATCATTGAAACAACACATCACTCAGAGATAAGCGCTTCTTCAACCTTTATTTGGAATAGCCGAGTTATGATCATTCTTTCGACCTTATAACTCTGTTCATCCATCAAAGTATTTGTGAAGTCTTTAGGTACTTCGTCACCCTTTATTTGGAATAGCCGAAGTATGATCATTCTTTCGACCTTATACTTCTGTTCATCCATCAAGGTATTTGTGAAGTTGTTTCTTACCTCTTATTGCGATATATATTATTATTATTATTATTTTTTTTTATTTTTATTTTTTTTAATTAATCTTGATCAAAACATTCAAGAATGTTATCCACACAATCACTGGAATAGCCCTTAATTGCTACAAAATATTACTGACATACTGTATTTATTTTCTGATATTACACCTAATATTTATTATTTTCAAATCAATCCAGCGAAAAGCCACAAACACTACAAAACAAAAGCTAATTAAAATACATTAAACATTTAATTTCGACCGCTTTGTGTTGTTTTCAGTGTTCTCAATTGTTATTGATCTCCAGATATCATTTAGACAGTCTTTGAGACATATCAATAAAGATTTAAATTAGATTTGATATCTGCGACAACCATTTGAAAATGATTAATTTTCGTCAAGTTTCAGTGAGATAAGTCTACCAATATATCCTACAACCGACATGTTTAAACATTACGTTCAGCATACTTTTGACAATTTACATGTTCAGTTTTAGCTCAGTATTTCCTCACTTCCCCCATTTTTTTTTTTTTTTTTTTTTTTTTTTTTTTTTTAAACTAACCCTATCTTAATTCTCCCCCTAAAATTCTAAAAATGAAAATCTTTTTGTATTTTTCGAAATTTTATAACTAAGAAGAAAAAGAGAATAACATAAAAAAACTAAGAAAAAATCTTAACGTAGTATACAAAAACGGGGACGGTTACTTGTCCGACTTTTCTTCCTCTTTAATCACATCGCTTTTCTTAACGACACCATTTTCATGTAGTAAAAATCCAAACCTAGACTTGTCAAAGGCTTTTGTAAAAATATCTGCTTTTTGAAACATCGTTTTGATATAAATTACGTCAATCAGATGTTTTTCAAAACAATCACGAATAAAATGATATTTTACGCCTATGTGTTTGGTTTTAGGATGGTGTACGGGATTCTTAGTGACAGCTATGGCAGCAGAATTATCAACATAAATAGGAGTAGTAGAGATAGACAAACCGTAGTCACGCAGTTGTTGCTGAATCCAGATAACCTGAGAACAGCAGCTAGCAGCAGCTACGTATTCAGCTTCACAAGTGGACAATGCAACAGCGGTCTGTTTCTTGCACTGCCACGTTACCAGACGCGTTCCGAGAAACTGGCATCCTCCTGATGTTGACTTAGCATCCTTTTTGCAACCTCCATAGTCTGAATCACTGAAAGCAGATAGCTCAAAATTGTCGTCATGAGGATACCAAAGACCTAAATCTGGAGTACCCTTCAAGTATTGCATAATCCGCTTCACTGATTGAAGATGAACAACTGTCGGTGCTGCTTGGTATCGGGAACACAAGCACACTGGAAACATGATATCTGGACGAGAGGCGGTGAGATACATAAGAGAACCGATCATTGAGCGATAAAGAGACTGATCAATCTTCTCCCCTGTAGAGTCAGGTGATATCCCGTGATTCACCGATAGGGGAGTAGAGGCTGACTTTGTTTCTGACATTTCAAACCGTTTCAAAATGTCGTTGACATACTTTGTCTGATGAATAAAAATTCCCTCTGCCGTTTGATCAACTTGTAGCCCCAAAAAGAATTTAATCGGACCCATCGAACTCATTTCGAACTTGCTTGTCATCACCGTTTCAAACTCTTTACATAATTCTGGATTTGTAGAACCAAAAATAATGTCGTCCACATATACTTGCACCAACAGAATATCTTCTCCTCTTTCCTTGATAAACAGCGTACAATCTATGACACCTCGACGAAAACCGTTGTCGGTCAGATGATTAGCAAGTGTCTCATACCAGGCGCGCGGTGCTTGATGCAGACCATAAAGTGCTTTATCGAGAATGTACACTTTATCTGGATGTAAGGGGTCTACAAAGCCTGGTGGTTGATTAACGTACACTATCTCTCGAATATTCCCGTAAAGAAAAGCGCTCTTTACATCCATCTGATAAACGGTAAACTTCTTATAGGATGCAAAGGCCAGAAAAATCCGAATCGCCTCTAATCTCGCAACCGGAGCGAATACTTCATTATAATCCAAATCAGGAATTTGTCGAAAACCCTGAACCACTAGTCTTGACTTGTTTCTGACAACTACACCCTGATCATCCCTTTTGCATCGATGAACCCAGCGACAACCCAATGACTTGGCACCTTTTGGCTTAGCAACAAGCCTCCAGACACCCAGCTTCTTAAACTGTAGCAGTTCCTCTTGCATCGAATTGATCCAATTGTCATCCATAAGAGCTTCTTCAATGTTAGCTGGTTCAATCTGTGAAATAAAACAAGCATGAGCACAGTAAGTAACATCACCAGATTTAAACAAGTCAATGTAAACATCGCTTTGAATCTCTCTTTTGGGTCGAGCTCCAGCCAGATATGTTTCATAATCATCAAAATTTGTCGATCTGCGAGGCCTTGATGATCGCCGGAGCTGACTTGCTGGTTCTTCTACGTTCAAATTAGGAGGAACCACAACGTTAGGATCCAAGTTATTAACATCGGGAGCTTCAACTTCCTCTTCATTTTCTTGAACATTTTCAGGATTTCCAATCGGCTCATTTATGTTAACTGAACCATCAGAATCTGAATTATCATCATTTGCTTGACCGTCTGCAGGATTCTCTTGTGGACCAGGAGGAGTAGGAACTGTTGGAATCACTGGATCATGAGGAATAGTTTCTTCCAAAGCCTCTTGATGAGAATAGTATCTTGCAATATCTTCATCGGAGAACTCAGGAAGATTAAATGATTCAAACAGTGAATCATAATCAAACATCCATGGATATCCTTTCGAAGGAATCGGTTTAGAGTACTTCTGAACATCCACCTCATACCATTCTTCAATAGCTTTAGTGGCAGGATTCCAAACTCTCTTGTTAGGAGTGCTGTATCCCAGAAATATCCCTTCCACAGCCTTTTCATCAAACTTTCCATCTTGTTTACGCTTGAGCATAGTACAAGGAGCTCCAAAGGGTTCCAAGTACTGCAAGTTAGGCTTCCTTTTCTGCAACAACTCATAACACGTTTTCCCATGACGTTTCACTACTAGCACGCAGTTTAAAGTGTAACAAGCATTAGCTACTGCTTCATTCCAAAAACATACTGGCAGTGTTGAATCAGCCAACATCGTTCTAGCTGCTTCAATCAACGTTCTGTTCTTTCTTTCTGCAACCCCGTTCATTTGTGGAGTATAGGCTGCACTGAATTGTTGTTGAATTCCTCGTTCCTTGCATAAATCCTCCATCCTCTGATTCTTAAATTCCGTGCCGTTATCAGTTCTAAACCGTCGAACTTTTAACTTATACAGAGTCTCCAGTGAAGTAACCAGCAGCTTGATATTCTCGTACGTTTCAGATTTCTCTCGTAAAAACATGACCCAAGAGAATCGAGAATAATCATCAGTCACCACCAAACAGTATTTATCCCCTGCAACACTTGAATACTTGATAGGGCCAAACAAATCCATGTGTAGAAGCTCAAGCGGAGTATCGATGGTATGGAACTTCTTTACTTTATGAGACTTTTTGGACTGTTTTCCCTTCTTGCATGAAATACAGGTTTCCGGCAACTGAAATGTTTTCACATTAACTCCCAAAACTAAATCCTTGTGCATCAAATGATTCATCTTTCTCAAGCTGAGGTGTCCCATACGTTTGTGCCACAATATTGATTCACTTTCAGTAGCTTTCGAAACAAAAGCTTGATGTTCGGTCGAATTCACAGTAGTCTTCGACATATCGAGCACATACAAATCTCCAACTCGTGGTGATTGCATAATAATCAAGTGCTCTGGAATCACAAATTCTTTCTTCATAATGTAACACTGATTCTCGTCAAAAATCACCTTAAACTTCTTGTCGCAAACTTGAGAAACGGACAACAAGTTGTTGACCAATGCTTGAACATAATTCACTTTATCAAAACTTAATTTGTCGTTTGCGACGGATCCCTGAGCAGAAATATAACCTCCCTTATCACCAGCAAATGAAACATAGCCACCCTTAATTGATCTAACATTAGAAAGTAACTTCATATTTCCTGTCATGTGACTAGACGCCCCACTATCAACAACCCAGGTATTCTTGATAGGATCATAGACGACCTGCACAACAAATTGAAATTATTAATACCCAAAACAAACCCAAGCCTTAATAGCCTTGGGTTTGCCATCTTCACCTTGGAACTGTAAGTCAACCCATTTTCCATTGGAACCATCAGACACGTTTGAAGATCCAGTACCGTTAGTTTCATTCTTAGCTTTCCACGCACGTTTGACATAAACAGTTGGTGAAATTGGCCTTTTTTCAATTGGTTTAACAATAGGTTGCTGTTTGGATTTACCAGCAGGAAGCAACTCATTGTTTTGTTTAGGAGATGATGACCTATTGTTTGAGAATCGATTTCGATTTGGACTTGAAAAACGATTTCCAGTGGACATTCTGTTTTGGTCAACATTATTCCTAGGCCTTTGTTTCAAATTTGGACAATTATAGTTAACATGGCCTTTCTCCCCACAATCAAAACAAGTTCTCCATTCGTTAATATTTTGAGAACTTTGCGTCATTCTCCGGTGGTGTGTATGAGGTTTGGAGAATATAGCATTTGGACGCATGGAGCCGTTATGTTGTTGAACATTTTGGGGCTTCTGGGGATTTGTGGGTGACTGTCTCCTATGAGGTGGTATGAACTTTGTTTGTTCTGTTTCTTTTGACTCAAAAGCGATTGATGATTCGCCGGTTTTGACAAATTTTGGTCCTTTAAATTCAGGTCGTTTCAAAATTCTAACTTGTTTAGGTTGACTTGAAGTTTTATTTGGAGCCTGATAACCTAAGCCTGTTTTAATGTGAGGTTTGCGACCCAAATTCATTTGATAAGGTAACTGACAACCCAAACCTGGACCCTTTTCTTCATCATCTGAGTCAGAAACCCAATCTTCAACTATGACGGTTTCTTTCAATTTTTCGTTTACATTACTTTTAGTACTGACAGTAGGTGTTTGGACAGTTTGTGTTTGGACACTAGGGGTCTGAACAGCTGGGTCTGGTTGTTGAAGAATGAACTCAACATCCCCTTCCTCCTTTGGAGACTTAATCAGTGTGTTAAAGATAGGAGGTGGACAAGTTTTGTAGTCAACCCCTGGTTTCCCTTCCCCATTTTCAGGACGTTTTTCTTTCAAAATATGGTCCAAAAGATATGATGCAGATGAATAACTTCTAACTTGTTGGTTTAAAGTTTCAAAACTGATTTTAACAGAAGCATTTTCACGTTTAAGAGCATCAATATCTTTTAAATATTTGTTGATCGAGTCCTATTTGTTTAACAAAGCAATTTCCAAGTCACTTACTTGTTTTGCTAAAAGTTTGTTCTTTTCTGAAAACAGTTTTTCATTTCCCTTAACGATTTTGTTTTTACGAAGTTCATCAACAAGATTGTTATTTTCTTGACTAAGCTCATTTACTCGTTTATCTAAAACAAAACAGTTTGAACAGGAAGTTACTGTATTTTCAGATTGTACCTTTGATGACTCAGTAGTTCCTGCCATCATTGCGAACTCTCTTTTAGGCACTGGTGCTTCTGATTCTGTTGAAGATTCTTCAGATGATTCTTTAGATGTAACAGACTCCTCCCCGTCACTTTCTTCATTCAGATTCAAAATCTTTACAACATTTACTTCGGCATCAGATGGATTGGTTTCAATTTGAATTCCCCAATCCAACCCTTCGTCAGCTTGAAAAACCAAGGCCTTAACATCTGAATTCTCAGTACCAGTATAAGTAGTCGAGCCAGTCGTCACCAAAGCCGTATTCTTGTTTGTCTCAGGAGCGTTTCTGTTCATATTCCTGTTTTGCTGATCTCTGAATGGATTCTGAACTGTTCTTGGTTGTTTTGGCTTTTCACAGTTTCGAGCAAAATGACCCTTCTGTCCACAGTTGTGACAAGTAATCGCTGACATGTCGAAGCCATACTTAGTATCTTTGTTGGCTCCGATTGGGTTACCAGTCTTTTTCACATACTCTTTAGCCCTCCTGACGAGATTAGCGAAACCCCACATAATGTCGATTCGTTCCATCTCATCACGATCAATCTGCTCATAATCCTCCCCAGTTAAGTGTACATTTCCGATTTTACCCTGCAACAGCTGGTCATAGGATCCAACTAAAGCACTCAGCATAGCCATATCCTCATTTACACCCTCCACATTTCCTTTATGAAAATGCTCGACTTTCAAACTTGTAAACGCTGATTCTGAACTCGCTTGAGCTTGAGACTTCTGAACCGGAGTACTTTGACTTGAGCTTGAGTGTGAACATCCCAAATGTCCTGTTTGATTTGAAGCGTTTGCAGAGAGCGCTGTCTTCAGTGGAGCATGAGTAGGAGTGGCTGAAGGTGGATCAGCATAGTATAATGAGGGATCTTGAGTGTGTCCCTTTCTTTGAGCACGAAACTTGTCATCCTGCTCCTTCTCTCTTAGCTTAGTAAAAAGATCATTCAAAGTTGTGCGAGCAAGATAGCCATTTTCCTTTAGCATTTCAATATACCCATTCCATCTGTCTGGCAAAGCGTCCGCAAAACATTCTACTCTTTCTGCACCAGTTGTCTCTACTGAATATCCGTTCATCTCACTAATCAAATGCTGAAAACGTATGATAAGGTTGAATAGAGACTCTCCATGTAAGCAGGTAAAATTGTCGAATTCCTTTTTCAGTGCTCTTCCCTTCATAGATTTCAACTTGTTGTTTCCTTCACAGTCTAACTCAAAAGCATCCCATAACTGCTTCGATAGCTTGTGTGTCCTGTATTGATGAAACACAGATCTAGGAATAGCTTGACACAAATAAGAATAAGCCTTTTTCTCTATATCATAATTCTTCCTTTGTTCCTCTGTATATCTATGAACGGCAATAGGGTCTCCATTTTCACTAACTGGTGCGTTATATCCATTTTGAATCATATCCCACATTTTTGAATCCACTCCTTGGATGTGAATTTCGAATCGAGGTTTCCAGTGTGGATAATCTTCCATAGTGATGAGTTTTGGGACCTTGTTAATGCTTCCAGTTTCAGCGTCATTGATTAGCATTTCAGACATCTTAGTGTTGGAACTTGCCATTGCGTATTCCATCTAAAATTTTAAAATTTGATTCTGTTTCAGGTTCGTGCGAATGAACAATTGCTACGTACGAATGAAGGACTTGATACGTACGAATGAAGGTGATTCGTACGGATGAGACAAGAAACCTAAGCTCTACACGAATGAGTGATTCGTACGGATGAACTGACCGATTCGTACGGATGAAATTCCTATTCGTACGAATGACTTGAACCTTAAATTTTAGACAAAACTTAGATTCGCACGGATGAATTCCCTATTCGTGCGAATGAGACCTCTATTCGTACGAATGAAAACTGTCAAGAACTTGGTTCGTATGCGCCGTGAAATTTTAGGGTTTTGCTAAAAACTCGATCTACGGGTCGATTTTCTAAACCAAAACGATTTCTATTTGCCCAGATCTTAATCTAGATGACTCAGAAACGTTCTAAGACAATAAAAACAAGGTTTTTAACATAAAATTCCAAATTCTAAGAAACAATCAAAAACGAAAAATCTTAAGAATCGCTAGAAGAACGTTGATTTCTACAACCAACGCTCTGATACCACTTTGTTGGGGTTGTTCGGATCTTATAGTCAACGTTATATCAATAGACTAGCGGAAATAACCTATCGATTATCTAGCGAATATGTAACCGTCGGAAACGAGATCAAACCAATGAATATTGATAAGATCGGACCTAAGGAAGACTATTCGGATGATTGTTTATCGTTAATAAACACTTTGGAATACCAAGAAACACACCAGCAGCAATTCGGCACGAACCAATGAAAACCTAAAAACCTTACCGAAACTGAAACCCTAAGCTGGTATATATAGGCCCAGCTTTTCATTCGTACGAACGTGATCTCGTTCGTACGAATGACATCCTATTCGTGCGAACCATAACGCGTTCGTACGAATGTAACAGTTTCATAAACAAACTGTTTATCATACTCGTTCGTGCGAATGAGTCTTTCATACGCACAGATGTCATCCTCATCCGTGCGAATGAACCTGAATATTATTTAAAACATCATAAAATACGTATTTGATTAATTCAACACAACGTAAACGTTCAAGCATATAATCAATCAAACACTCAATAATAATATTCATTCAAACAATATAAAGACTGATACAAACATTAATTGCATACGAATCTAGTAACTACATAAATGCACCTACACAATTTACTTTCTATTCTTAAACTCGAATATGACTCAGCCGACTACTTAAGGAATACGTATGCATCTCACTACACTCTTTGAAGTATGGGAATTTCAGCCGATTTTACTCTTCGTTGAAATGCCAAGATCTAACAATTGTCATAAGTTTGTTTGAGAATCAAATTCCTATCATTAACTTCTTGTTTTTTATCTTCTATAGTGAATACATTTATTATAATTATTACCTTGAAACATAGTTGTTACCATTTTACCATTTACTACTTATGGAAGTGTATTAAAATGTGTAGGTAACATGTTGAATGTATTCAACTAACAAATCTAAAGTAAAATGAACTAAAGCTAACTAGGCTGGACTAAAGCTTGCAGTGGGCTGGATTATGCAAATGGGCTCAAAATATAAACCTTGATACACGGAGGACTGAAAATGTGCAAAGATTTTCTTGAAGGGTTGAAGCTGGTCAAGTTGAAACGAGTCTATGAGAGTATATAATGGTATTAGAAGGTTGTTTTCTAATCTAACTCTATTTAGGATTTACCCTTTCATATATAAAAGTGAGAGGGTAACACTTAAACCTTTTACCAAATTTCATTTTTCTTAGTAAGAGTTGTCTAAACATTCTCATCTCTCGGTTTCTTTTCTTATTGTTTGTTCGATAACCACCACCATAATTGGAGATTCTTGTATTCCGCGTGTTCCACCACCATATTGGAAATTCTTGTATTCCGCGTGTTCCCTCGGGTTTATTGGAAATCGAAATTCCAACACTCTAATATCCACTTCCATATTAGTCAACAATTCCAAAGCTACGTGACATCCAAAAGTCAATTGCAACTTTGCAAGAGTTCATCTACTTTCTCAAATTTCAATCGATTGTGCATTAAGAAATACTGTTGTAGGCTTGTGGATATCAATTTCAATCGTTTTAAGACGAAAAAGGTCACCAACATAACAAATACTCCATAAGTAGGGGTGACCAAAAAAATCGAGAACCGACTTGGACCGGAAAACCGACCGAGTTTGGACCGGAACCGAGACTGAACCGGTTATGGTGGTCCGGTTCTCGGTTCTCAAAAATATGCAAAACAAATTATGTTCCGGTCCGTGTCTAAACCGGCAGTCCACTCGATTTGGACCGAAAACTATATAACTTTTGTGTAGATATGGACGCTGCTTCTTTTGGCTAAAGGCTCTATGAGCCGGTAAATGTCCCTAATAAGATTCGAACTTGGTACCTCCCACCTTTGGTGTGAGTTTTATCCAACTTCAATTTTCCACTTTGGCAACTCCTGGAGGACTCAATTTACGTTTTTTGTTTTTACTATTCGTGTTTGGCGTTTTAGTTTTTTACTATGCATATTATGTATTTACGTTTATGATTTGTAATTCGATACAATTATTTTTTGTGTTGCTTATTGGTTCGGTTTGATATTATGATTATGGCACCTATCATTTAACCTAATTTTTTCTTAATCTTTGCATGACATTTTTTTCTTTCTTAAATTGGATAATGTATTGTGTGGATATTAAAACCGAAATGAACCGAAAAACCAAAGAACCGACTAGGAACCGGACCGGAAATGACCCCGAAAAAGCGGTCCGATCCTCGGTCCATCGTTTCTTGATTTTTTTTGTCTCGGTCCGGTCCAGTTTTCTACTGGTTCGGTTCGGTCTGGTCCTTGTCTTTTGAACATCCCTGACCGTAAGATATAAAAAAGTTATACGAGTAGATAAAAAGTCATTATAAGAAAGTGTATGGGTCAAACATTCAAAGGTTTTAAATTATCTGGTTTTTGGTTTAAGGTGAAAAAATAGTTTACAAGATCATAATTTTAATTTTCAAGTTTAAAATTAATATTGAAACTTATATAGTTGACAAACTTTTCAATGTATGATGTAATTCTTTTATATACCTTTTTTCTTTAGTATATTTTTTCAGATATATAATATATAAAGTACCAAATAATAAATATTATATAGTTCCAATTCACAAGGGCCGCACGTACCTACTCCCACGTACAATTCACAAATATATATGTAGCTTAATTGCTACCTACCCACACTGCCACAACTATTTTAACTCTTTTCTTTTCGTTCCTAACATTCTTTGTAGAGTTACGCGGTGTTAGTTGGAGCTTAATAATGTCGTATGAGTTTATTAACTTTTGGTTCTACGAAAGTACATAACATAATTTCTTTAACTAAAGATAAAAACGAGACAATCTTAATAACGTAATTTATTTCGTCTAACGATTAACGTTTTATAAGATAATTTAATTTTAAAAAAAAGAAAAAAAATGATTATTGTTTTTAATCTTAGCTATTAGAATAAAATGAGATAAAACCAAGACTTAAAAAATTATGAATTTTGATTCATCATTTCTCTACATATATAAGTCTTTAATTTTGGTTTATTTTAAGATATATAAATTTATTATCCATTATATTGTTATATATAATAATAGATAATACATTTAAAAGTATATCATAAATTTATGAAACATAAATCGAAAGTTAATAAATATATATAAGTCCAAAAGTAAATTTAAATTAGCACTCTTTGCAATCCGAAAAGATAACCGGCGCAGCTTGTTATCCGTTTGTCGTCTGCCACTTTGTAAATTCTTATATATAAATTCAACATTACATAATTATAATCATTATCTCATACGTTACCATATTATGAGTTATACAAGAAAACTATTACGAAAAGAATTAGTTCGAGGCTATTTTTCTCAAGCTTTTGAATAAATCATCAAATTACTTAATTTTAACATAGACTATTATAAAAAGTGATATCTTATGTTACATGTTTAATTTACATTTTGCACATTTTTTAAGCTCCATTCACGTGACTAAGAATTAATTTAACATACAATATCACATGCTACCTTTAATACTTGTCTATATTAACCTACTCCTTGCTTGTAAAATCCCATACTCGACCTTCCATTTCATAAGCAGTTTGTCAATTTTCTTTAGACGGCTGCAATGAAGCTGCTAGTGGCTCTATTCATTCTGACCGTCGTTTCCGTCTGCGAACTTGCTGTAGCTCAGGTGGTACAACACGTTGTGTCCGGTAACCGTGCTGCAGATACATCTACGGACGTTGGTCCTTGGTCCTCGGGGCGTATCTTCCGTGTTGGAGACAGTCTTTGTAAGCATTTTTATCTTCATATTAGTTTGTATGGTAATTAATTAAACTAATCATCTAACTGTATTTAGTCTATGTTTGGTAGGAAGTTTATGAGAGTAGTATAAGAGCTTAAAACTTAAATGTTTTTGTAAACTTAAAGCTTATAGTTTTGGTTGGTTGATACCTTTTGCCAAACTAATTATAAGCTCACAAAATACAAGCTATTTTAAATAGATTGTGCTTATAATATAATAATATCTCTAAACACTCTTAAATTTAAGCTAATTTATTATTATATACGTTTTAAGTTTGACTATTTGCCAAACATATTTATCAAAATAAAATACCAGTTTTTACCTCTAAATACAAATTCCAGCTACACCTATCAACTACAACTTTCATAATAATTTTAGGAAGGGTTTGTTTCGGCTTATTTAACGGGTTTATAAGTTTATGTAATTTTTGATTAGCTTATAAGCCCAAAAAACTAATTTATGAGTTTATCAATAATTATATAAACTAATAAACCCGTTACAAAAACTGAAACAAACACCCTCTTTTCCTAACATATCCTAACTTTTAGTCATTGTACAAACAATGAAACTTGGGTGTTTCTAACTAGGATATACATTAAGATTTTAGAAATATGTTGTGTTTGTGTAATCATTTACATTAGTTTTATTTTTCACAAGATTGAGTTATATACAAATGTTATTATGCACTTACATTTAAAAAATGTGAAACTTATACATCATGTTTCTAGAAAGTATTTGTTTTAGATCCAGACAATATAACATGACTACAAAGTAGTACTACAAAATTCCATGAAATTATTAAGAGAAAAAAACCAAAATACTCACCTGACAAATGCAATTTACACAACTAATCATCTGATTCGCGATATTGATTTCGCGAAAAAATTGTTGTCGCTAGAAATATGAATTTTTGGACTGCCACTAACATTATGACAGGTTGTCGCGCCTGTTGACTAAGTCAACGCAAAATATTGAAATGTCGCGAGAATTAATTACAGAGGGAAGCAAGTGGGGTTTTTTTTGGCATTATTACTAGTAAAATCCATGAATTCTTATATTATTGGCTATTGTCAGGGCTATAATGGTCTATGCCCCTATATTTTCTTAGAGTAAATCAGCTACTCAAATAAATACTTTCAATTAATTGCTCCACATAAAATCTCGCGATGAAAACAGATTGCAACTTTTTCGAGAGAAAAATGTCGCGAATTATGGGATTGTTTTGGTAAATTACATGTGTCAGGTGATTGTTATAGTGAATTTCTCAATTATTAATTCACTTTATGTAAGTGGTTCAAATATCAACGAAAGATGTCTCTACTCTATTCATCTTTGTCCCTTAAGTCCACATTTAAAAGACAAAGGGTTTATTAGTTTTCTATTTTCTGAAAACTAGTTTCAATAACTTTTTGTTTTAGAAATTTTCGATTTTTATTTTATTCAAAAATAAGAGCTAAACCTCCGCTAAATATTCTAAACTAGGATCAAATGTCCGCGAGTTGCTACGAAACATATATATAATTTAAAATTAGTTTCTTAAGCATACAATTATACGACTAATTATTTTAAACGAAAGAGCATTTTTAAATGTCTAAAGAACATATGCATTTTTGGATTGGAATTGTTTTTCTTCCGGTTATTAGATTGAATGACGATTTTATATGAATATCAACAATATCACTATACTATAATTGTTGATTTGTTTTAGGTAGTACAATTCTTTTTATCAAAAGAGTTTTCTCTCCAACTTTTTACAAACTTTTGTTTCAAACTACTTGAACAACCATGTTTAAATTGGCTAAGTTCATATTTCATAACGATATCGCTATCATAAAACTAAGAGAAAATATAATATCTGCTATGTTAGAATAAAATTAAAAAGAAGAAACGTTACAACTATAAAAATATATCCTTTTAAAATTGATTACGTTAATAAAGAACAAGGCTCAAAATGACACTATGATACACCAACACGACATTATTTGATACAATGGTTTAACTTTATAAATATTTTTGATAATGTTTGCAGTCTTTTTAATTATTTAGTTATAATATATTTTTAATATAAAAAGTTAATGTTGTGTCTTTTTTAGTTTATAAATTTCAATGCAACAAATATATATGTATGAGATAGAAGGGGAAGTTCAGTTTTTGAGTAGATCAATAAGGATATAAAATGAAAAATGAAACAGTTAATATATGAAAAGTTGAAAACACACCACTAATGTTGACTTTTTGTTCTAATATAAATGCATAGTGTTTTAATAATATTTTATAATCAAAACGACAGTAAAAGGCATGAAACGACAACTACTACTCCAGGCTTGTATATAAGTTAACTTAAAGAGAAATGATATATATGCTTAAATCATAGGCCTAAATTTATGCCTAATCATCCACATGGATTTCACTCATTATCTCTCCTTATCTTAACCAATCATTTTTTTCAATAACAAATCAAATTTTTAAGCTCATATATATAGGCCTATATATTATTTTTCATCATGTTTTATTTCATTCCATTAACATTTATGTAATTATTATAAACATTTATCTAAATACTTTACTACCCTTTCAGGAAAAAAAAATTAAATCTATAATTTATATTATATATAATAATATATAATAAACGAACACAAATAAATAAATACAAACGAATTATTTTTGACATTTTTTATGTTTGTTTGTTTAGTTAAGCAAACAAAAATTATTTTTATGTCCGCTTTGTTCAATAAATAAACAAATAATAATAAACGGTTAGCAAATTGTTCGTTACATTCGGTTTATTAATAGTCTTGAGGATAACATTTTTATAGCTCACAAATTCCCTAATCTAACATTAATAGGTGGTTGATAACTTGATATAATGGATGAATAATGTAGGTGACAAGTTGGCCGCTCTAAAGAGCTAGCATGTCTATTTTTATATTTTTAAGGGGAAAATATCAAAAAAGGTAACATAAAATCCACATTTTGACATTTGAGGGTATGTAAAAATTTTGGAACAAAAAAGGATTAGAAAATCAAATTTGGCATAATAAAGGATTATTTGCGAAAGTTAAGTTTTTAACTTGTTTTCAACATGTAAAACATTAAATAAGGCGTCTCGTTTTTTTCTAAAAGTCACGAGGAATTAGAGAAAATCACATTTTCAAAAAGAGTTTTAATCATATCTTAAAAATTTAGGCTTGAAACTTTATTTTAACGATTAATAATTTTCGAAAATCCTCTTTTAAAACAAATGAGATTTTATAATCCATTTTTAAAACAAATTAGATTTTATATTCCTTTTTTGAAAAAAATTAGATTTTATAATCCTTTTTGGTTCTAAATTTTTTTACGTACCCGCAATTGTCAAAATTTGTATTTTATGTTACATTTTCTGTCATTTTTCCCTATTTTAAATGTTAGACTATGTTTTATAACTTTTCGTAATCTTCGGATGTTGCTTTTGTTTCTAGATTATCGATTAAAATATAAAGTTTTAAATCCGTCGCAATACACGGTCGTAAAAAAACTAGTTTAATACGTTTACAAATTTTTATAATATTACTTTTTTGAGAAATGCTAAAGAGTCCTAGTCACGATCATCTTTATACACTTATCGCTTCTAAATAACCTAATAAATTTATTAATTTTTGAGAAATGTTCATCAGTTGATGATTGTTAAGATAATAAAGAGAATTTAGAATTTGTTTAACCTTTTTTTCCTTTGTCTAGTAGTACTAGTATAATTAATTTATGTATTACTTTTAGAAGATCATTTTTAATGCTATACGAGTAATAAACTTCTTCTATGAGGCAGTGTTCAAGTCTTTCTCATCGGAGGAGCTCGTCGTGGAGCTTGCAAGCATGGAAGAGTACTACGCGTGTGACTTAACCAACCCCATAAAGATGTACACTGATACTGTAAACAAAGTTGCACTCGAGAACGAAGGGATCCGCTACTTTGCAAGTGCATCGTACGAGAAGTGTAAAAATGGTCTTAAGTTACCTGTGCGAGTGGAGCCTCATGACCTACCCGCACCTGGACCCCGTCCATCATCTGCAACCAATTTATATGGCCTTACAACCCTACTTTTTATCGCGGTCGCTTATGGAGTTTATTCTCTTTAAGTAAACTCGTAGCGTATTTTGGGTGTGTGTGATCAGAATTCACTATCGTTTTTTGTTTGAAATAATTTTGGTTTTGTTGGGGACTTGTGGTTGACACAAATAAGGACTGAATAGTAGAATTATCAATGTGTTCAGAATTTTAGCGTCTAACGAAAGTAAAATGTTTTATCTATCTAGGATGTTGTTTCCTACTTGAATTTGAAACTTGTGTTTGCTTATTGGTAAATAAAACCTAGGGTTGTAAATGAGCTAAGCTATTCGTGAGTTATTCGAGTTCGACTCGTTAAAAACTCGATGCCCGCCGAGCCTGACAGCTCGAGTCAAGCTTGAACATAACATAAAAATCTTTTAATAAACAAGCTCAAGCCCGAGCTTCGTATACCTCGCAAGTCTGAACGAGCTTTTGATTATATAGATATAATAATATATATAATATAATATATAAAAAGTCAATTTTATATATATATTAAATGATAAAATAATATATTTAGTATTAAACGAGTTAAGTCCCGACCAAGCTTGAGCCTGGATTATTTCTCACGAGCTGAGTTTGGAGTTAAGAGAATTTATATTATAACTTGTATGGTGGTTTCGAACATGGTCGTGATAGGTCTAGATGCACGTAGAAAAATTTGTCAATGATAACACGAGTTTATAACATGTTTAAGTGGATTTTACAAAAAAGTTACACCTTTGCAATGTTCAAGTTTGTTTTGTAACGATATTTCATTACAAGGAATTAAAGTTTTATAACAAGTAACTATGTAAGTATCACTAGAACGCTAAACTGAAAACAGAGTTGCTCTGTTTTTATAAACAAATGAAACATAAAGAAAATCGTGAATGATATGTTAGAATACACTATTTTACCTTTTCGATCATTTGATTAGTTATTTACGCGTAGAATATGTGAAAAAGTGAAACTAGCTTGATGACATTTTATTACTCCTTGCACTTGAATTGGCACATAATTCAAATAAATTGGCATTCCCAAACATATGCCGTTAATGTATATGTAATAATGTTAATCGGAAAATTAATAATTGGCAACCTGAAACCTTTTGAAGTTGTAACTTTCTTGGACATGTCCAAAAGAAAGGTGTTTGTAATTGTAACGTGTCAGCGCGAGTATCGTATTGGTTTCAGCTTGTACAAGAAATCAAAACAATAGTTGCTTGCAGGATTTTTAGAGTTACACAACTAAGGCAAAATACTAGCATAATGTAAGACGAGAATAAAGAATTTCGGACATGTTAAAACAACAATTAACATTTCTTCATGATCTTGCTATGCATTACAAGTTCAAGTCAAGAACTAGTCTTTCTTTTTTTATATATATACAACTTCAACACGAAAAGGTAGATGGAGGCAAAAGGATTCACTTGTTTAACATCCCGTATCTTCTACAGTTCGCACTAGCAGCACGAAAAGACATTTAAGCATATAAGCTAACACATGCATATGAGTTCTAAATTTAGATTCCGCAGAGCGACTTGTAACAAGATTCCAATTTATATAATTGATTAATGCAACACCATCTTATGCCAGGGCTGGTGATCATGTCAAGTGAAAGAATCATTGTCGAAATAATATTAAATATAACGAAAAATCACCCAAACATTTGAATCTGCTATTTCATTGTCCATCCCAATTAAAGCAAACTCACTATAAAACAAGAGCATCAGATTGTAAGATAATTGCACATGAAAGTTTCTGGTCCATAAAATGTCAAGCACAAGAATCCTTAAAGCAGTAACAAGAAACCAAAAAGACGAAAAATAAATACTCTTAGTAGTTTCAAGAAAATTCGAGACATGAAACATTTAACAGTTGTTTTAGCAGAAACATGGATGTGATCTTCTTTCTTGCAGGTTTATATTTCAATTAGATGATGTAAGAACCAGATTTTTATTTAAGAAATTTCGAATGAGTAAACCGATTACACGCCATCAACAATCCGGTTCGTTACATCATATGCGAAAAAATAAGAGTTGGATACACACAACAGAAGAGTTGAGAGTTTGATACATACAGTAGCAAAACGGATAAAGTGTTTTACATTTTCATGCTGTTATCCCTTTAAAATAATGTTGTAACTAATCCAAGAAATGAATAAAATGACAAGTAAATATGGGCGGGTCGGGTAACAAGCCATATCAAGTTGGGTTGACCGACATACATTTTAAATATGGTAAAAGTTCACTGAGGGTGACTTTTAACCCATTTGACCCGATTCAGATAAAAGACACGTCAACCTTTTCTAGGTAAATGGATCAGCATGAGCACAATTCGGCTTTAAATATAACCATTGCAATATACAGATCATAAAACAAACTTATAAAGAAAACACACCTTAAAGAAAAAATACAAGAAGCAAAACTTGGTAAACAAGAAGTGTAAAACCAAAACTAAAGTAAGTGGAGATAGGGACCGGTTCCACCTTTCTTATGAGCATCAGGAACACTAGAGTAGCAATAGAGATGGTTTGACATTTCCCAACCCCAATCATGTCTTCTAGATATTTTCATTTGTGGCCATCGGTTGATTCTTACATAATGTTCCCTGATCCTTCCGTCTGCTAAAAAACTTGTAACAATGGAGTAACAACTTTCATGTCCACCCCATATTGGGTCAACAGAATCAGCTGTTTGGCTCCCATCTGTATGGAAGTAGCGGTGCATTGTTGGCTCTGTACCTTTCCAAAATGGGTCCAAGTTACGCCAGTATTCTGGCGCATCCTAAGGGCAATGAAAGGCAAAATGGACATGTTTGGTAACTAGTCAAAACAAGTAGTTTTGGTACATGTTGAAACATCTTGG
This sequence comes from Senecio squalidus, assembly GCA_910822075.1. Classification (NCBI taxonomy): domain Eukaryota; kingdom Viridiplantae; phylum Streptophyta; class Magnoliopsida; order Asterales; family Asteraceae; genus Senecio; species Senecio squalidus. The sequence goes on along the minus strand of CAJVGC010000508.1, from coordinate 45,443,207 downwards.
GTCGGTTCATGTTGACCCCAAACACATCTTTTGTTGTTTTTAATAAATAATAAGTGTTTTGGATATGGTTACAAAAAATATAAAAATAATACACTATGGGTGACTTTTGATCCGTTTACCTTTTAACTGAGATAAAATATAACCCATATCGCCCGATTTATAAATAAACAAGTTGAAATAGCCACCTCTAAGTAGAACGGAATAATTTATAAAAATTAATGTGAATGTGCGGTTAAGGTTTAGATCTTGAGGTCAAATTTGTTTTAAAGGTGAACATTTACATGATATCAAAATCAACAAGTGAAAAACGTGTACCTTTTTGAAATGAAATTCCCAAGTATGATCCCAAAGATCCCCCTTCATGATCCGGTTCTGTTACATACAAACAATAGGGAATAACATTTTGTTTATATGATCATATGACATATATAAGATTATAGAGAGATATGGAGAGAGTTAGGGACAAGACAACTTACCCGTTTTCCCTCTTCAATGGACAATGAGTAAGCAGACAACTTTGACAACCCCTCAACTTGTGGAAGACGCGGTATATGAGCTTTGCCATCCCATAGCTCTTCACACTATCACCAAGAAAGATAAATTAAGTTAGTTATGATTTCTTCCGTACAAATGATACTATAACATGATTTAAACAAGTTATATGTTCAAAGGATTTCTTGTCATATCATTTATGCTAACTCATCGATCTATGTATAAAGGTTTCGTACGCACAGCTTACTAAAGAAGTACTATGCCAAAAATTTCAGGGTGAGCCATGATGTGAGCTGTCCGTGTGTTTATGCCCTATGCCAATCTAACAGAAACTTCTATTATAATATCCGAAAGTCATGCAAAAGCATAAAAGTTAACAAAATATATATTCATATGATAATTAAACGTAAAATATCTCCGGTCCATATAATATCTTGAACAACTTGTTGTTTAAGGAGCAATACTAAATAAAATATTAAGTCATGTTGTTCACATACATGCACTTTTTAACCTCTTTTGAGGATCAGTTGCCAGCTCCGAATCGTTTTTAAGATGCAACATTCATATTTTCTTTACAAGGTATTGCGATCCGCAGCTTGCATTATTCCGTTTCTAAAAGTTTTCTTTTGTCATCCCTAAGAGCACGATCATATTATTGAAAGTATATTTACATTCAAATATTGTGTGTATACCTTTTTAGACCAAATGACATCACTCGAACCAACTTCACACCATTTACGCGAAACTAGAAGTGAGGAAGCCACACTGTGTGCATCTAAACGAGCCAATATCATCAACATGATATCAAAACCAAACACTACTAATGAGTCTTGTAAACTACAATCTTGTTTCAACAACATTTGATTCCTCTTCTTGCACTCTCGAAAACTCTCCCCTGGTGACGATATTTCGGTTTCGTAGTAATCATTATCATCATCTGTAGATGGTTCATACTCACTTTGGTTTTTCATGGTTTGAAAGATAACACGTTTGGCACAAGAAATGTAAAGGTAAAACGACGTGTTTATCAAGAATTCACGTGAGTATGTGATTAAATATTCAGAAAAAAACTAAAAGAAACTTGTCTGCTAAGAAATGAAACAAAGCAGGTGAGTGATGAATGAGATATTATGGGCTGTTTGTTGAGACTTGAGCAGCGGTCAGCATGAAAGGGAACGTACTTAACTATTTTGGATTTTTCCTTATTTTGTTGTTTTGCTAACAAGGTGGTCATGCACCTACTTACATCGGATACTTACTATATATGGTGATCTATTTCTCCCCTAATTAAATTAGAAGAATACCTATGGAAGTGTGAAAAAAATTATTTTTTAATCTTTTGGCATTTTCCATTTTAGTCCCTAGACTTTAAAGACTTAGCGGTTTCCCCCCCTCAACTTTAAAGACTTAGCGGTTTCCCCCCCTCAACTTTAAAAACTTTATCACTTTTTCACCCTCAACTTTAAAAACTTTAACACTTTTTCACCCTCAACTTTAAAAAATTTAACGCTTTTTCACAGACTTAGCGGTTTCCCCCCCCTCAACTTTAAAAACTTTATCACTTTTTCACCCTCAACTTTAAAAACTTTAACACTTTTTCACCCTCAACTTTAAAAAATTTAACGCTTTTTCACCCTAAACTTTAAACGACTTTTAGCTTTTCCTGTCTGCACTTTATATGTTTTTGCGTTTTCCCCCCCTCAGCTTTAAATAATACTTTTACGCTTTCTGCCCCTCAGAATTTTTTTTGTATTCAACTAATACGAGCATCTACTCAAATTAATAATAAATAACGGCATCGTTTTAGCAAATAGCAACATTTATATTTCGATAAAAAAGTAAAAAAACAAAAACTCGAGTCGTTTTATCCGGAGTAGGATAAACGACATCCTCTGCTCTTCTCGCTTCGATCGATTAATAATAAATAACGGCATCGTTTTAGCAAATAGCTACAATTATATTTCGATAAAAAAGTAAAAAAACAAAAACTCGAGTCCTTTTATCCGGAGTAGGATAAACGACATCCTCTCCTCTTCTCGCTTCGATCAATGACTTGATCCGGACCTGATGGGATGGAATGTCGTAAAAGTATTATTTAAAGTAAAAATAAAATTTACGATAAGTAAGAAATAAAAAATACGTGGAAGCCCAACAATAATAAGCCCAAACAAAGCCCAAAAAAACCCCAAAAAACACCCTCAGCCCATACCCGGGCACGAAAAATGTCCTGATCTTGCATGCGACGGAGGTTATGGGAAACACGTTGCCATTTCCAGAAATACCGCAAAAAAACGAACCCGTGCAACGCACGGAAAACCTCTAGTTATTATTATTACACAAATATCTTAAAATGTGATATCTATTAATCCTTCTAATATTATTCTAGCTTCTAATCTTATCTTTTAATTTTGTCAAATATGTTATTTTAAATTAGCACATGCATTTACATACAAAAATGGTTGTTAGATGAACACTGCATAACACTTTATCTAAATAATAATAAATGTGCAACCAATCAGCTTTTAAAATTTTCTTTTGTGACATTACTCAAATCTTGATATCTTAATTTTAATGTTTAAGAGCTCTTACACTATACAATGCTAGGTCATTTTATAATCTTTTATTAAAATAAAATAGTGTATAAAGAGACTAGAGCATATCATTTTTCTATAACACGATATCATTAGCGCTAGGGGTGTTCAAAATATCCGTATCCGAAACTCCGAATCCGAAAATCCGAAAATCCGATCCGAAATTATCCGAAAATTCGGATATCCGAAAATTCGGATATCCGAAAATTCGGATATCCGGTTTTTCGGATTCGGATTCGGATAGTGATATTTCGAAATTTCGGATATTTCGGATATCCGATTATCCGAAAATCCGAAAATATATTTTTTTTTTTTTAGTTTTTATAGTTATTTTATAGGTAAATGTAAATATTTTAGTGATTTAATAACATATTTAGATAAATATATGTAAATATTAAATATTGTGGTTAAAAAAATGTATAATAAAATTTGGAACAAACAAAAAATAACACAAAAAAACAAAAAAAGAAGATATTTTTAAAAAATTTCGGATTTTCGGATATATTGGATATCCGAAACCGGATATCCGAAAATTTCGGATATCCGAAATTTCGGATTCGGATTTCGGATAGTGAAAATCACTATCCGAATTTTCGGATATCCGATTTTGAACACCCCTAATTAGCGCTATGGCAGGATCGGTCTGGGACCTTTTTGATATTCAAGACGGATGGGTTAAATATATTATGCCCTTTTTCGACAAACAACAATGGATGGCTGCCACTTGGTCCATCGATCGTGATTTCCTGGACGGTCGTCCACTTGACCCACTCCAAGGGCCGGCCCTAGGTCTAGCATGGACAATGTAACCAAACTAAAACACTTCTAATTTTGTTTCTTGTTATAATTAATAACTAACTTGAAACAACCATAAATAAAATCCAAAGCCCGACCACACATTTCGTCAGCTTTCTTCTTACAAGGTGTCCAATTTATCTCTTTCAAGCAATAAGAAATGTGTAATTTTTATCTTGAATATCAATCTACATTTTCCTATGCTCCCACTGAACGTAGTACCTTTGTTGGGACAAATTACACTAAGTATGCTTTGCTACTGATCAGTAGATAAAACTTTGTCTACTGATCAGCAGTAAAACATATATTTTGGTCCCAAGGTACTGATCAGCTTCTAGATAATAAGAACTGATCAGTACCTAGTCTTTTGAAGAACTGATCAGTACCTAGTCTTTTGAAGAACTGATCAGTAGCTACATACTGATCAGTAGAAACCCATCGTCCCCAACTGATCAGTAGAGGTGGATAATCACCGGCGACGACAGCTGATGAAGATCCTCAACTACTGAAGATCTCCAACCACTAAAGTACACTTCACGTGCTGATCCAGAACACTTTACTGGGAGTTGGTTTTCAGTTGATTGGACCGTTTGATTAGAGATTAAACATCTTTATAGAGTATGGGCTATAGATTATAGTATTAGTTTACTCGATTGTAATTGTACTTGATCGTAGCTTAGTAGCCTCAAGGATTGTATTAAGTAATTCCTTTGTCATTGGAGATGATAACGTTGATTGTATAATTTGGTAATTCCTTTGAAATTAATTGTAGGTGCATTTCGTTAGTTACTAGATTCGTATGTAATTAACGTTTATTCTAATATCAGTCTTTATATTGTTTGGTTGAATATTAATATTGAATGTTTGATTAATTATATGCATGAACGTTTACGTTGTTATGAATTAATCAAATATGTGTTTTGTGATGTTTTAATAATATTCAGATTCATTCGCACGGATGAGGATGATATCAATGCGTATGTAAGTTCCATTCGCACGAATCAGTTAAGTAAACAAAGTGTTTATTAACATGTTACATTCGTACGGACGAGATCATGTCCGCACGAATAGGAAGTAATTCGTACGGATGAGATCACATCCGTACGAATGAAAAGCTGGGCCTATATATACCCAGCTAGGATTCTGCATTCGGTAAGTTTTGCTAGGTTTTTTCTCTTTCGTGCCGAATTGCTGCTGCTCCGTTTCATAGTGTTCCAAAGTGTTATTAAAGTATAATCAATCATCCGAATAGTCTTCCTTAGGTCCGATCTTATCAACTATCGTTGGTTTGATTCCGTTTCCGAAGGTTCTATATTCGCTAGATAATCGATAGTTTATTTCCGCTAGATTATTGATAAAACGTTGACTCTTAAGATCCATACAACCCCAACAAAGTGGTATCAGAGCGTTGGTTGTAGAAATCAACGTTCTTCTAGTGATTTCTTTAAGATTTTTCGGTTTATGATTGAAACATTCGTTTGGAATTTTTACGTTCAAAAGGTGTTTTTATTGTTTTAAAACGTTTCTGGGTTGTTTAGGTTAAGTTCTGGGCAGATAGGAAACGTTTTGGTTTAGAAAATCGACCTGTAGATCGAGTTTTAGCAAAACCCTAAAGTTTCAGCGGCGCATACGAACGTAGTTCTTGAAAAGTTTGCATCCGCACGAATAGGACTTCATCCGTGCGGATCTAGGAGTCATTCGTGCGAATCTAGAATTTTGCTTAAAAAGTTAAACTTTTAGTTCATCCGTACGAATAGGTTTCCTCCGTACGAATAGGAACTCATCCGTGTGCATCAATTTGTTCATCCGTGCGAATCACTCATTCGTATAGAGTTTTAGGTTATCTGTCTCATTCGTACGAATCTATCTCATTCGTGCGTATCAAGTATCACATCCGTACGAGTCAAAGCAGCTCATTCGCACGAAGGAGAAGCAGTTTAAATTGAATTTTCACTTTTTAAAATGGAATACGCTATGGCTAGTACCAACTCTAAAATGTCTGAAATGTTAATTAATGATGCTGAAACTGGAAGTATAAACAAGGTCCCAAAACTAATTTCAATGGACGACTACCCACACTGGAAACCTCGGTTTGAAATTCATATCAACGGATTGGATTCAAAAATGTGGGATATGATTCAAAATGGATATACTGAACCAGTTGGTGAAGATGGAGACCTCATTCCCATTCACAGATATACCGAGGAACAAAGGAAGAGTTATGACATTGAGAAAAAGGCTTATTCTTATTTATGTCAGGCAATTCCTAGATCTGTGTTTCATCAGTACAAGACGTACAAGTTATCGAAACAACTGTGGGATGCTTTTGAATTAGACTATGAGGGAAACAACAAGTTGAAGTCGATGAAGGGAAGAGCACTGAAAAAGGAGTTTGACAATTTTACTTGCTTACATGGAGAATCATTGTTCGACCTTATCAGACGTTTTCAACATCTGATTAGTGAGATGCATGGATACTCAGTGGTTACAACCGGTCCAGAACGAGTAGAATGTTTCGCTGATGCTTTACCAGACAGCTGGAATGGGTATATCGAGATGTTAAAGGAAAGTGGTTATCTTGCTCGCACTACTTTAAATGATCTATTTACCAAGCTGAGAGAAAAGGAGCAGGATGACAAGTTTCGTGCTCAGAGAAAGGGACACACTCAAGATCCTTTGTTATACTACGCTGATCCCACTCCAGCCACTCCTACTAATGCTCCACTGAAGACAGCTTTCTCTGCTAACACCACGAGTAGTTCAGGAAATTCTGGGTGTTCAAAATCAAGCTCGAGTCAAGGTACTCCGGTTCAGAAGTCTCAAGCTCAAGCTAGTTCAGAATCAGTTGCTACAAGTTTGAAGATCGAGCACTTTCATAAAGGAAATGTGGATGGTGTAAACGAAGATATGGCTATGTTGACTACCTTAGTTGCTTCATATGATAACTTGTTGCAGGGTAAGATTGGAAACATAAACTTAACTGGCGAAGATTATGAGCAGATTGATCGTGATGAGATGGAAAGAATCGACATTATGTGGGGCTTCGCTAATCTGGTTAGGAGGGCAAAGGAGTATGTGAAAAGGACTGGTAACACTATCGGCGCCAACAAGGAAACTAAGTATGGGTTCGATATGTCTGCTATTACTTGTCACAACTGTGGAGAGAAGGGTCACTTTGCTCGTCAATGTGAGAAGCCAAAACGACCAAGGACTGTTCAGAACCCATTCAGAGATCAGCAGAATAGGAATGTGAACAGAAATGCTACTGAGGCGAACAAGAATACTGCTTTGGTGACAACTGGAACAAATGTCTCTACTGGTACAGAAAATTCAGATGTTAAGGCCCTGGTTTTTCAATCTGACGAAGGTTTGGACTGGCAATTTCAAATTAGTGACAATCAGTCCGATGCTGAAGTCAATGTTGTGAAAATTCTGAATCTCAACGAAGAAAGTGACGGAGAGGAGTCCATTACATCTGAAGAATCATCTGAGGAATCTTCAGCAGAATCAGAAGCACCAGTGACTAAAAGGGAGTTCGCAATGATGGCTGGTACTGCAGAGTCATCTAAGGTACAATCTGAAACTAAAATCACTTCCTGTTCTAAGTGTTTTGTTTTAGACGACCAAGTGAATGAGCTAAGAAAAGAAAATAACAATCTTGTTGAGGAACTTCGTAAAAACAAAATTGTTAAAGGAAATGAAAAACTGTTTTCAGAAAAGAACAAACTTTTAGCAAAACAAGTTAGTGATTTGGAAATAGCGTTGTTAAACAAACAGGACTCCATTAACAAATATTTAAAAAATATTGATGCCCTTAAACGTGAAAATGCTTCTATCAAAATCAGTTTTGAAACATTAAATCAACAAGTTAGAAGTTACTCCACCGCATCATACCTTTTAGATCATATCTTGAAAGAAAAACGTCCTGAGAATGGGGAAGGGAAACCAAGGGTTGACTACAAAACGTGTCCACCTCCAATCTTTAACAAATTAATTAAGGCTCCAAAAGAGGAAGGGGGCGTTGAATTCATTGTTCAACAACCAGACCCAGCTGTCCAAACACCTATTGTCCAAACACCTATTTTCAGTCCCAAAGATACTTCAAATGCTCAAAGTGCTAAAACCGAAAAAGTTAAAGAAACTGTATTGGTTGAAGATTGGGTTTCTGACTCAGATGAGGAAGAAAAGGGTTCGGGTTTGGGTCGTCAGTTACCAAATAAAACGGGTTTGGGTTGTCAGTTACCGAATAAAATTTTGAGTAAACCTAAACAGTTTAAAATTTTGAAAAGACCTGACCTTAAAGGACCAAAATTTGTCAAAGCCGGAGAATCATCAGTAGAGGTTGAGAAAAAGGAAACTGACCAACTAAAATTCATACCACCTCACTTGAGAAAGACAACCACCAATCCCCAGAAGCCACCAAATGTTCAACAACATAATGGCTTCATGCGTCCTAATGCTATGTTCTCCAAACCTCTTACACATCACCGGAGAATGACGCGAAGTTCTCAAAATCTTAACGAATGGAGAACTTGTTTTGATTGTGGGGAGAAAGGCCATGTTAACTATAATTGTCCA
>CAJVGC010000508.1:45374385-45434651 GCA_910822075.1 Senecio squalidus | reverse complement strand
TGTTTTCCGTTAATTCTACGAATTCGATTGTTGTTTCAACTTCTAATATATACTAAAAGTCCGTCCGAATCTTTTACTAACTTTAATTATCGCTACTTACACCGTTCCTTCCGAATACAGTTAATAAATATTAATAATTAAGCAATAAGAATCAAGCCTGTTTTTAGTGATTTAACCTTATAGAGTTTCCTTCCGAATAACTCCTCTAATTATCAAGTCCTTCCGAATCTTAATTCTTAGACCTACTCACTTAAATTTAATTACCTAAGTTGTTATTACTAAGTCCTTCCGAATCTTAATAATTTTAAACCGATTAAAGACCGACCGATTATTTCATAAAACTTATCTAACCTATCTAGATTCCTTCCGAATACCTAGAATGTTGATTAAACAAATTAAACATAAACAACTATGATAACATATTAAAATCTAAGCAAATAAGGGTCTACGATTAAACACAAAAACATAAAACAATCGAAAACGTTAAAATAACATCAAACAGGATCCGTTAATCAAACAAGCGTAAAAGATGTTTAGCTACTCATAACGTGGTCTGAAAAAGCAATAAAAGTGTTAGCAAACATTCTGGAATAATAATGAAAACAAAGAAAAGAACAAACGGATAAAACGCCGAAAGTGTCGTGATCGCCGATTGCCGAATTATGATCTTCCTTGCCTTGAAAACTTGCTTCCAAACTTAATAGCAGCTCCAGAAACGTATGAATAATACTGAATGAATTTCTGGACGAATTTATGTTGTATTTATAGGCAAAATCAAGGTGGAAATCGTCTTCGACTCAAACACGAACTTCTTGTAATTATCCAGACCAGTGCGCCGCACCCATCACCTGGTGCGCAGCACCGGGTACTTTTCCGTGTCCAAATCCAACTAAAACTCTCGGTGCGCAGCACCCATACCCTTGGTGCGCAGCACCTCTTCTCTTCTCGTCTTTAATATGTCATTTAAGCTCATTTCTTCACTTCTTTCCACTTTCCGATCATGTAAACCTGTAAAATAGATAAAAACACTTTTCCACACGATTAAATGTAAAAACCTATCCTATCCATCATGTTTACTATGAAAACCGACTAAATATCGCATAGAAATATCTATATAAATATGCGATATCAGTGCTTTTTAAAGAAAAGGTCAAGAGTTTGGAGGATGCTACCAATAAAATACAAGACAGTATGATTGCAGGGGATGATGGAATATTCAGACTCAACGCACCAGCCGATGCATCTGCTGACCCGGCTGGTGAAGATAGCGAAAACACTGAGTCTGATGAAGATGGTAAAGAACATCAGAGTGAATCCCAGCATGATATTACTCCCATTTCACATAAAAAGTCCAATTTAACTTACATTTTGGATATGCAGGGGGTAATACAGTTTAGTGTTGATCACGACAAAGAAGAAGGAGAGATCGTACATAGCTTGTCCAAAGAGCAGATAGCAGAATTATTTGAGATGAATCCTGATGACGTTATGTCTGACGAATCTGCATCTGTTTCTGAAGTTAATCCTCCTGATTCTGAAGCTGATGATGATGAGATAGAGTTCGAGCAAAATGTTGATTCAGCAGAGCCTATCTATCAATCTTCTGATTTCAAAGATCTTCCAGATGATGATGAAATGTTTGATGTAAATGATGAAGATCTTAACCGAAAGTTAGAGAAACTTCCAGAAGCCAGTCAAGCTACACCAAATCAAGAAGAAATGAGTGTCAAGAAAGCTGAATGGCTTCAGGCTATGAAAGATTGTATTCGACCGCCTAAACAAGTTGTCCAACCAGAGTACACGAAGTTTTATTCCTTGAAGGGTGCGAAGACTGAAGGTCAGATTATAAGTTGGGCATACTTGGAGGACTTGGATGTCTATGCAGTCAAGAGAGAAAGAGGCATAGATTACTTTAAACGCGCTCACGATTTGAAGACGCTGCCATATTTTGACATGATGCAGTTGGCTCGTCTTAAGTTGCTGTACAGTGAAAAAGATGATAGAGCAACTTGGTTGGAAAAACAGCTTTGGTTTGAGTTCAGAAATCAGTGGAAGTACCTAAGGCCGCAGTTTCCGAAGATTACTTACTCCAAAGATCGCAAAAATCGGAGAACAGGTAAATCTGTGAAGCATGTCAAGTATCAAGCGCCGAAGGTGATGGAGAAGATTCCACTACGCCAAATGCAAGCTGGTTTTCATCGAAGATTCAAGTGGTGGTACTATGATGATCGAACCACCGAAGCGGTGATCGTGATGGAGCGTAAAGGTGTTTGGGAAACACTGAGAATTTTTGATCCGATGTGGATTAGAAATTTCTCTGATGATGATATTTTTTGTCTGTTTGAATGTCCTATATTCTTTGATGTCAAGGATATGGATCAAGCGATGCGTTTCAACAAGATTGTACGTGTTTGTTTCGCTTACAAGATCCACGCTTAAGAGGGCAGATCAAAGACGTGTTTTGGGAAGCAGCAGAGATTTTTGAAGACTGAAGACATAGAATCTAGTTCCTAGGGGGAGTTTGTAGGTGCATTTCGTTAGTTACTAGATTCGTATGTAATTAACGTTTATTCTAATATCAGTCTTTATATTGTTTGGTTGAATATTAATATTGAATGTTTGATTAATTATATGCATGAACGTTTACGTTGTTATGAATTAATCAAATATGTGTTTTGTGATGTTTTAATAATATTCAGATTCATTCGCACGGATGAGGATGATATCCGTGCGTATGTAAGTTCCATTCGCACGAATCAGTTAAGTAAACAAAGTGTTTATTAACATGTTACATTCGTACGGACGAGATCATGTCCGCACGAATAGGAAGTAATTCGTACGGATGAGATCACATCCGTACGAATGAAAAGCTGGGCCTATATATACCCAGCTAGGATTCTGCATTCGGTAAGTTTTGCTAGGTTTTTTCTCTTTCGTGCCGAATTGCTGCTGCTCCGTTTCATAGTGTTCCAAAGTGTTATTAAAGTATAATCAATCATCCGAATAGTCTTCCTTAGGTCCGATCTTATCAACTATCGTTGGTTTGATTCCGTTTCCGAAGGTTCTATATTCGCTAGATAATCGATAGTTTATTTCCGCTAGATTATTGATAAAACGTTGACTCTTAAGATCCATACAACCCCAACATTAATACAAGTCAATTGAGGTGTTGTTGATTAATTTCTGTTATTTTTTCTTATCGTTCATTCTTACAAATTAACTCAATTAATCATAACCTTGTTATTACAAACTGTGTTTATCCGCTGCAACACTTTTGTGATTGTTAGATCTTAATCTTTAAATCAATTTATCTCATTTGGTAATTGATTCGATCCTCACAATTGGTATCAGAGCATTCAGGTGCTCTAGATCTAATTTAAAACAAGGGTTAAACAACTGTGTTTGAATCTTCAAAAACTTTTAAAATCTTTTGAAATGGCAGACTTGAATGATGGTGTTCAAGCAAACAGAGTCCCAGTTCTATCTTCTTCAAATTATAGACTATGGAAAAATAAAATGTATCAATATATGCTTCAAACAAATTATCTTCTATGGGATGTGGTTAAAAATGGAAACAAAACCATAGCCACAACAACTGTTAGTGGAGAAGTTGCCCCACCAACAGACCAAGAAAAGAAGAAAAAACACATAGAATATCAAGCATTAAGCATCTTGCTGTTGGCTATTCCAAACGATTACCAACACAAGTTCTGCAAGTTTACAGATGCCAAGACTTTATGGGAAGCTCTAGAGAAAAGGTTTGGTGGGAATGCAAGCACAAGAAGAAATTATAAGGAAGTTCTAAACCAGCAATTTGAAGCTTTCAAAGCTGGAAGAGGGGAAGCTTTAACCCAAATCTTTGACAGATTCAACAGACTGTCAAGTGAAATGGAAATAGTAGGCATTTCTATGTCCAAAGATACTCTAAACAGGAAGTTTCTAAGGTCACTACCTGAAGAATGGGTACCATACACCATCAACTATAGGCAAGGTGATGCCTTGGAAGAAATGGAACTTGATGATGTGTTCAATGAGCTTAGAGTGTTTGAAGTGGAAGTTGATACAAAGAAGGGACAGTCAAGCAGCAGTCCACAAAACATTGCTTTTGTGTCAACAAAAGCACCAGTCCACAAAACATTGCTTTTGTGTCAACAAAAGCACCAGAAGTTAATGCAACTCCTTGTGAACAAGGATTTGTAGCTAGTGTAAGTGGTCCTTTAAGAGGGTCACGATATGAGAACCTAGATGACACAACAAGGGAAGCTTTCTTTGCTAGCCATGTAAATTTTGGACTGATTCTTAACGACTTGGAACAACTCAATGCTGATGACTTAGAAGAAATGGACCTTAAATGGCAGATGGCCATGTGAAGTGTAAGAACAAGAAGGGTTATCCAAAGGAGTGGGAGAAGAAACTTTGCTTTCAAAAGAAATGACAATGCTGGATTTGACAAAAGCAAAGTCAAATGCTTTGAATGTCATGAACCAGGTCATTTTGCAAGAGAATGTCCCAACAAGGACAGCACCCAGAAGCGTGCACAAAGCACCCACAATGAAGGTAAATATGGAGGTTTTCAAAGAAGCCAAAGCAACCAAGAAAAGCCAACTTCCACAGCTCTTACAACTACCACAACTGGGGAAGAAGGAGGGTTTGACTGGAGCTTTGAAGCAGGTGATGCAGTGACAAACCAAGCCTTGATGGTTGATGTGAATGACTCTATTCCAAATGAGGTACTTTCAAAACTTTGTACTCCAAACTGCATTAAACAACTGAAAGAGTACAGGGATCACAACCAAACGGTTTGTGATGAACTGAAATTGGCCAATCAAAGCAGAAATGAGTATAGACACATCATAATTAGTTTTGAAAACCAAGTTAAGGCATACCAACAAAATGAGTTAAAGTATGAAGAAATATTGAACTTTTGAAATGGGAAAGAAATAGTGCATTAAAAAAGGTAGATGCCATAGAGATCAAAATGGCTGAGACCAAGCTAGAATGTTACCAGATCAAGTTGTCAATAACTAAATTTAAAAAATCTTCAAAAACAATGGATGAAATCCTAAAGAGTCAAATTCATGGCAAATCCAAGTCTGGGGTTGGTTACAACTGTGTATCACCACCATTCAATCAAAATTATATTCCTCCAACCCCTGAATACAACATTCAGAAGGAGAATGTAAACTTGAAAAACATTATGAACCCAGACCCCGTCAAAATTGAAATTGAAATGACAAATGAAACAAAAGCTGAAAATGATGTAAAAGAATTGTTTCCAAAACTATTTGAAAAACCAATTACACCTGTGAAAGTCATTTCAAGCAAACCATTCATTCAAGCGTCACAAACTGTAACGAAATCAAAAGTCAAAACAATTGAGAAAAATGAAGCCTCAACGTCAAAGAACTTTAAAAAATCAAAACCTGTGCCAATCAAAAGTGCACCAAAAACTTTGACGATTGAAAAACAAAGAGTGTCAAATCAAGTAAAAAATTGTTCTTGTAATTGCGCTAAATCTCCACAACGTGGAAATCAACGAAATTGGAACAATTTAATGACACAACGAAATCCAAATTTCACCAAATCCGAAACCAGATGCTGCTATATCTGTGGTAAACTTGGACACATTGCAAAAAACTGTTATTATAATCAAGTGTTCAATGGAAAAGGAAAAGGAGTTTCAAACAAAATAAATACAGATTTCAGTAGAAACTCTGCTAAGGCAAAGGTGTCTACTGACGTCAGTAGGAACACTGTGAAAAGACAAACTGAAAAGACTAAGAGTACTGATAACAATAGAAACAAACCAAAAAGTGTTGTCGGTAGCAAAAAGTCTCAAAAGGGTGTGAGTACTGACGTCAGTAGTACCAAAACAAAAACTGACATCAGTAGCAACAAAGTGTGGGTTGTCAGTAGCAACAACAAAATTCACAAAATCACTACTGATTCCACCCCTGACACTAAAATTGCTAAAACCACAACCCTGCATGCATCATCTCTTTACTTAAAGCAATTTGATTACAATGATGCTAAAGGTCAACCCAAGACAACCATGGCTTGGGTTCCTAAAAGGAATTAACCCGTTTTCATGTGCAGAGCAAGCCAACAGTCGAAAAAGGAGGACTATGGAAATTATGGCATGTTGATAGTGGCTGCTCAAGGCACATGACTGGCAACAAAGAATTCCTTCAAAACTTTGTTGATTATGATGGAGGATATGTTGCCTTTGGGGGAAATCCTAGAGGGGGAAGAATCACGGGCAAAGGTACTGTGACATGTGGTAACATGACCTTTGACAATGTTCTTTATGTCAAGGAACTGAAATACAACTTAGTAAGTGTATCTCAGGTATGTGACAGTAAGAACCTTGTAATTTTTACTACAAAAGAATGTATAGTTCTTGATCCTAAGTTCAAAATTGATGAAAGCATGATCATTTTGAGAACTCCAAGGAGAGAGAATGTATACTGCTTGGATATGGCCAATGCAACAATGGAAAAAGAACACTGTTTTATATCAAAAGCATCATTAGATGAGTCTTCTTTGTGGCACAGACGAATGTGTCACATGAATTTCAAAAATATGAACAAACTTGTTAAAAATGACCTTGTAAGAGGTCTACCACAAAAGGAATTTTCATGTTTTGACCATTGTGTCTCTTGTCTTAAAGGCAAGCAGCACAAAGTGTCACACAAGTCTAAAGAAGTCAATTCAAATGATTCTATTTTACAATTGTTGCATATGGATTTGTTTGGCCCAACCCATATCCAAAGCATGGGAAAGAAGTCATATTGTTTGGTTATTCCTGATGACTTTTCACGTTTTACTTGGGTTTTCTTTCTTAACTCTAAAGATGAAACATGAGAAATTCTTAGATCTTTTCTTGTTAGGATAGAAAACACAACAAACCAAAAAGTAAAAACCATTAAATGTGACAATGCGACAGAATTCAAAAATCATGACATGAATGTATTGTGTGAGTCTAAAGGCATAGAAAGACAATTTAGTGCACCTAGGACTCCGCAACAGAATGGTGTTGCAGAAAGGAGAAATAGGACACTCATAGAAGCAGCACGTTCCATGTTAGCAGATGCCAAATTTCCCATTACTTTATGGGCTGAGGCTGTCAATACTGCCTGCTATGTTCAAAACAGAGTGTCTATTGTAAAATCATGTACAAAGACCCCTTATGAGCTCTTTCGCAAGAGAAAGCCAATCATTAGCTTCTTGAAACCATTTGGGTGTCCTTGTACAATTTTAAACACAAAAGAACATTTAGGAAAGTTTGATAGCAAGGTAATTGAAGGGTTCTTTGTAGGTTACTCATCACAAAGTAAGGCATTTAGAGTTTATAATAGAACATCTAAACTTGTAGAAGAAAGTGGCAATGTTATTTTTAATGAGAAAACCTTGAATGCTAATGGTAGTGGTCCTGATTGGCTATTTGATATTGATGAGCTAACCAAATCATTAGGATATCAGTTTGTAGTCAGTAATGATGCAGGAACAGGTACAAAATCAGCTGAAGCCTCAAGTTCAAAGGGTCCTACTGATCAGTACCAACCAGGTACAACTACTGATCAGCACCTATCTACTGAAGTTTATACTGATCAGTACCAACAAACTCCAGCTACTGATCAAAGAACGAGAAGAATTTGTGTATTTCCCTATTTACACCGCGGATCCTCCTGGAATTGCTCAAAATCAAGCAGTTGTAAATAATCAAGAAGGAATTGAAGTCCAATCATCTCAAGAGGAAGAAAGTCAATCGGATGAAGATGTTCCATTGAATGAGCCGATCTCAAATGATGCAGATGAAGCAGTATATGATGAGTCATTACCATATGACAATGAGGAGGAGCTTCCAGAAACGAATGACACTAACCATTGTAGAAGACATTCATCCATCTCAAAGAATCAATAGGGAACATCCAATTGATCAACTCTTAAGTGATTTAAACTCTTCAGTTCAAACAAGGGAAAGACTGCACAAAAGTCTAAATGAATGCTTGTTTGCATGCTTCATCTCAAATGGTGCCAAAGAAGGTAACACAAGCATTGAGAGAACCAAGTTGGGTTGAAGCAATGCAGGAAGAACTGCTTCAATTCAAACTTCAAGAAGTGTGGACATTGGTCATTTTACCAAATGGAAAAAGGGTAATTGGAACCAAATGGATCTTCAAGAACAAGACTGATGAGAGAGGCATTGTTATCAAGAACAAGGCCAGACTAGTTGCCCAAGGATACACTCAAGAAGAGGGCATTGACTATGATGAAGTCTTTGCTCCTGTAGCTAGAATGGAGGCAATTAGGATCTTTCTTGATTTTGCATCCTTCAAGGGCTTTACAGTCTACCAAATGGATATAAAAAGTGCTTTCTTGTATGGAAAGATTGGAGAAGAGGTGTATGTGTGTCAACCTCCTGGTTTTGAAGATCCAGACCACCCTGATATGGTATATAGGCTTGACAAAGCTATATATGGTCTTCATCAAGCTCCAAGAGCATGGTATGATACTCTATCAGTTTATCTGTTAGAGAATGACTTCAAGAGGGGAGCTATTGATAAGACATTGTTTATTAAGACTGTGAAGAAGGACATCTTATTGGTGCAAATTTATGTAGATGACATCATTTTTGGTTCAACCAACACAAGTTTATGCAAAGACTTTGAGAAGATGATGCACAATAAATTTCAAATAAGTTCTATGGGGGAATTTAACTTCTTCCTTGGCCTTCAAGTCAAGCAAATTTCAACTGGGATCTTCATTCACCAAAACAAATATGTGAATGATATCTTGGTGAAATTTGGGTTCCAGGATTGCAAGCCAGCAAGCACTCCATTTGAAACTCACAAGCACTTGAAACCTGATCTTATGGGAGAAGAAGTTGATGAACACCTTTGCAGATCAATGATAGGATCCTTAATGTACTTAACTACATCTAGGCCTGACATCATGTTCAGTGTTTGTGTGTGTGCAAGATACCAATGCCATCCAAAGGTCTCACATTTGACTGCTGTCAAGAGGATTTTCAGATACTTAAAGGGAAAGCAGAACTTGGGTTTATGGTATCCAAAGGAGTCTCCATTTGATTTAATTGCCTACACAGACAGTGATTATGGAGGGGAGAACATGGACATGACGTCTACATCTGGGGGGATGTCAATTCTTTGGGTCCAGACTGGTTTCATGGCAATGCAAGAAGCACACTAATGTGTCCACTTCTTCAACTGAAGCTGAATATGTTGCAGCTGCCAGTTGCTGTTCTCAATTCCTTTGGATTCAGAATCAAATGATGGATTATGGTATGTTCATTCTTAAAACTCCTATTTTCATTGACAATAAAAGTACAATTTGCATCATAAACAATCCAGTCAAACACAGCAAGACTAAGCACATTGAAATACGTTTTCATTTTATTAGAGATTGCAATGAAAAGAAATTAATTCAAGTTTTAAAAGTTCACACGTACAATCAATTTGCTGATCTTTTCACAAAAGCATTTGATGTGGGAAGATTTATATTTCTTGTGAACTCAATTGGCATGATTAATCAAAATTGAATTTAATTCTATTTCAAGAAATTAAACGTCTTTGTGCTTGGTCAATTCTGTACAAATTTTTGAGTACACTTCTATACAATGCATATTCTTGAACTGTGTACTAACCACCAAAAAAAAAAAAAAAAAAGGGACAAAGTAATTTGTTACTGATGATCAGTAGATGAAAGGAACTACTGATCAGATGTAACTTTGTAACTACTGATGGATTCCAAGTTTCATGTGTCTACTGATCAGTTGTGGAAACAACTTAGAAAGTTTTGTCATATTGCAAAGACTTTCCTACTGATCAGCTAACACATACAAGTCATCAAGTGACTACTGACGAAAGACGAAGTGTTTTACTGATCAGTACAAAGGTTTTATCTAACTGATCAGTATGAGAAGATTATTCTACTGATGCAAAGGCAGGGATCTGCTGATGATTGAATATACTGATCAGCATGAAATCTACATACTGATGTGGATTCCTACTGATCAGTCCTTAGAATATGAAGGGGTGCTGACGCAACATGTTTTCTTGTCATTTAGTGTTCATTTAATACTGACGAGGGCATTTAAGTCCTTTCCCAGCATTATTTGAAAAACTATAAATGCTTCTTCTCCAATCTTATTTCATTCCATCGTGACCTAAATCTCAAGAAAACCCTCTCTAAGAAACCCTCAAATTTTAAGCTCTGTAAAATCAAGTTTATATAATCATCAATGGATCTCGAATTCTGTGAACAACACAACGCGGTGGCATACCTCATAAAAAGCAAAGAAACAGCGGGTTTTCATCCCCTTATCGATTTCTTAAATCGCTCAAAGATCAAACACGCTTTGACTGTCAACCCTACAATTAGAAGTCTTCATATTCGAGAATTCTGGGAGACAGCCGCCGCCGGTGACCAAAATGACGTTCCGTGCATAACTGCCACAGTTGATACAAAGCCAATCACCATCACAGAAGCCATTATTCGCACTTACCTTCAGTTGGATGATGAAGCAGGTACAATTTCTATCCCTAAAGAAAACTTGCTTGCGATTATGGGCCGTATGGGGTACAATGTATCTCAACGAGTAACTTTTCAAAAAGCACAGTTTCCAAGAATCTGGAAACTGTTTGGCCACATAATCCAAACATGTATTTCCCACAAACATAGTACCTGGAATGAAATAAACGTGCATATTGATACAACAATGGCATGTTTAGCTGATGGCCAAGTATTTAACTTTTCAAAAATGATTTTTCAGGGGATGCAATCTAATCTCTCTACCAAGGGTAAATTTTTAATGTACCCTAGATTCTTGGCAGAAATTTTCTCAAAAGAAATTCCAAACCTTGCTTTACATGAAAACCTTTTCTTGTCTTTCGTACATTCTTCAAAAAATTTTACTTCAATGCGGAAGATAGGTAAAATTTTTGATGGTGACGATAATACCCCACTTTTTCCAACTATGTTGGGGGTATCTGCATCTGCTTCTCGAGGTGAGGGATCATCTAACCCAGGTGCATCCCAACCCACACCTCCCACTTCTTCTACTCCACTCATTCCTGCTCCTGTGGAGCCTGAGGTTCAAGAACCTACTGATGATATTCCAGCTACTGAACAATCTGTTCCAGCTGATGAACCAGTTGATCAAACTCTTGATCAAACTGAAGCTCCAGTTCTAGAACCACCTGTTGTACCAGGAACAAGTACACCACCTGTTGAGGTTGGCACACATACACAAACAGCCATGCTTGAGACCAGGGCTGATGCAGAGTTGCATGAGCAGAATCAAGGGGGTCCTTCAACCCTTTTTTATGGAAACCCAATCCATGAAACCTTTCCATTCACACCCCTCTTCCATGGGAGTGATGATGATGATCACAATGATGCTGATGACTTTAATTCCCTATCTTATGAAGCCTATCGAAATCTTTCTGTCTCAATGGGTACACATGAGGTCTCACCCAACCTTACAGAGGTAGTCACATGGGAGATGAGTGACTATGTGGAAAGGGCTCACCCTACTGTTGTTACACCTAGTGTGACACAGGCCAGGGTAATAGGCATTAAGACCCAATCTGCGGCAACTTCACTCTATGGAGGGTCTTTTGATCCTTCATGTGAAGGTCCCTGGTGCCAAGAAACCATGGGGGTTCAGCTGATCAAGCTAGGCTTGATACTGTTCCTTTGTTCCAAGATCTACCTCATGTTGGTACTCAACATGAGAGTGGGGAGAACAGGTTGCAAATCAATGAATTGACGGCAAAATGTACCACTTTGGAGAAGAAAGTGACCAAGCAAGGTCAGGAGATCAATATGTTGAAAAGAAGATTGACCAAGCTTGGTAAAACTGTCAAACTCTCCCACTCCTCAATGCTTAAAAGAATAAAGACTGGCAAGGCTCTCAAGAAAGTTAGCACAATCAATCAAGCAGTTCAGACTGAGGAGGAGGTATGTATGGTAGTGGTGGAGAATGTGGTTGACATGGTGGATAGTGTTGTGCAGGCTGAGGCTGCAACCACTACGGGGGAGATGTTGGTGACAGCTGATGATGAGGTTATAATTGAGAAGGAAATGGAGAAAGTCACAACTGATGAAGAGGTTATAGTTGAAAAAGAGTTGGAAAAGGTTGAAATTTCAAAAGGTGATGAAGCTACAGTGGCTATTAAGCCATCAGTAGATACTCCATCTACTGATGCTCCAACTACTGATGAAGCATCAACTGTTGGGTTATAACATACACAATATCGTTTAACCATAAACAATACGCTTAACAAACAAGAAAAGTAACTTAAACGTTTAATGCGAAAGACATTAAGAGTTACTACGGAAGAACAAGTTAGTGCGGCTGTCCAACAGAGTTACTACGGCTGGTCAAGTTACTACGGAAGAAGTCAAGTTGATACGGAAGACTAACTTGCCGTGCAAGGATAATCTAATTAGAGTTGTAATTAGATTATACTTAAGTTTCCTTTTGTTATTAGATATAGTTTCCTTATTCTAGATAACGATATATTTAGATAAGGATAGTTGATGTTTCCTAGTTTATCTAGGTCGGCCTCAAGGTCTATATATAGATAGATCCTTGTATGATAGAAAACACGTTGTATTGAAACATTCATTAATACAATTGAGGCTTATAATTCGACTATATTTTGTTTGTTCTTATTGTTATTCATACAACATTATATTTGTCAATAACTTGTTAATATTGAAGTGTTCATCCGCTGCTGAACTTCTTCAATAGATCACGATCTTAACGAAGGCGAACTTATTAGTTTACATTGACTAATACGATCCTGACAAGTGGTATCAGAGCACAGGAGGTGCTTTAGATCCATTGATCCAACAAGTTTATAATCCTCATAAACAAAGAATCAATATCATCATGACTGAAATTGCAATCGGCAAAGTTCCTGTTCTTAACTGCAACGAATTCGACTTATGGAAGCTACGAATCAAACAGCATATCTTATTGTCAGATTATACAGTATGGGATGTAATAATCAATGGCAACAAGCCTGTTGCCTCTCCAGGAGCTGATGGACAACCAAGCATGGTTGCTCGAACAGCATTAACTGACCTGGAAAGAAGAGAAAAACAAACGGAAATCAAGGCCCTAAGTATTCTTCTAATTGCCATCCCCAACGAATACCAATCGCAATTTGAAGAATATCAAGATGCAAAATCTCTATGGGAAGCTTTGGAGAAAAGATTCAGCGGAACAAAGAATACAAAGAAGAACAAGAAAGCACTTCTTAAACAGGAGTATGAAAACTTCAACTCCCTGAATGGCGAACGCATGACACAGACTTTTGATCGATACAAAAAGCTCACTGGAGAGATGATCAGCGCAGGCATTAAGTATGATAAAGATGATCTAAACAGAAAGTTCATAAGAGCTCTAGGCAAGGAATGGAAAGTATACACCGTTTCCTACAGACAAGGAGACACCTTAGAGGAACTGGAATTGGATGATCTTTACAACGACTTAAGAGTCTTTGAGGCAGAAGTGGAAGCAGAAAAAGCTGACAATAGCATACCTAGTACCACTAATGTTAATATTGCACTTGCTACAACATCTGGAGGACCAAAACATGAAATCAGTGAAGAGATTTCATTCGATGCTTTTATATCTAAATGCTCAAGTTTCACATGTGAAGATGTAAAACAGATGCATCAGGATGACTGTGATGAAATCGACCTAAAGTGGCAATCTGCTATGTTGGCATTACGAGCACGAAGATTTGTCAACAGAACAGGAAGGAGATTCAATCCACGAAACAACGAAAGAATCACTTTCGACAAAAGCAAGGTAAAGTGTTACGAATGTAACGAATTAGGTCACTTTGCTAGGGAATGTCCAAACAAGTCAAGAACCAACAATCCACGATCCACTCAAGATACAAATCAGAGTGCACTCATGTCGCAAGACATCTTTGGATATGATTGGAGTGACTTAGCTGAAGAAACAAGTCAAAATAGGGCACTAATTTCTGAAGAAGAAAATACTGTTCACGTAGAAAATATTACTACTGTTCACCATGCATGCATAGTAGTAGTAATGGATGATGCGGACATTATTTCTATGGAGGAAGTAGTTCCTACGGAGGAATTAGTTTCTACGGAGCTAGTTTATACTGACCTAGGAATTACTGAAATCGGCAACAACGTTCTTGGATACGACTGGAATGATGATGATCAAGGAGCACCTCAAGAAGATGCTCTAATGGCTATTGAATCACCATCACCAACTCATGACAATCCATCTCTTATGGCCGAGGTAAATTCTAAACTTTGTACTTCTGAATGTAGAGATATAATTGTTAGATATAAAAATCATAATCAATTGATGAGTGACTCAATCAAGATCTTAGAAGAACAAAGACGGTCAGCTCATAGGGTAATTGATAACTTAGAAAATCAGATCAAGTCACACAAAATTAATGAACAAAGTTATCAAGAAAAGATTAATTTAATTGAATGGCAAAAAGAGGACTTACTTCTTAAACTCAAGATGGCTAGGGACGAAATCAAACGACTAGAACAAGAACATGATAAAGTTGAGTTAGATGTAGGGAAATTAGAATTTGCTTCAAAATCAGTAAATGACCTATGTCAAAAACAAATACATGGCAAGGTAAAAGCTGGTTTAGGTTACAAAGAAGTTGCCCCTCCATTTAACCAAAACTATATCCCTCCATCATTAGATGAACCTAGGATTCCCATCTCTCAGACACCTCCAAAAGAATCATTCAATGTTGATCCAATCAACTATGATGAAGTTCTAATTGAGGACTTAGTTGAAGAAAGTAAGATCCATATTGTGAAAAACAAGGATATTCCACTGGCAAATCACTTACTCACAATAGAAGGCATCACTCTACCTTCTCCACAAAGTGTAGTGTCTATGCCACCTTCTGACCCCATTAAAATTGTCAAAACACCCACTGAAGGTAAGAACAAGATAGTCCCTAAGGAAAACGAAAAGACTTGGAAACATATAGGTAAAAGAGGAAACCAAAGAAACATGAACCAAGTAATATCTCAAAAGGGTCAAATTGTCAAAAGTTCTGGGAAGGGATGTTTTATTTGTGGTAAATCAAATCACTATGCAAAAATATGTTATTACAATCCTCAAAATCAAGTGCAAGTGATTCAAAAACCACATCATGGGGTGGGATACAAGGGAAGGGTTGCCCATAAAACTAACAACATGCCCTCAGGAGGTACAAGTGTTAACAATAGAAACACATTTTCTAACAAGAAGAATAGAGTTTCTACTGCCAGACAAAAATCTGTTTCTACTGCAAAAGTTAATACGGCCAAACAAAATGGTGTTAATACTGCCCGTATTAATACTATGAAAAATAACCGTGTTAATACTGCTCGCGTTAATACTGCCAAAAGTAACTTAGTTACTAAAGCTACTATTAACACTAAGAAACAAAGGCATGTCACATCAGTACCTGTTCCTATTGTTAAATCAAAAGTTGTTAACACTAAAACTGTGTCAAAAACTAAATCTTTCAACCAAGTGTGGCAACCAAAGGTTCAAGTAACTCAACCACCTATCCCCACTGATTTTTCAAAACTAGTACAAAGGAAGGTGAGTTACAATGGGCAAACCCAAGTCAACTTTGGCTTGGGTTCCCACCAGAAACTAATCTCTATCGTTTATGTGCAGGTTCAGCCAACAAAAGAAAGTGAGAACAGTTGGCATGTAGATAGTGGCTGTTCCAGGCACATGACGGGCAACATGTCATGTCTTCAGGACTTTGAAAAGTTCAATGGAGGATATGTTGCTTTTGGAGGCAATCCAAAAGGAGGAAAGATTACTGGGAAAGGAACAATAAGCAATGGTACACTACACTTCAAGGACGTATACTATGTGCAACAGCTTCAATATAACTTGTTGAGTGTCTCTCAAGTCTGTGATGAGAAACACACACCGATCTTCACTGCTACAGAATGCATTATAATGAAGCCTGGGTATGTCATAGATGAAAGTATGATTTTACTCAGAACACCAAGGAGGGACAATGTCTATTGTCTAGACATGTCAAAGGTTCAAATCAATTCACCTGAAGCATGCTTTCTCTCAAAAGCTACTTTAGAATCCACTTTATGGCATAGGAGGATGTGCCACATGAACCTAAAGAACATCAATAAACTAGTTAAATCTAGTTTGGTTAGAGGTCTCCCAAACAAGCAGTTCAACCTTGAAGACAACTGCTTAGCATGCTTGAAGGGCAAGCAACACAAGTCTTCTCACAAGACAAAGGAGATTAACTCTAACACCACACCTTTACATTTACTCCACATGGATCTCTTTGGTCCTACTAATGTAAAGAGTATAGCAAAGAAGTCATATTGCCTTGTCATCACTGATGACTTTTCAAGATATACATGGGTATACTTTCTTGGTACCAAGGATGAAACAAGTCAACTTCTCATCACTTTTATCACCAAGATTGAACTTCAACTCAACCTGAAGATCAAGAAAATTCGATGTGACAATGGCACGGAATTCAAGAACCAAGTGATGAATGACTTCTGTGACAAGAAAGGAATAGAGAGACAATTCAGTGCTGCTAGGACTCCTCAACAAAATGGAGTTGCTGAAAGACGAAATAGGACATTGATTGAAGCAGCCAGAAGCATGTTGGCTGATTCCAATCTTCCCATCTTTTTCTGGGCAGAAGCAGTTAACACTGCCTGCTATGTTCAGAATAGGGTTCTTCTAGTCAAGGCACATAACAAGACTCCATATGAGCTCCTCCACAAGAAACAACCTTTGGTCGGTTTTCTACGCGCATTTGGATGTCCATGCACAGTCTTAAACTCCAAAGACTACCTTGGAAAGTTTGAAAGCAAAGCTGATGAAGGTACATTCGTTGGTTACTCATCTCAAAGCAAGGCATATCGAGTTTACAATCACAAATCGAAGATTATAGAGGAAAGCTCCAATGTGACCTTCAATGAACACACTTACACCAAGAAGGGACATGGACCAGACTGGGTTTTTGATCTAGATGCCTTGACCAAATCATTAAACTCTAACTTTGAGTTTCAAACCAATTCAGTTAATACGGAGAAAGTTACTACGGCAAACTCTATTCCTACTGATCCACTTACTACGGAGCCAGTTTCTACGGCTCCCATCACAGGTACTGCTCGATTGGATGTGATGGAATACATCAATCTTCCAGTCTCTTTGGAAGATCCAATTCAAATACTTGATCCCATCACCCCAGAGGACCCAAATTCTTCCCATCACGAGGAAGCTTCTACAAAGGAGGACGAAGCAGTACCACTACACTCACCAATTGCTACGGATAATACAACACGCCCTAATGGTGTTCCACACCTAGTTCAAGAGGATGACAATGGAGTTGAACAAATTGTCAATGAAGATTTTGAGCCTTACACTACTGATATACCTACTTCAGTCACTGCTCCTTCCTTTACTACTCCTCCATTCACTCCTCCTCCATTTAATGCATATTATCCTAGCAATGAAATGCCCGATATGAATGATACAAACTTGGGTGTTGAACTAAGACTTGAGAAGATCCCATCTTCTCGTGTTGCCAAGAATCATCCACCTTCTCAAATAATTGGTGAACTTGACTTCTCCATAGCAACTAGAAGTCAAACCAAGTCCAAAAAGGATCCTCAGACTGCTCTTATCAACACATGTCTATTTGCATGTTTTCTTTCTCAAATGGAGCCTAAGAAAATCCAAGAAGCACTACTAGATCCACATTGGATCGAGGCATGTCAGGCTGAGCTACTCCAATTCAAGATTCAAGGAGTATGGGTACTAGTGGAAGTCCCATATGGCAAGAAAGTGATAGGTACACGATGGATCTTCAGAAACAAGAAGGATGAACGCGGAATTGTGGTTAAGAATAAAGCAAGACTGGTTGCACAAGGCTACACACAGGAAGAGGGAACTGACTACGAAGAGGTCTTTGCTCCAGTGGCTAGGATTGAAGCAATTCGATTATTTCTAGCGTTTGCTTCATTCATGGGCTTCAAGGTCTATCAAATGGACGTCAAAAGTGCTTTTCTATATGGTGTCATTGAAGAAGAAGTATATGTCAAACAGCCTCCTGGATTTGAGGACCCTCAACATCCTCATAAGGTATACAAATTGATCAAAGCTCTCTATGGGCTTCATCAAGCACCACGAGCTTGGTATGACACTCTTTCAGACTATCTTCTTCAAAACAACTTTCAACGAGGAACAATTGACAAGACACTATTCTTCAAGAAGTCTCACTCAGACATTCTTCTTGTTCAAATCTACGTTGATGACATCATCTTTGGCTCTACCAAAGATTCTTTGTGCAAGGAATTTGAAGACCTCATGCACACCAAGTTTCAAATGAGTTCCATGGGAGAACTTACCTTTTTCTTGGGTCTACAAGTTAAGCAAAAACCGGATGGCCTCTTTATAAGCCAAACCAAGTATGTCAAGGACATCCTCACCAAATTTGGCCTCATGGATGCTAAGGTTGAAAGCACTCCGGTTGAAACTCACAAACAATTGACGCCTGATCTTGAGGGGGAGGATGTGGATATACATAACTATAGATCAATGATTGGATCTCTCATGTATCTCACAGCTTCAAGACTTGGAGTTTGTGTATGTGCAAGATATCAAACAAGGCCCAAGATGTCACACCTAATTGCAGTCAAGAGAATCTTTCGTTACCTAAAGGGCAAGCCTAACTTAGGCTTATGGTATCCTAAAGACTCTCCTTTTGATTTAATTGCTTATACTGACAGTGACTATGGTGGTGAAAACTTAGACAGGAAATCAACGACTGGAGGATGCCAATTTATTGGTTCAAGACTGGTGTCATGGCAATGCAAGAAGCAAACAACGGTTTCAACCTCTTCCACAGAAGCTGAGTACATTGCCGCTGCTAGTTGTTGTGCTCAAGTACTTTGGATACAAAATCAAATGATGGACTATGGCTATTCCTTCATGAACACGCCAATCCATATTGACAATCAAAGCACAATAAGCATCATCAACAATCCAGTCAAACACTCCAAAACAAAGCATATAGAGATACGCTATCACTTCATAAGAGATTGCAACGAGAAGAAATTGATCCATGTTGAGAAATGACAATCAGCTTGCTGACCTTCTCACAAAAGCATTTGATGTGGGAAGATTCACATTCTTGATTACAAGTATTGGAATGATCAATATGGATTGAATAACTTATATCCTTTTCTCTTAGTATTTCTATTGTTTAAATCAAGTCCCTTCGAGAAGCAGTAGTAACCTTATGATGAAAATCAAGTACCTTACTTTCTAGCATTGTACTATGTTACTACTGCAACATTAATAGTAAAAACAAATTGTGACCAAAGTATGATTAGTACGGCCAAACGATTAGTACTAAGGGAAGGTTTAACTACTACTGCCCTAAGTCTATTATTTGGACGGAATGGTTAATGCGGACACATAATGTGTTGCTACGGACCTCTGGGATAATACTGCCAGTAACTCACGTTACTACGGACAGTCCAGTTAATACGGCCTATGAACCATTACTACGGACGCTTAACCAACTTACTACGGACTCATTTGTTAATACTGCAGATTATCATATTAAAAGGTTACCCTAATTAATGATGATTTGACAAGTCAAAATACAACTTGTAATCAACTTTTACACGTGGCAAGTTCCGATTGGACCTAACTTTTAAAATTCAGGCGCGAGACACAGCTACTATTGACACGTGGCAATTTTTTATTGGACTGTCACGTTTAAATCATTACCCGCGTCTAATCGGAGTCATCAAGTTGTTATAAAATTTCAGTATAAATAGGGGTTACTTTTAACCGTTTGAAAATTACCGTTTCTCAAAACCCTTAAATCTTCCTAAAAAGTTACCGTTAGACTCAAATTTCCCAATTTTCTTTATCGTTGTGACTAACTGTTTGCCTTCTTGTTTATTACTCTCATAATCGATCATCAGAATACAACGATGGCAGAACTACAGATTTTCAAAACTCACAACATGGTAGCTTTCTTGGAGAAGAATGACGAAAACGCCGACTCCCATCAAATCATTGATTTCTTTAATCAATCGAAAATAAAAACTGCGTTAACCATCAATAGGGATTTCTGGACATCCGCTGCACTAGATGATACGGAGGCAGCCATCAATGCGGTGGTAGATGGTAAAGCAATCAGAGTTACAGAGTCTTCTTTACGCAAACATCTACACTTACAAGACTCAAGAGGTAGTGTAAAAGTTCCTTATGACATCCTGATTGAAAATTTTACAAAAATGGGATATGAGGGGGACTTAAATCTTTCGACCTTTCTCAAGGCAAAACTCTCCCCTCAATGGAAATTTATGTTGCATACTTTGCAACAATGTATGTCCCAAAAACGAACAGGATGGCATGAAGGAAGTTCTGCTTTAGCCAATGCCATGGTGTGTTTGGCTACAACAAGAACTTACAACTTTTCTTACATGATCTTTGAAGGAATGCGATGGAATATTTTGAACCCAAAACATAAATTTTTGATGTATCCTCGCTTCCTTCAACATTTTATTAATTGTGAGCATAAAGATCTTACTAGATCAGAAAAACTTTTTTACTCACATGCAAAGAAAGTTTTTACAAATATGAGACAAGTTAATAAGGGATTTTCAGCTAATGTGACACCATTGTTCTCTACAATGTTGGTGATCACCATTCCTCCAGCTGAAGAACAAGTGACTTCACCTCTGTCCCAACCCCCAGCTGCCACCATCAGTACTACTGCAATATCTGTGGGTACTAGTGCCATATCTGTAGCAGGTACTGTGGGTGTTAACCCTGAGGTTACTACGGCAGTTACTACTGCTCATGTGCCTCCAGTTGCTACTGTGAGTTTTACTCCACTTGCTACTGAGTTACTACTTCTAAAGTAACTAAACCCACTGTTTCATCACCTCACAAACCATCAAAAGCTGCGTTCAAGAGACTCAAGAGGGTTACTCAGCATCTTGTTTCTAAAACCATCCCCCATACTCTCACTGCCAAATCATTACCTGAAACATCTTCAGGAATGACACAAAATTTAGGGGAAAACATTGAACACACCCCCTTGTTCACTGAGTTGGTCCATACGGAGGGGGAAGACCATGTAGGGAGGGCTGATACTACTGCAGCTTTCACTTCTCACAGTGAAGCTCAGGACAGTGTCAACATCACTAAGACCCAAACTACGGCAACACCATCCATTGCTGAGGACTTGTTCTCATCTTTGGAAGGTGGTCCCTGGCGCCAAGAGACCATGGGAGAGTTACATGCTTCTGCTAGGCAGGAGGGTTTCTCTATTCCCTATGATCAACCGCCTGTTGGTACCCAACAGGAAAAGGGGTAAGGGTAGTGGTGGTCAGTTTAATGAATTGATGGCTTTGTACCAATCTCTAATGGTGAAGGTTGAAAAACAGGGTGAAATGTTGTCTTCTCTTACATCTTTGGTGCAACAGGTACTGGCACAACAAGCACTATTATCAGTTCAGTTACTGCCCAAAAGAATCACCACACGAAGTGCTGGAAACTCCCCAAAACCTTCCAGCTCCTCATCTTCAGATGACTCTTCTCCAGATGATAACGAGGGGGAGAAAGCAGCAATTACTCTGTTCTCATCTGAAGAAAGCAAGGGTGAAGACAAGGGAAGTGCAGATACTGTGATCACTGCCACCTCAAAACATGATGAAGAAATGGAGATAGGCAGTACACTTGAGGGGGAGATAGAGGTAGAGACTGTTGATATGGTGGTGGATGAAGTAGGGGAGAAGATGGTAATAGATGATCAACTTGAGGGGGAGCAGCAGAAAGAAGTGAAGCAAATGGTTGAAGAAACAGTAGACGAGATGGAAGTTGAAGCTGAAATGAATCCAGAAGTTGCTACTGACTTACTTGCTGCTGACCCAGTTGCTACGGATGAAGAAATGGTTGCTACGGATGAAGAAATGGTTGCTACGGACTCAATTGCTGCGGACACAATTGGTGCTGTTCCCATGGTTACTAGTCCAGTTGCTACGGACATAGTTACTACGGAGCTGGTTACTACTGATCCTATGATTACCAGTCCAAGCATAGATGATGATGATCACTCATACTTGTTCACAACCACTCCTCCCACATTTTATCAAGCTTCAAATCCTTTAACTGCAATACACTCTGAAGCTACAACACTTTCAACCACAACAACTGAAGCTCCTGTTCCTACAATTGATCAACAAGAAGCTGCAAATGTTCTAATTCAACAAGAGATGACAAGAACAAGTGTGATGGCTGATGAAGACACAATAGCATCACAACTTCTTAAGATCAAAGAAGAGAAGCAGAAACAAGATAAGGAGAAAGCAGAAGAGGAAAGGAAGAAGATGATAGAGGAACTTGTTGCTAGACAAAGAGCAGCAGCTGCATTGGTTGCTAAACCATCAGCAACTTCTCTAACCTTACCTGAACATTCTACTAGTTTGTTTGTTTCTACAGGTAGATATGGATATGTTACTGTGGATACAAAGAAGAAAACAATTCAGAAGGTTGACCTTGATGCTCCAGAACATAAAGACAAAGGCAAGACTATAGTTGTGGAGAAATCAAAGGAGGAAAAGAAGGAGGAAGAAAGGCTTGCTGAAGAAAGAATAAATTTTCAAAATATGACTGAAGAAGAAATTGAAAGTCTAAGACAAGAGCAAGCTGAAGCAGAATTGATGCTCAGATTGGCTGCTGAGCATGAGAAGGAAGAAATGGCAAGAAAAAGGAAAAGAGCTGAAGAAGATGAGCTTCATGCCAGATTAAATCAATCTCCAACTCCAGAAGAGAGAGAGAAGCTAAACAGAATTGCTGAGGAGGATGCAATTAAAGCTAAGGAGATGGCCAATGAAGACATTTTGGATGACTTAGTTCGTAAAGGTTTGGTAAAATCAGATGAACTACTTGCACATAAGATGCAGGAAGATGAACAGAAACAAGTCAAAGCCAAGCCTGAAAAGAAGAAAGTGTCCAAGTCCACAAAAGTCAAGTTAGCTGAAGATAGGGAAAAATACACCACATACCTCAAGAGAAAAGGTTACAGTGGTAGGTCACTAGGTCCTATGAAGTTAACTAACATGTTGGATCTTGTGAAGGAAGAGAAACAAAAGGAAGCCAAAAGAGAAGCTGCTCTTGCAAAGATCCAAGAGAAGAAAAAGCAAGATGCAGAAAAGTCATTAGAAGCTGCATTGAAAACTGGAAGAAAAGTCTTCATTCAGCAAGAACCTGTTCCTGTTGTGGAGAAACCACATGAGAAGACCAAAAGACAAAAGCTAGCATCAAAGAGGATTCCAAGGCCTATAGCTAAAAGACAGAAGATGAATGAGGATGCTGCTTCTCAACAAGAAAGTTCAAACATTCCATTTATGGATGTTAAACAAGAACCTGAAAGTATGGAACAAGATCCTCCTAGCACTACTGAAGGGGGAGATTATTCTGCATACATAAATCATGTTGAAGGTCTTAGGTTTACTCCATTGGCAGTAAAGTCTCCAATAATCATTGACTGGAAGTATTTAGGTGGGCAAATGAAGACTGAGTATGAAGTTGTCAGACAAGACAAGTCAAAGAAGATACTTCATGCCTTCCATCAAGCCATCAGAGACTTTGACAGGGATGATCTAGAAAGAATGTATCACATAGGCAAGACAAAGTACTCTCATCAAAGAGGAGTATGTTCAGGAGTTGATCTTGCTATGGACATTCTATGTGGATTATTTGAACCAGGGTACATCAAGAAAAGTTCAGTGTTTAAAAGAGGAGGTCCAACTAATCCAGTGATCAAGAGGTTCATTTATGATCGAAGTGGTGTCTACTCGCTTAGAAGAAATGAGGGAGCCATGGAATTTTATTTGGTGGATGTTCGGTATCCACACGGATTGAAGACGTTGGAAGAAATGATTGAAGTCAAGCTCAATGGACTTCATGATTCACCTCTGGCACATGAATTGGTCTGGAGAATCTTGGTGCAGTTAATAGATGAAAAGAACAAAGGCAAAGAAGGTGATTGGCCTAAACAGATATGAATGAAAATTTGTAATAGTTAAATCATCTTTTGTTAATGAAAATAGTTAGTACGGTTGGAGCATGAAACTTGTACTTTTGATGTGTCATAAAAGTTCAAGGTTAGGGGGAGATTGTTGGGTTATAACATAGACAATATCGTTTAACCATAAACAATACGCTTAACAAACAAGAAAAGTAACTTAAACGTTTAATGCGGAAGACATTAAGAGTTACTACGGAAGAACAAGTTAGTGCGGCTGTCCAACAGAGTTACTACGGCTGGTCAAGTTACTACGGAAGAAGTCAAGTTGATACGGAAGACTAACTTGCCGTGCAAGGATAATCTAATTAGAGTTGTAATTAGATTATACTTAAGTTTCCTTTTGTTATTAGATATAGTTTCCTTATTCTAGATAACGATATATTTAGATAAGGATAGTTGATGTTTCCTAGTTTATCTAGGTCGGCCTCAAGGTCTATATATAGATAGATCCTTGTATGATAGAAAACACGTTGTATTGAAACATTCATTAATACAATTGAGGCTTATAATTCGACTATATTTTGTTTGTTCTTATTGTTATTCATACAACATTATATTTGTCAATAACTTGTTAATATTGAAGTGTTCATCCGCTGCTGAACTTCTTCAATAGATCACGATCTTAACGAAGGCGAACTTATTAGTTTACATTGACTAATACGATCCTGACATCAACTGATGGTCCAGCTGCTGATGTGCCAACTTCAACTGATGTTCCAGCAACTGACTCTTCAACAACTGATATCCCAGCTACTGATGCTGTATGTACTAATCCATCAGCAGCTGACAAGCAAGCAAAATGAAAGATGGTTATGTTTAAGGATGCTGAGGGGGAGAAGCCTGTTGATCAAGATACTCAAACTGCTTCTGCATCTACTGATGCACCTCCATCAGCCTCTAAAGCTCCTAAGGATGCTACATCTACTGATGATCAGTCTCTAGCTAATGTGTTCTGTCCAGATCCTCTGATTGTAGACACTCTTACTCAAAATCTCAGTATGTTTATAGATCCAACTATGCTAACCAAAGAAAATTTTGAGAAAGCTAAAGCAGCCCTTGAAAAGATTAATGCCAAAGAGCAGAAGCAGGAAGAAAAAGCAAAGAAGAAGGCTGAGTCTCAAGGCAAAAGAAAAGCATCAAATCTAGAGCTTGAGAAGGAAAAGAGAAAGGGAAAGAAAAAGGTTGGATCTAGCTCTCTAATAATCAAAGATCCTCAAGTCCAACCTGAATCTGATCACATGATTGTGTCTGAGAAAGAAAAGGAAGCTGCCTTGGATGCTGAACTTAAAAGGAAAATTCGTCAAGTAGAGGAAGATCAAGAGCTTGGCAGACAAATGATTCTAGAAGAACAAAGATTGCTAGAAGAAGAAAGAAGGAAGAAGCAAACTGAAAAGACCATTGAGCAGAAAAGAAAAGAAGACAAGAAGAAGTATGTTGACTATCTAGTTCAGAAAGGATCAAATCCAAAATCTGTGAAGTCAATGAAGCTTGAAAATCTTGCAATTCTGTATAAGGATGTCAAAAGGAAGGAGCAAAAGAAGGATGAGAAAGATCAGTATCTCTTTGAAAGAAATTTGAAAGCAGCACATGACTCCAGCATAAGAGCACCTAGTGGTCTTCTTAAAAGAAATAGAAGTGGTGAGATAAGATCAAAGGTGACTCAAAATCTTACTGATGTGCCTGCACTGAGGGATATTGAGGAGAAAAGTAGAAGAGAGGCTGAGCAAGAGGTTGAGAGTCCTGAGCAGCCACTAAAAAGAAAAAGGTCAAATGCTTAAGGATCATCAGCAGCTGGAGGATTATCAGTTGTTGGAGACTATTCAGTTGTTGGGGGTCTATCAAGGAAGGAGAGAGAGGAAGAGTATGAAGCTGCTAAAAAAAGAACCTTTCATGACATGGCACAGCTTGTTAAGTATAAAACATATGAAGAGGCTAAGCCACTTAACAGGATTGTACCAATCAATGACTGGTACAATGTGGTGGATGAGGGTAAAGATAAAGTGAAGATAATCAGAGCTGATAACTCTGCACAAATCATCTCCTCTCACAAAACTTTATTCTCCTCCTTGTCAAGAGATGAATTGCAACAGATGCTAGCAATAGGAAGGAAGAAGTTTGTGAGGAAGCATCCACTAGACTTCAATCTGAACATCCTTCTTCTAGACCTGCTCTTGATATCCTTTGAGCCAGAATTCATGAATGAAAGGGTAAGGAGATTCTCTGAGGTGGTGTCATGGTTTCTGTATGAGAAGAATGACATCTACTGCATTAAAAGAAAAGATGCCACTGCAGAGTTCTACCTAGTTGAAAAACGATACAACCATGATCCTGGAATGATGTGCATACTGATGAAGAGAAAACTGCAAGCCTCTCGCAACTCAAAAAAGGCAGTTGAGCTGATTTGGAAGATAAATGGCCAAATCAAAGAGAAGTATGCTCACTTATCAAAGGATAAACCGCCAAATCAATGATAATCAAGTAAGCAACTTTGTCATTTGAAAGAAATTTTTGGGTTTTTGTATATAGTGATGAGCATGGATATGCTATCACTAAGGGGGAGATTGTTGGGACAAATTACACTAAGTATGCTTTGCTACTGATCAGTAGATAAGACTTTGTCTACTGATCAGCAGTAAAACATATATTTTGGTCCCAAGGTACTGATCAGCTTCTAGATAATAAGAACTGATCAGTACCTAGTCTTTTGAAGAACTGATCAGTAGCTACATACTGATCTGTAGAAACCCATCGCCCCCAACTGATCAGTAGAGGTGGATAATCACCGGCGACGACAGCTGATGAAGATCCTCAACTACTGAAGATCTCCAACCACTAAAGTACACTTCACGTGCTGATTCAGAACACTTTACTGGGAGTTGGTTTTCAGTTGATTGGACCGTTTGATTAGAGATTAAACATCTTTATAGAGTATGGGCTATAGATTATAGTATTAGTTTACTCGATTGTAATTGTACTTGATCGTAGCTTAGTAGCCTCAAGGATTGTATTAAGTAATTCCTTTGTCATTGGAGATGATAACGTTGATTGTATAATTTGGTAATTCCTTTGAAATTAATACAAGTCAATTGAGGTGTTGTTGATTAATTTCTGTTATTTGTTCTTATCGTTCATTCTTACAAATTAACTCAATTAATCATAACCTTGTTATTACAAACTGTGTTTATCTGCTGCAACACTTTTGTGATTGTTAGATCTTAATCTTTAAATCAATTTATCTCATTTGGTAATTGATTCGATCCTCACAACCTTCTAAGAATTTCATATATTGTATGGATAACTCAAACATACAAACAAAAGAAAAGCATTTAGTAAAAAACGTAAAAGTTTTTAATCAACTAAGAAATCCAATACACAATTTCATAGAATGCAAAAACAAGGCTCTTTGCTAATTGATATAAAACAATTCATGTTAAGGTATTGTAAACCTATGGCCTTAACATATTTCCCATGCTTAAATTGAACTAGTGGCTTGGTCAAGGGACTGAACACATTATCTTTAGTTCCGATCTTTAAGATCTCAATATTACCTTGATCCACAATGTCGTGAACCACGCAACATATCCCGAGTATGTGTGTGGTTTTATGTTGTGATCTACGTTCTTTAGCTTGTGCTATATTACCTAAATTATCACACTAAGAATTGGTAGGCATAAAGATATTAGGAACAACTCCAAGGTCCTTAGTAAAGTTCCTTAACATAACCACTTCCTTTGCTGCTTCTGATGCGACAATATACTCAACTTCTATAGTGGAATCAACTACCGAAGATTGCTTCCGCTCCTTATTGATGGTAAACACATATATTGATTGTGACTTAAAATATTCACGACCAGTTTGAAAACTAATATCTTTATAACCGGTTACACATAGCTCACTTCCGTCACTGTCCTAGACTAGAAACATATCTTTACTCTTTGACAAGTACTACAAGATATTCCTCACAAAAGTCCAGTGAGCAATACGGAACCTACTCGTCAAGCTTATTGCATAATCATGATTAGAACTATCTAGTACATAACATAACATACATGATAGAACCAATTGTTGAAGCATATGGTACATCTCTCTCATTGTCTTTTTTCTTGATAGGTTTTTGACTCATATCTAATATAGTTCTCGTTGAAATAAGTACTAGTCCTTTCTAGAATTATACCATCTTGAATCGCTTCAAAATCTTGTCAACGAATGTAATTTGACTCGGCGCGACGATTCACTTAGATCTATCTCTCGAGATTTTAATACAAAGAATAAGCTGAATTTCCTAAGTCCTTCATTTCTAAACATCTACTAAGCCAAGACCGGATATCTTTTAGATCCTTAGTATTGTTTCCAATGATAAGAATATCATCTATATACATGATTAGAAAAGTCATAGAGCTTCCACTAAACTTTTTATAAACACACACCTAAAAGTTACTTTTTGTTGGAGCATAAAGGATAAATGACCGAAGCTTTTAAAGATCTTTGTCATATTGTATAGTGTTATATATTTAGTTCGGGTGAACGTGAACATTGTTCATCACCCGGACTAAATCTTAGATAGCAATATCATGAAGACTTTAGGTCGGGTGAACTAACTCTTCACAGAGTTAAGTTCAAGTTCACCCGAACTAAAGTTAAATGATGTTTTAATTATTAGTTCACCCGAAATGTTTTTAAATAAACATAAGGGTTGTTATAATGAAATAGTTAGATAACTTAACCTATAAATAGTGGTGAGAGAAGTTCAGATGTAAGAGCTTGAGAGTCCAAAGTATATGTAACAAACTTTCCCGCCATTTAAGGCTTTGAAAAGAAAAACTTCCATTGTTGAATTCATTGTTCTAATTTCATTAGCTTAATCAATAACTTGTGATTCCGCAACCTGTTATTGATTCTAGACATTGAGTGTTTGACTTTGAAGATTGATCATACGTGACAAGTGGTATCAGAGCTGTAAATCAAATCAAATTTGATTCAGCTTGTTTATCAGAAGATTGTAAGCTACATTCGAAGTGTTTGGAAAAGTTATAAGGATTAGAGCAGTAACATCAACGATCATTCAGTTTTTCATAAGTTTGAAATTTGGCGGTAAAAGTCGTTATTGGGGTATTTTAGTTTAATCAGCAGTATTAAGTAATTTTGTTTGTTAGCGAGTGTTGATAAGGATTAGTTGATAAGATTTCTGCAAATTTGGTTGAATTAGCATCAATTTAGTATTAGTCAGTTCATTCGAATTGAAGTGTTTTCATCCGATTTAAAATCAAAATATCTCAAATCATGTATGCAATTGGTATGGCTTCTCCAGTTGTGAATTATGATAACGAGACAGGTTCTGGTGGTAGACCTCCAAAATTCCTACTAGGATCTGATTTCATGAAGTGGAAGCTACGATTCAAGGCGTTTGTGTATTACAGTGATCGACAACTATGGAGCACAATTTTTAATGGTCCTCGTCGACCTATGATACAGGATACTGGTGGAGCTGGTATGATAGATGTAGATCCAGAGAGATACATTGAAGCTGACAATAGGTTGGTTGATAGGGATTTCAGAGCACAAAAGGCTGTTATTCTTGCTTTTCCTACTGAAATTTAAAACAACTTCAAGGACTGTGCTTCTGCTAAAGAACTAATGGATGCAATGGAGTTGAGATATGAAGGTAGCTTGGAACTGAAGGAAAGCAAGAGAGATATGCTGAAGAAACTGTGTGAAGCGTTTGAGTATGTGAGAGGTGAGACTTTGTCTGAGCAAATCAGTAGATATACACTTCTTGTGAGTGATTTGAAGAGCTCTGGGGTTATAATGAAAGATAGTGATGTTTGCAAAAAGTTATTGGGATCTCTGCCTACAAAATGGTCAGTTCAAGTGATGATCATTAAGAGAACATCAAACTTTAATGCTATGACTCTGGTGGAGTTGATTGGAATTCTGCAGTCATATGAAGTTGACATGCAAAATGATGAGAAGAAACAAACTGGAAATTCATATGGATGTGCTTTGAAGGCTCAAATTCCTATGAATTCAACTCATTATCCAAGTCAAGCTCAACCTCAACCTCGGTCATATGCAAGTTATCACTCTGGAAGCTATCAATCTGGAAGCTATCAATCTGGAAGCTTATGTCCATCCAATCAAAGATCTGGTGGTTATAATTCAAGTGCCCATGGAGGATATTCTGGTCAGAATGTTGAATCAAGTGTGTATCATTCACCTTCTGTAAACTCTGGAGCTAATGGATTGGGAGATAAGGAGATTCTGGGTAGGGCGTATGTTGCAAGTTATCAAGCATTTGTTACTAGAAGCTTGAATCAAGCTGATTTTGCAAGGGAGGATCTGGAACAACTTCATCCTGATGATCTAAAGAAAATTGATTAGAAATGGAAGATGGCCACCGTGAGTGTTAGAGCTAACAGATTCTTCAAGAAGACTGGAAGAAACAATTTCAGGAAGGAAAATGGTGATAAGATGGGATATGATAAGTCAAAGGTCAAGTGCTTCAGCTGTGAAGACTATGGACACTTTGCAAGAGAGTGCGGGGCACCAAGAAGGATGAAAAACAACAACAGCTATCAAAGAACCAGTTATCAACCAAAGGAAGAAAAAAAGAAGGTGAGTGGTGCAGAAGGAAAGAATGGAAAGGAGGAAGGAAGCTCAAGTGGAAAAGCCTTGATTACTTTTGGAGAGTGGGATGAGGTGCAAGTAGAGGATTTCAAAAACAAAACTGTCTCAACTCTAATAAGTAAGATAAATACAATTTCCACTAATGAGGTACTTTCTAAAGCTTGCTCTGTTGATTGCTTAAATGCTCTGAAATACACTAGAGAACACAATTTGAGTTTGATAAAAGAAAGTGATGTAATTAAATTTCATCAAAGAGAATATATGAAAACTGAAAAGGTGAATAAAAATAAAATTGATTCTTTGCTAAATGACGTGGATGTGTGTAAGGGTAAACTAGGAATGGAAACTCAACATTAAAACTTATTTTAAAGATTTCAAAAATTAACAAATGAATTTGAAAATGCTAAAATTCATATTGAGAAGTTTAATTTGTCATCCAAGACTTTGAATGAGATTATAGAGCATCAATTTGTGCAAAAAGCAAAAGTTGGTATTGGATTTAATGCGATACCACCTCCATTCAATGATAATTACTCAATTAAACCTGAATCAACATATTTTAAGAGTGGTTTATCTGTTGAAAATTCTTTTGATGATGTTTCTGCATTGCAATCTAAAGTAGATCTGAATGAAACTTGCTCTTCAGTGAATAATTTGATTAATATGAATGCTATTTCTAGTCTAAATGAAGCTTTTAATTTTGTAGCAGGTCAAACATTAGAAGGGTCAAGTAATCAGGAAGAATGATGTGAAGAAAAGAATGTCAATGTTGAAATTTGTAATAACATAGAACAAATTGAAATTGAGGAAGAAATTGTAGAACATGTTCATAACTGTTTACATGAGAGATGTTATTCGTTTCATAATTTGAATTTGAATGTTTCTGATTTGTCAATGCATGATTTAGTTGTGAATGAAATAAATATGAATGATTCTGTGAATGAGTTTTTGACTGTTAAACATGAAAATGTCAAATCTAAAAAGTCAAAGAGAAAACCAAAATGCAATAAATGCATGAAAAAACACAAATTAGAAAAATGTTGGTTGAAATCTAAGGATAAATGTGTTTCTGAGTGTGTTTCTGAGTGTGTTTCAAACTCTGATAAATTGCAATTCGGTAGAATAAACTTTTGAAAG
The DNA here is from genome assembly GCA_910822075.1 of Senecio squalidus. Taxonomy (NCBI): domain Eukaryota; kingdom Viridiplantae; phylum Streptophyta; class Magnoliopsida; order Asterales; family Asteraceae; genus Senecio; species Senecio squalidus. Next base: position 45,402,732 of record CAJVGC010000508.1, on the reverse strand, counting down.
TGCATGATTAACTATGAAAAATCAAAGAATGTGAATGTAATGAAATTTGGTAGAATTAATCATGTGTTGCTGATTGGTTTGAAATTACCCAAGTTAAAATATTCTATATCCGAGTTAAAAAGCTTGAAAAATGATGATAATATGTTTAAATCCAGTAAAATGAAAATTAACACCGGTAAACATGTTTTCAAGAATAACTCTGGTGAACAAAATTTTAATTCGGAGGAACAAATGTTTAAGTCAGATAAAATTTTGGAATCTCAATTTAACTCGGGTGTTGAAATTTTAATTCGGGTGATGAAAAATTTAATTCGGATTATGAAACTTATATTCCAGAAAGAAGATTACATGATTATTTTAAGTTTAACAAGTTTAAAAGATTGAATTCCAAGTTTATAAAAACTTGGATACCAAAATCTCATTGAATAATGATTATGTGCAGGAGCAATCCATTGATTATGAAGAGAATATATGGGTAGTGGATAGTGGATTCTCTAGACATATGACTGGGAATATCAAGTTTCTTCAAGATTTTATTGCATTCATTGGTTGTAATGTCTCGTTTGGAGGAGATATGGGTGAAACTATTACAGGACAAGGAAAAGTTTCAAATGGCCCATTGACTCTGGAGCAGGTTAATTTTGTGAAAGAACTGAACTATAACTTGCTTTCAGTCTCTCAGGTATGTGACAATGAGTACACTACTGCTTTCACTTCTGAATTTTTTTACATACTTAAACGTGAATATGTCATACCTCAAGACATGATTGTTTTCAAAACACCAAGATGTGAGGACATGTACATTTTAGATATGAACAATGCTCAATCTATAGAATCTTCAAATTTTTTCATATCTAAAACTACTGAAAAAGAGTCTGATTTATGGCACATAAGGCTTTGTCATGTCAATCTTAAAAGCATGAATAAGTTGGTCACAGATAATCTAGTTTTTGGATTACCTAAAAGGAATTTTCAAATACTTAATCAGTGTATTTCATGTTTAAAAGGTAAACAACATAAATCAAGTTTTAAACTTAAGACTCAAAATTCAGTAGATATTGTCCTTCACCTTTTACACATGGATCTATTTGGTCCAGTCAGTGTAAAGAGTCTTGACATGAAATCTTATTGTTTAGTTATCACTGATGACTACTCAAGATTCTCATGGGTCTTTTTCCTTTCCCATAAACATGAGACATCTGCAATTAAACAAGATTTTGTTATTCAAATTGAAAACTTGTGTGATAAAAAGGTGAAAGTCATTGGATGTGATAATGACACTGAGTTTAAGAATGCAACCATGAATGAATTTTGTGCTCTTAAGATATTTTTCTAGAAAATATAGCTCACCCAGAACACCTCAACAGAATGGAGTTGCTGGGAGGAAAAATAAGACATTAATTGAGGGAGCCAAAGCCATGTTAAGTGCATCTTCTTTATATGTTACCTTTTGGGTAGAGGCTGTGAATACTATGTGCTATGTGAACAATAGGATCCATGTTTTTAAGAGCTTAGGAAAGACTTCATATGAACCGTTCTCAAGAAGAAAGCCTTTTATAGGATTTTTTTAAAGCATTTGGATGCCAATATTCTATTCTGAACACCAAAGAGCACCTAGGAAAATTTGATTCTAAGACTGGTGATGGATACTTTTATTGGTTATTCTAGTGTTTCAAAAGCTTATAGGATTTATAATAGAAGAACTGAAACCATAGAATAATCCATTATTGTGATATTCAATGAATATACACCAAATGTTAAGAATTCTGGTGGTGCTTGGTTGTTTGATTTCGATACATTTGTGAATTCTTTTAATGGTTTCTGTCCAGAACATGTTTCAGAAGAAGTGCATGTCTCTACAGAAGATGTTGCTAATGTTGAAGACACTTATGAGTTTGAATTTGGTAATCAAGCAAATACAAGTGCAAGCCCTTCATCTTTCGTTCATGATCACACCCTTTCATCAGCAGATAAAACATCTGTGAGTCAAGATATTTCAGGGAGTCAATCTGATGTAGACATTCCGGTATCCTTTCAAGATCATGATAATGTTGTATAAGATCAAGATATAAATTCTAGTGAAAATCAAATCAATTCAGGTATACAACATGAAATTGAAGATAACTCTGGTGGGTCACAACTTAATTCGAGTGATGAATCCGAAGGTATTACCATTCTCATAAAAGCATTGATTCCAACTTCAAGACCCTTCTTTTAATCCATAAATATATTTATTCAAGAGGACAACTTTCTTAGGATTCTTTGGATCTTTAAAACCATATGGTTATGTCACATACTCACATACACTTCCTCGATCAGAATAATAGACTTGATCATAACTATTGATGAGAAGGTTTTATCATAATCAATACCATGAGTCTAAGTAAACCCTTTCACAAAGTCGAGCCTTATAAGTTTGCAAGTTTCTTTTGATTTTTTTCTTCAATTGTTATGACAACTTGTTTGAAGGAAGTACCTTTCGATCTTTTCTATTGATTCAAATAATAAATTTTTTGTTCATCATGGAGATACATCTGGTGGATTCATGCTAGCTATACAAAAATTGAATGGTGAGTGTGAACAACAAGGTAGGGTTTTTACTAGATAGCACAAAACCTACAACTCATTTACTACAGTTGAATAATTGGGAGTGCTACAAAAAACTGGTGTTATCGTGGGTCTTGCATTCATTGGAACCAGATATTGTTAGAAGTGGGTTAAATTTCGAAAACTACCCTTTACTACTAATTTCTATGAAATTACAAATCAGTCCTTGTACAATTCTTCTTTACAAAATTGCATATATACATGTATTCTTCACCTTACAAGACAGTATAACGCACATGTAATCTAAACAACTCATTAGTATTAAAGTATCCCTCAATGACTCAATGTGAGGATCGAATCAATTATACAACGAGATTAATTGATTTAATGATTTAAGATCTAACAAACACAAATGTGTTGCAGCGGATAAACACAATTTGTATTGAACAAGGTTATGAATAATTGAGTTAATTTGTAAGAATAAACGATAAGAACAAATAACACAATTATCAACAACACCTCAATTGACTTGTATTAATTTCGAGAGAGTTACAAAATTACACAGTCAACGTTATCATCTCAATATGATAAAGGAATTACTAAATACAAATCCTTGAGGCTACTAAGCTATAGACTAGTACAATTACATTTGAGCAAAACTAATTCTATAATCTATAGCCATACTCTATAAGCATGGTTAATCTCTAATCAACCTGTCCAATCAACTGAATAACAACTCCCAGTAAAGTGCTCTGCAACAGCACGTGAAATGTACTTTAGTGGTTGAGAAGCTTCAGTAGTTGAGGATCTTCATCAGCAGTCATCGCCGGTGATTACCCACCTCTACTGATCAGTTGAGGAAGATGGGTTTCTGCTGATCAGTATGTGGCTACTGATCAGTTCTTCAAAAAGACTAGATACTGATCAGTTCTTATAAGCTAGATACTGATCAGTACCTTGGGACCAAAATATATGTTTTACTGTTGATCAGTAGATAAAGACTATCTACTGATCAGTAGCAAAGCATACTTAGATAATTATGTCCCAAAAATCTCCCCCTTAGTGATAGCATATCCATGCTCATCACTATCTACCAAAAACCCAACAAAAATTCTTTCAAAAGACAGAGTTGCTTACTTGATGATTATTGATTTGGCATTTGATCCTTTGACAAGTGACTCAACTTTGCTTTGATTTGGCCATTAATCTTCCAAATCAGCGCACTTGTCTTCTTTGAGTGAAGAGCTGCTCTCAGTCTTCTTTTCATCAATATGGCCATCACTCCAGGATTATGGTTGTATTCTTTCTCAACCAGATAGAATTCTGAGATGCCATCCTTCCTCTGAATGCAGTAGATGTTATTCTTTTCATATAGAAACCATGACACTACCTCAGAAAACCTATGAACCCTTTCATCCATGAACTCTGGCTCAAAGCATATTAACAGTAGGTCAAGAAGAAGGAAGTTTAGATTGAAATCCAGAGGATGCTTCCTCAAATTCTTAGTCCTTCCTATTGCCAGCATCTGTTTAAGCTCATCTCTAGTCAGGGAGGAGAATAGAGTCTTGTGTGAAGAGATGATTTGTGAAGAGTTGTTAGCTCTGATGATCTTGATTTTGTCTCTACCTTCATCCACCTCATTGAACCAGTCAGTGATTGGCACAATCCTGTTGAGAGGCTTAGCTTCCTCATATACTTTATATTTGACAAGTTGTGCCAAGTCATGAAAAGTTCTTTTTCTTGCAGCTTCATACTCTTGTCTCAACTCAGCATTTGATGGACCCTTATCAGAGACAAATTGCCCAGCAACTGATGATCCTCCAGTAGCTGATGATCCTCCAGCAGCTGATGAAGATCCTTCAGCAATTGATTTCTTCCTTTTGAGAGGCTGTTCAGGACTACTAGTTTCTTGCTCAGCTTCCCTCCTCCTTTTCTCCTTAATCTCCTTATGTGCAGGCACATCTTCAATATTCTGAGTCACCTTTGATCTTAGCTCTCCACTTGTATTTCTTTTCATAAGACCACTAGGTGCTCCCATTGAGGGGTCATGAGCTGCTTTAATGTTTCTCTCAAGGATGTACTGAGCCTTCTCCTGCTCTTGTGCTTTCTTTTTGACATCCTTGTAGAGATTTGCAAGGTTTTCAAGCTTCATTGACTTCACATACTTTGGATTGTATCCTTTTCTCACAAGATAGTCAACAAAGTTGTTCTTGTCATCTCTTCTTTTCTGCTCAATAGTCTGTGCAGTCTGCTTTTTCTTCCTTTCAGCTTCAGCCAACCTTTGTTCTTCTTGTTGCAATTGTCTGCTCAGCTCTTCATCATCCTCCACTTGCTGTATTTTTCTTTTAAGTTCAGCATCTGTGGCAACTTCCTTCTCTTTCTCAGACACAATCAATTGATCAGCTGCAGGTGGAGCTTGAGGATCTTTGATAATGAGAGAGCTGGATCTTACTTTCTTCTTTTCCATTCTCTTTTTCTTCTCAGGCTCTTGATCTTGTGCTTTTCTTTTGCCTTGAGGATCTTTAAGTTTTTGAGACTTGGACTCAGCTTTCTTCATGGCTTTCTCTTTTTCTTTCCTTTGTTCTTTGGCATCAATTTCTGCAAATGCTGCTTTCTATTTCAAAATATTTTCCCTTGTAACCAATTCAGGGTCCTTCTTCTTGAGAACATCATGAACTAGGGTGTCTACTTTGAGAGGAACTGGTTTGAGTATATTTTCAAGAGCTGGTGGGGCATCAGTAGATGCATGAGCATCATCAGTAGTTGCCTTTGGTTTCTCCCCCTCTGGATCTTCAAAGTCAACCATTTTCCAGTTCTTCTCTTTGTCAGCAGCTGATGGATCAGTAGATACATCATCAGAAGCTGGGACATCAGCTGTTGAGGAGTCAGCTGCTGGTGTATCAGCTGAAAGGGGCACATCAGTACCTGGAGCATCAGTAGATGGAGTATCTACTAATGAATCCACTGTAGCTTCATCACCTTTTGAGCTTTGCTCTTTTTCTATTTCCTTCTCAGCCATGTCCTCCATTACCACTTCCTTTTCAACATTTTCATCATCATCCCCCAACTCTATCACCATTTTCTCCCCCTTAGTGGGTGCATCATCTGTCTGCACACCACTATCCACCAAGGTAACTCCCTCCTTTTCAAGCACAACAATAGGAACCTCCTCTTCTGTCTGAACTGCTTGATTTATCTTGACAGTTTTCTTTAGAGCCTTGCCAAATTTCAGTCTTTTTAGCATGGAGGAGTGAGAGAGTCTAACTGTTTTACCAAGCTTGGTCAATCTTCTTTTCAGCATAGTGATCTCCTTACCTTGCTTGGTTACTTTGGATTCCAGATTGGTACATTTTCCCATCAATTCCTGAACTTTCACACTGTTCTCCCCACTTGCATGTTGAGTACCAACATGAAGCAGATCTTGGAACAAGGAAACAGTATCAAGCCTAGCTTGACCAGCTGAACCCCCCTTGGTTTCTTGGCACCAGGAACCTTCACATGAGGGATCAAAAGATCCTCCATGATATGAAGTTGCCACAGATTGGGTCTTAATGCCTGTCACCCTGTCCTGTGTCACACTAGGTGTGGCAACAGTAGGGTGAGCCCTTTCTGCATGGTCATGCATCTCCTTAGTGACCACCTCTGTAAGGTTTGGTGAGACCTCATGTGAACCTATTGAGACTGAAAAATTAAGGTTTCTATATGCCTCATAAGATAAGGGATTGATAAGAGCATCAGTTTCAATGTTATCCTCACTGTCACTTCCAACAAAGAGGGAAGTGTCAGGATAGGTTTCAAGGATTGGGTCTTCAGTAACAAGGGTTGAAGGACCCCCTTGAGACTGTGCATGCAACTCTGCATCATCCATGGTCTCAAGCATGGACGTTTGGGTGTGTGTGCCAACCTCAACAGGTGGTGTACTTGAGCCTGGTACAACAGGTGGTTCAAGAATGGGAGCTTCAGCTTGATCAAGAGAATGATCAGCTGGTTCAGCAGCTTGAACAGTTTGTTCAGTGGCTGGAATATCATCAGTAGGTTGAATAACCTCAGGCTCCACAATGGGAGGAATGGATGGAGTAGAAGAAGTGGGAGGTGGGGGTTGGGATTCACCTGGGTTAGATGATCCTTCACCTCTAGAAGCAGATGATGAAGATACTCCCAACATATTTGGAAAAAGAGGAGTATCTGCATCACCATCAAAATTTTTCCCTACCTTCCTCATAGATGTAAAAGTTTTGGAGGAATGTATGGATGATAAGAAAAGGTATGCATGAGGAGTGAGATTGGGGATTTCCTTTGAAAATATTTCTGCCAAGAATCTAGGGTACATTAAAATTTTACCCTTGGCAGAGATGTTTGATTGCATCCCCTGAAAAATGAATTTTGAAAAATTGAATATCTGGCCATCACATTTACTTCATTCCAGGTACTGTGTTTTGGTGAAATACAAGTTTGGATTATGTGGGCGAACAGTTTCCAGATTCTTGGAAACTGGGCTTTGTTAAAAGTCACGCGTTGGGTTACAGGGTAACCCATACGCCCCACAATCGCAAGCAAGTTTTCTTTAGGCATAGAGATAATACCTGCTTCGTCATCTAGCTGAAGGTGAGTGCGAATGATGGCTTCGGTGATGATAACTGGCTTTCCATCAACAGTGGCAGATATACTTGGCACGCCATTTATGTCACTCGTGGTGGCTGTTGCCCAGAATTCTCGAATGTGAAGACTTCTAATCGTCGGATTGACAGTTAGGGCATATTTGATTGTTGAGCGATTTAAGAAGTCTATTAGTGTGTGAAAACCCGTTGTTTCTTTTCCTTTCAAAAGATATGCCACGGCATTATGTTGATCATGAAACTCGAGATCCATTGATGATATTCGACTTGATTTGCATACTTTTAGAATTTTCGATTGCTTAAAGAGGGTTTTCTTGCAATTTAGGTCACGGTGAAGTGAATTAAGGTTGAAGATGAAGCATTTATAGTTTTTCAAATATTACCGAGAAAGGACTTAAATGCCCTCATCAGTATTAAATGAACACTAAATGACAAGAAATTTACACGTCATCACTCCTTTATATTCTAAGAGCTGATCAGTAGGAACCCACATCAGTATGTAGATTTCATACTGATCAGTATTGTCAATCATCAGTAGTTCCCCGCCTAGTCTTTCATCAGTAGTGTATTCTTGTTATACTGATCAGTTAGATAAGTCTTTTGTACTGATCAGTATTACACTTCTTCTTTCGTCAGTAGTCACTTTGATGACTTGTATGTGTCAGCTGATCAGTAGGAAAATCTTTTCAACATGACAAAACTTTCTAAGTTTTTTTTCACAACTGATCAGTAGACACATATTCTTGGATTCCATCAGTAGTTACAAAGTTACATCTGATCAGTAGTTCCTTTCATCTACTGATCATCAGTAACAAAGTACTTTTTTTTTTTTTTTTTTTTTTTGTTGGTTAGTACACAGTTCAATAATATGCAATGTATAGCAGTGTACTCAAATTTTTTACAGAAATGACCAAGCACAAGGACGTTTAAGTTTGAAATGAAATTTTAATTCAATTTTGATTTATCATTCCAATTGAGTTCACAAGAAATGTAAATCTTCCCACATCAAAAGCTTTTGTGAAAAGATCTGCAAATTGATTGTCCGTGTGAACTTTTAAAACTTGAAGTAATTTCTTTTCATTGCAATCTCTAATAAAATGAAAACGTATTTCAATGTGCTTAGTTTTACTGTGTTTGACTGGATTGTTTATGATGCAAATTGTACTCTTATTGTCAACAAAAATAGGAGTTTTAAGAATGAACATACCATAATCCATCATTTGATTCTGAATCCAAAGGACTTGAGAACAGCAACTGGCAGCTGCAACATATTCAGCTTCAGTTGAAGAAGTGGACACATTAGTCTGCTTCTTGCATTGCCATGATACCAGTCTTGACCCAAAGAATTGACATCCTCCAGATGTTGACTTCCTGTCCATGTTCTCCCCTCCATAATCACTGTCTGTGTAGGCACTTAAATCAAATGGAGACTCCTTTGGATACCACAAACGTAAATTCTGCTTTCCCTTTAAATATCTGAAGATCCTCTTCACAGCAGTCAAATGTGAGACCTTTGGATGGCATTGGTATCTTGCACAAACACAAACATTGAACATGATGTCAGGCCTAGATGCAGTTAAGTACATCAAGGACCCTATCATTGATCTGTAGAGTTGTTCATCTACTTCTTCTCCCATAAGGTCAGGTTCCAAGTGCTTGTGTGTTTCAAATGGAGTGCTTGCTCGCTTGCTATCTTGAAACCCAAATTTTACGAAGATATCATTCACATATTTGGTTTGGTGAATGAAGATCCTAGTTGGAATTTGCTTGACTTGAAGACCAAGGAAGAAATTTAATTCCCCCATAGAACTCATTTGAAACTTCTTGTGCATCAACTTCTCAAAGTCTTTGCATAGGCTTGTGTTGGTGGAGCCAAAAATGATGTCATCTACATAAATCTGCACCAATAAGATGTCCTTCTTCACAGTCTTGATAAACAAGGTCTTATCAATAGCTCCCCTCTTGAATCCATTCTCCAGCAGATAGAATGAAAGAGTATCATACCATGCTCTTGGAGCTTGATGAAGACCATATAGAGCTTTGTCAAGTCCATATACCTTATCAGGGTATCAGGGTAATGATGTCATCTACATAAATCTGCACCAATAAGATGTCCTTCTTCACAGTCTTGGTAATCTTGGAGGTTGACACACATAAACCTCTTCTTCAATCTTTCCATACAAGAAGGCACTTTTGACATTCATTTGAAAGACTGTAAATCCTTTGAATGATGCAAAAGCAAGAAAGATCCTAATTGCTTCCATTCTAGCTACAGGAGCAAAGACTTCATCATAGTCAATGCCTTCTTCTTGAGTGTATCCTTGGGCAACTAGTCTGGCTTTGTTCTTGATAACAATGCCTCTTTCATCAGTCTTGTTCTTGAAGATCCATTTGGTTCCAATTACCCTCTTTCCACTGGGCAATATCACCAATGTCCACACCTCTTGAAGTTTGAATTGAAGTAATTCTTCCTGCATAGCTTCAACCCAGCTTGGTTCTTTCAATGCCTGAGTTACCTTCTTTGGCACCATTTGAGAAATGAAGCATGCAAACGAGCATTCATTTAGACTTCTGTGCAGTCTTCCCCTTGTTTGAACTGAATAATTTAGGTCACTTAAGAGTTGTTCCATTGGATGTTCCTTGTTGATTCTTTGAGAAGGATGAATGTCCTCTGCAATGGTTGATTCCAGATTGGTGTCATTTGTGTCTGGATTCTCCCCCTCATTGTCAGATGGTAGGGATTCATCATACTGAGCATCACCATCAGTGCTTGAAATTAGCTCAGGTGAAGGAACATCTTCAGCTTGAGGACCTTCTTCTTCTTGAGATGATTGTGATTCAGTTTCTTCTTGATCTTCTACAACTGCTTGAGATTGAACAATGCTTGGAGGGTCAGCAGTGTAGACTGGGATGTACACAAATCCTTCATGTTCTTTGTTTCGAAGCTGATCAGCAGTTGGCCTCTGAATGTACCGACCAGTAGGAACTTCAGTAGATAGGTACTGATCAGTATTTGCACCTGGTTGATACTGATCAGTAGGTCCCTTTGAACTTGAAGCTTCAGCTGATTTTATACCTGGTCCTGCATCATTACTAACCACAAAATGATATCCTAGAGATTTGGTTAGTTCGTCTATATCAAATAGCCAATCAGGACCACTACCATTTGCATTCAAGGTTTTCTCATTAAAAGTAACATTGGCACTTTCTTCTATTAGTTTAGATTTGAGGTTATAAACTCTAAATGCCTTACTTTGTGATGAGTAACCTACAAAGAACCCTTCAATTACTTTGCTATCAAACTTTCCTAAATGTTCTTTTGTGTTTAAAATTGTACAAGGACACCCAAATGGTTTCAAGAAGCTTATGAGTGGCTTTCTCTTGCGAAAGAGCTCATAAAGGGTCTTTGTACATGATTTTACAATTGACACTCTATTTTGAACATAGCAGGCAGTGTTGACAGCCTCTGCCCAGAAAGTGATGGGAAACTTAGCATCTGCTAACATAGAACGTGCTGCCTCTATGAGAGTCCTATTCCTCCTCTCAGCAACACCATTTTGTTGAGGAGTCCTAGGGGCACTAAATTGCCTTTCTTCTCACAGAACACATTCATGTCATGATTCTTAATTCTGTCCCATTGTAACATCTAATGGTTTTTACCTTTTGATTTGTTGTGTTTTCTATCCTAACAAGAAAAGATCTAAGAATTTCTCCCGTTTCATCTTTAGAGTTAAGAAAGAATACCCAAGTAAAACGTGAGAAATCATCAGTAATAACCAAACAATATGACTTCTTTCCCATGCTTTGGATATGGGTTGGGCCAAAAAGATCCATATGCAACAGTTGTAAAATGGAATCATTTGAATTTACTTCTTTAGATTTGTGAGACACTTTGTGTTGCTTGCCTTTAAGACAAGAAACACAATGATCAAAACATGTAAATTCCTTTTGAGGTAGACCTCTTACAAGATCATTTTTGACAAGTTTATTCATGTTTTTGAAATTCATGTGACACATTCTTCTGTGCCACAAAGAGGACTCATCTAAAGATGCTTTTGATATAAAACAGTGTTCCTTTTCCAACTGTGCCTTGGCCATATCCAAACAGTATACATTCTCTCTCCTAGGAGTTCTCAAAATGATCATGCTTTCATCAATTTTGAACCTAGGATCAAGAACTATACATTCCTTTGTGGTGAAAAGTACAAGGTTCTTGCTGTCACATACCTGAGATACACTTACCAGGTTGTATTTCAGCTCTTTGACATATAGAACATTGTCAAATTTCATTCTTCCACAAGTAACTGTGCCTTTGCCAGTTATTCTTCCTCCCCTGGAATTACCCCCAAATGCAACATAACCTCCATCATATTCTACAAAGTTTTCCAGTAAGTCCTTGTTGCCAGTCATGTGCCTTGAGCAGCCACTATCAACATGCCACAGTTTCCATAGTCCTCCTCTTTCGACTGTTGGCTTGCTCTGCACATGAAAACGGGTTAATTCCTTTTAGGAACCCAAGCCATTGTTGTCTTGGGTTGTCCTTTAGCATCATTGTAATTAAATTTCTTTAAGTAAAGAGATAATGCATGCAAGGTTGTGGTCTTAGCAATTGAAGTGTCAGGGGTGGAATCAGTAGTGATTTTGTTAATGTTTTTGTTGCTACTGACAACCCACACTTTGTTGCTACTGATGTCAGTTTTTGTTTTGGTATTACTGACGTCAGTACTCACACCCTTTTGACTCTTTTTGCTACTGACAACAGTTTTTGTTTTGATCCTACTGTTGTCAGTACACTTGGTCTTTACTGTTTTTCTTTTCACAGTGTTTCTACTGATGTCAGTAGATACCTTTGCCTTTGCCTGGTTGTTACTGTTGCCAGTAGCTACCTTAGCTTTTGCAGAGTTTCTACTGATATCAGTATTAACTTTGTTTAAAATCCCTTTTCCGTTGAACACTTGATTGTAGTAGCAGTTTTTCGCTAATGTGTCCAATTTTACCACAAATGTAACAAAATCTGGTTTCTGATTTGATGAATTTTGGATTTCTTTGTGTCATTAAATTGTTCAAGTTTCTTTGATTGCCACGTGGTGGAGTTTTAGCGCAGTTACAAGAACAATGTTTGACTTGATTTGACACTTTTGATTTTTCAATCGTCAAAGGTTTTTGTGCAGTTTTAATTGGCACAGGTTTTGATTTGTTAAAATTCTTTGACGTTGAAGCTTCATTTTTCTTAGCAGTCTGAACGTTTGTTTTCTTTACAGTTTGAGACGCTTGAATGACTGGTTTGCTTGAGATGATTTTGATAGGAGTAATTGGTTTTTCAAATAATTTTGGAAATAATTCTTTTACATCCTTTTCAACATCAAGTTTGACAGGGTCTGGGTTCAACAAGTCTTTTAAATTTTCATTCTCCTTCTGAATGTCATAATCAGGGGTTGGAGGAATGTAATTTTGATTAAATGGTGGTGACACATTATTGTACCCAATTCCTTCTTTTGACTTGCCATGGATTTGACTCTTTAGGATTTCATCCATGGTTTTGAGGATTTTTCAAATTTAGTTATTGACAACTTGATTTGATCACATTCTAGCTTGGTCTCAGCCATTTTGATCTCTATGGCATCTACCTGTTTTAATGCTTTGTTTCTTTCCCATGTCAACAACACATTTTTTCTTCATATTTTAGTTCATTTTGTTGGTATGCCTTGACTTGGTTTTCAAAACTAATTATGATGTGCCTATACTCATTTCTGCTTTGATTGGCCAGTTTCAGTTCATCACAAACCGTTTGGTTGTGATATATGTACTCTTTCAGTTGTTTAATGCAGTTTGGAGTACAAAGTTTTGAAAGTACCTCATTTGGAATGGAGTCATTCACATCAGCCATCAAGGCTTGATTAGTCACAGCATCAATCATACCCTCCTTCTTCATCAGTTGTTGTTGTTGTGAGAGCTGTGGAAGGTTTTTCTTGATTGCTTTGATTTCTTTGATATCCTCCCTGTCTTCCTTCATGGTGTGGATTTTGTGCACGTTTTTGAGTACTATCCTTGTTTGGACATTCTCTTGCAAAATGACCTGGTTCTTGACATTCATAGCATTTTACCTTGCTTTTGTCAAAACCAGCATTGTTATGTCTCTTGATAGCAAAATTTCTTCTTCCACTCCTTTGAATGAACCTTCTTGTTCTAACACTTAACATGACCATTTGCCATTTAAGGTCCATTTCTTCAAGATCATCAGCATTGAGTTGTTCCAGGTCTTCAATAATCAATCCTGAGTTCACATGGCTAGAAAAGAAGGCTTCTCTAGCTGTGTCATCCATGTTCTCATATCTTGGTCCTTTTGAGGAACCACTTCCACCAGCTACAAAACCTTGGTCACAAGGAGTTGCATTTACTTCAGGAGCTTTTGTTGACACAAAAGCAATATTCTGTGGACTGCTGCTTGTTTGACCATTCTTTGAGCTTACTTCCCCTTCAAACACTCTTAGCTCATTGAAGACATCATCTAATTCCATATCTTCCAAGGCATCTCCTTGCCTATAGTTGATGGTGTATGGAATCCATTCTTCAGGAAGAGACCTTAGGAATTTCCTGTTTAGAGTGTCTTTGGAGATGGTAATACCCGCTATTTCCATTTCACTTGACAGTCTGTTAAATCTGTCAAAGATCTGGGTTAGTAGCTCTCCTCTTCCTGCTTTGAATGCTTCAAACTGTTGATTCAGGACCTCCTTATAGTTTCTTTTAGTGCTTGCATTTCCACCAAACCTTTTCTTTAGAGCCTCCCAGAGAGTCTTTGCATCTGTGTACTTGCAAAACTTGTGTTGGTAGTCATTTGGAATAGCCAACAGCAAGCTGCTTAAACCTTGACTCTCTATATGTCTTTGTTTCTTTTCGTGATCTGTGGGTGGAGCAGCTTCTGTGCTTCCAGCTGCAGTGGTTATGGATTTGTTACCATTTTGAACCACTTCCCACAACAGGTAGTTGGTTTGCAACATATATTGGTGAATTTTGATTTTCCATAATCTATAATTTGAGGAAGATAGAACAGGGACTCTGTTTGCTTGAACACAATCATTCAAGTCTGCCATTTTCAAAAAATTTAAAGTTTTTGAAGATTTAAAACACAGTTATTTAACCCTTGTTTTAAATTAGATCTAGAGCACCTGAATGATCTGATACCAATTGTGCGGATCGAATCAATTATACAACGAGATTAATTGATTTAATGATTTAAGATCTAACAAACACAAATGTGTTGCAGCGGATAAACACAACTTGTATTGAACAAGGTTATGAATAATTGAGTTAATTTGTAAGAATAAACGATAAGAACAAATAACACAATTATCAACAACACCTCAATTGACTTGTATTAATTTTGAGAGAGTTACAAAATTACACAGTCAACGTTATCATCTCAATATGATAAAGGAATTACTAAATACAAATCCTTGAGGCTACTAAGCTATAGACTAGTACAATTACATTTGAGCAAAACTAATACTATAATCTATAGCCATACTCTATAAGCATGGTTAATCTCTAATCAACCTGTCCAATCAACTGAATAACAACTCCCAGTAAAGTGCTCTGCAACAACACGTGAAATGTACTTTAGTGGTTGAGAAGCTTTAGTAGTTGAGGATCTTCATCAGCAGTCATCGCCGGTGATTACCCACCTCTACTGAACAGTTGAGGAAGATGGGTTTCTGCTGATCAGTATGTGGCTACTGATCAGTTCTTCAAAAAGACTAGATACTGATCAGTTCTTATAAGCTAGATACTGATCAGTACCTTGGGACCAATATATATGTTTTACTACTGATCAGTAGATAAAGACTATCTACTGATCAGTAGCAAAGCATACTTAGATGATTATGTCCCAACACTCAACCTCTAGTCCTTGGTAATGTCCAAGAGGGCTATACTTCATTCGAAAGCATGATGTTGAGTTTTCTTCGAAAGTGTCTTTGACATCACAAACCACTAGCTTTTCTATACTGTTTAGCATTCTAATTCTAAATTAGGACATTTTCCTTTTAACAAAATAAAATGTAACATTTTCCTCATTCTCCCAATGTCATTTGTAACATTTGTCCTAAAGATAGAATGCACATGGTTTCTTTTCCTCATAGTAGATTAAAACTATTTACGTATTTTGAAATGTTACATGTTGATATGGGGACCATATTCCCAATCAACCCACAATGGTTTCAAGTATTTTTTCTTAACCATTGTAGATTAACTTTTATAGAAGTGCATGGACACATTGAGGTGCTATTCAGAACGCTATTTTCTATTCTTGTTGATTTCGTCATTCATGTTGAAACACAATACAAATCAACTGTGAACGTAATTAGAAGAGATAATTGCATATAATTTAAAGACAATACTAATATTTCCTTTTATCAACGAAAGGGTGTTATTCATCAAACATCTTGTTATACCGCTTCATAACAAAATAGGATTGTGGAAAGAAAACAAACGCTAAATTTACCACACCATTCACCTTCTCCAAGATCTTCAAGATCTCGTATTCCTCCTTCTTATATTCCCCATTGGTGTAATCTTGTTTCTCTTTCTTTTCTCCATATTCATCATCACACACATTTTGTCTCTCTCACCACTCATCATGAACCAACTTCTTTTCAAAAATCATATAAAAAATCCAAATGGGGTTCCATGTCTAACGAACCCTGGGCACTGGAATCTAATGGTACTTGGTAGGTGTATGATTTACCTAGCAAGAAAACTTAAGGTAAAAGAATTCTTATGGAAGTATAGAATGATACAAAGGAAGGTTAGTCGTTCAACGAAATCATCAAAAGTATGGAATTGACTATTTTGATACCTTTTCCTGTTATCAAAAGAAGAAGAAGTCTATATGAAAATGCCACAAGGGTTGTCTAATCCATGGAGTAAGGGTTTTACATTGAAGAAATCCTTAAATTGATTGAAACACACTTAGTAGACAATGGTTCCATAAACTTCATACTGCACTTAAAACTCAAGGATTTACACAATCCAAAAATGATTATAGCATATTTCCTAATGATGGTCATTTTACTATAGTTGCACTTTATGTAGATGGCATCATTGTGTCTAGTTTAAATTCTCCAAAATAGATAAGATTAAATCATTTCTTCATCAAGAATTTACTGTCAAGGATTTGTGTTTTTTACATTACTTTCTCGGTTTAGAAGTTTATTACTTGATTTTGCTATTTACATTACTCAAAGGAAATCACAGAAGATCTGTTGCAAGAAGTTGGTTTTCTGAATGTTACACCTTGTGTTACTCTTTTTCCTCAACATATCAAATTTATTATTTCAGACAGTCCTTTTCTTGAAGATCCTCCCACTTATAGATCTTGTAGAAAACTGTAAACTCAACCGTAAAATACCAGAACACCGCCAAACTTTCAATCTTATTCCCAGAAACCAATAATACTTCAATACAACTCAATCAACCATCAGAAACTTAACGATTCTTGCCCTAAACCACCAGACTAAGTAGTCTACTTAGGGTTTCAACAAGAAACCCTAATTGATACAATACAGTTTTAGAGAGAGACTAGAGAGAGATACAGACTCAGCTAATGAATAAAGCGGTCGGTTAAGGAGTATTTATACTCCTTAATTACAAACATGACCTCTAACTTTGGAGTCCTTACAAACTGCCCTCTCAAGTCCTTTTTTTTCCCTTTTCAGCTTCCACTTAACACCAAAATTCCAGCTATTGACATAATCAGTCCCTCAACTACAAAACGCTCAAACCTGTACAAACCAAACTAAGTTAGAACCGTTTTAAACCAAGTTAATCCTAACTCGTAATATATGTCAACATTCCCCCTCAGTCTTAACTTGGAATGCATTGTAAAGACCATGTTTTTTACACAAAAAATGATGTTGTTGTTTTGAAAGACTTTTTATAAATATGCCCAGCCAGTTGTTCTACAGATTCAACCTTAATAAGTTTTAAAACTCTAGAACAAACTCTTTCCCTAACAACATGTAGATCAATGTCAAAATGTTTAGTTTTTTCAAGGAAAACTGTATTATTTGCAATAAGCATTGCTGTTTTGTTATCACAGTGAAAATCTATAGGAGTAAGAAATGCTCATATTTTGCAACAGATTAATCAACCATAGAATTTCACAAGTAGCAGACGCCATAGCCATATACTCAGCTTCTGCAGACGACCTTGTAACAGTAGGTTGTTTCTTTCTTTTCCAAGAAACAATAGACTCACCAAGGTAAACACAAGAACCAGTAACAGACCTTATAAACACTTGACATTTTCCCCAGTCAGAGTCAACATACACAGATAACATTATATTCAGAAACTACCAAGACATCTTATAAAACAATGTTGTTATTTAACTTTAAGTTTCCAAGTTTCATAAACCTAGCCTCAGTTCCATTTAGATGTCCTACTTTCAGGTTTAAGCCAACAATATCTATGACATAATCAATATTAGCATGTGATAATGTCATACGCTGATTTGCACCTGAATCTAAGATCCATCCTTCATAGAAATTAACAGGATTAAGAGATGATTTTGAACAAAAAAAACTTATGAAAGTTATTATTAAAAATAACATTGTTATTTTGAAATTTAGTACCTGCCATACTGGCATGAACACCCCCTGGGACTGATTCATCACCAATAAGTTTCGAAATTATATCCATCTGATCACTAGTAAAAGACATAGAGCGACTAGAACCAACATTATTATACACAACATTATTATTATTAAAATTGCTTTTATACCCCTTTTTCCAGCCTAGAGGATACCCTACTATCTCATAACATCTTTTAATAGTGTGCCCAATCATCCCACATTTTTTACAGGTTAAATTTGGATTAGGACCTCTCTTCTCAAACCTTTTAGTATAGTTATTATTATTATTAAAACTTTTATTAGGTTCAAAAGTTTTAGTAATAAATGTAGAGTTATGACATTTGTTTGAAGAAGAAGGTTGAGAAGAACCTCTATGAGATTCTTCCCTGGACACAATTGCAAAAACAGTTTTTATAGTTGGAAGAGGATAAGTAGTTAAAATGTTACTTCTTATGGTAGAGTAGGTTTCATCCAGGCCCATCAAAAATTGCATCAACTTAATCAGATTATTATGATCACAGAATTGTTTAGCACCAGCACAAGAACACACAAGCAATTTAACCAAAGAATCAAATTGTTTCCACAGAGAATTCAGTTTATGATAATAGTCAGACACAAAACTACCACTTTGAGTTAAGCTATTGATCTTGTGATGTAAATTAAAAGTAATAGAATCATATACTTTATCAGAAGTTTCTTTTAGCTCATTCCACACAACAAAAGAAGAAGTAGAAAACACTTGACCAAGATATAACTCATCAGAAATAGAACTCAAGATACAAGTAAGCACAACATAGTTACACCTATCATACTGTCTACTCAACACATCATCAATGGTATTCTTTTCCAGACTACCATCAATAAAACCAGTTTTATTTTTAGTCTACAAAGCAAGTAGCATAATACAACTCCACACATTATAATTTTCAGTTCCTTTTAGATTAAAGTTAATGAGAGAAGTAGTGTTATTGGCACTAGCATGCAAATGCAGAGGATCACTAAAATTAAGATTATTATCCTGAGTCATTTTACCACTACCACTAGTTTCAGGTTTATCAGATCCACTCATTCAACAAGAATAACATAACAAAACACAAGACAAGAAAAACAACCACAAATGCACATGCAATGCACCCTAAAGACCAAAGTGTGTATTGCACCCTATACTGTTCGGTTCAGTGGCCAACTAAGCAGGGACTCAACACAATGACCTCTCTTCTACCAACAAACAGTTAGTACAAAATGCAAAACAACCAAGAACAATCACCAGACACAAACCTCTGGCACCACCAACATAAAAAGAGTAGAAGAGAAGAAGACTTACAGTGGGAGCACAACAACAAGACCAACAACAAAAAAATAAAAATAAAAGAAAAAGAAAAATTATACAGACCAATAATGAATAAAAAAAAAATAAAAAAAAATAACAGCAGCGGAAGAAACAAGATCACCAACTCGTTCTGGAACAGCCAAGAACACCAACTAGAAGATTCAAGACTAATCCCCAAAAATTAGGGTTTGAGCACCAAACCCTAGATCCACCAACAACACCACATCCCAGATCTAGCCTGAACAAAGATCAAACCGAGATCACGAAATGCATATCACACTAAGATCCAAACCCTACATCTAAGAAATCACGATCTAGAAACCCTAATTCCTAGATCTTGATCTAAAAAAATCGATCTGTGAAACCAATCAACTCGTATCCAGAGCACCGATGTGCTCTGATACCATGTAGAAAACTATAAACTCAACCATAAAATAGCAGAACACCGACAAACTTTCAATCTTATTCCCAGAAACCAATAATACTTCAACACAACTCAATTAACTATTAGAAACTAAAGATTCTTTCCCTAAACCACCAGACTAAGACTAAGACTACTTGGGGTTTCAACAAGAAACCCTAATTGATACAATACAGTTTTAGAGAGAGACTGGAGAGAGATACAGACTCAGCTAATGAATAAAGTGGTTGGTTAAGGAGTATCAATACTCCTTAATTACAAACATGACCTCTAACTATGGATTCCCTACAAACTGCCCCCTCAAGTCCTTTTTCTTTCTTTTCAGCTTCCACTTAACACCAAAATTCCATATCAGTCTCTCAACTACAAAACGCTCAAACCTGCACAAACCAAACTAGGTTAGAACCGTATTAAACCAAGTTAAGACTGACTCGTAACATAAATCAATAGATCTTCAACTGGTAAGTTGAATTTTCTAACACATACAAGACCAGGCTTATCATTTGTTGTCCAAAAACTTAGTCGGCATAGCAAAAAACTCAACAAGTTTATTTAGATGCATTAATTTTGAGGTATGTTAAGGGTACTTCTGGTCAAGGTATTCTACTTAATGGTTATTCTCTTCGCTGGCTACATGCATTTTCAAGATTCAAATCGGTCGTCTTGTCTCATTTTTAGAAGAACTGTTACTAGTTATGTGGTTTTGTTAGGTGGTTCACCTATTAGTTAGAAGGCTAACTTAACAAACCACTATAACCATGTCCTCTGCTAAAGTAGAGTATTAGGCTATGGTTCATGCCCGTGCTGATGTCACTTGGTTAGTCCAATTGCTTGAGTTACGAGTCACTAACCTTGATTTGGGAGTCACTAACCTCGTACCAGTGTCTTTACATTGTGATAATCAATATGCACCTCATATAGCCAAGAATCTAGTGTTTTATTAAAGAACTAAACAAAGTGATATTATTGTTATTTCACAAGAGACAAGGTAATGGAATGTTTGATTCAACTTAGCTATTTACCTACTCAAGCCCAGTTGGGTGATGTTTCAACCAAAATTCTTCCCACTACCCAATTTATACTACTATTGTCCAAACTTTACTGCTTAATCCACATCCTCGAGCTTGGGGGAGGATGAGGGGGATGAAAAAGATTTGTATATATGAACTATTATAAAGATGTATCATATAAGGACTGATTTGAAATTTCATCAAAGTTAGTAGTAGAGTGTACTTTTGTAAATTTTCATATTACAAGACCATCTAGTAAATATGTTGTTAGACCGTTAGCTAAGTAGGTTTTTGTTGTATATGTATTAGTTTGAATTGAATGACATGCAAGAGAAAAATTCCCCTACTTCATTTTCTTCATTAAAGTTACATTTCACGTTTTTTCAACAATGAGTGAATCTTCCATATAGTAATTATCACTAGCAAATGATCTCCAGCCTAGCTGGTTGTGATGCACCGGGTTTTATACCCATGTGGGCTGAGGTCGTGGGTTCGACCCTTGTGGTCGTCGCAATAGCGTAATTTAACCCATGCCTCTTAAGGCACGCATGGCGAATTTTCCCCTGGAAACCCCCGTGGGGGGCTGGGTTTGCCCGCTATGCGGAGCTCGAACCTGGGGTGCTCGTTGAAATATTACGAGTAGGCTCCAATATACAATCATTTGCCGTTTCCAAAAAAAGTAATTATCACTAGATGGCTAAACTAAAAACAAAACAGAGGTACTCTACTCCTATTAACAAATTAAACATTGGAAAATATTTGAAAGGAACAAAACATGTTCCTTCCTTGCTTACTTGATTAGTTATAGTAATATATATTTGTGAATCGAGTATGTGAAAAATGAGGGTGTTTTGATGACATTATAATACTCTCTGTAGTTAAATTGGCACATCTGTTCCTAATGTACTGTATACGTAAATATGTTAGACGGGTAGAGAACATTTACGACTTGAAAGCTGTTGGAATTTTGACGTTCAAAAACCCCGAGGGAACACGCGAAATAAAAGAAGCTTCAATTAATGGTGTAGTATATCTAACAAAAAAGAAGAAAAGAAACCGAGAATATGAGAATGTTTAGACGACTCTTATTAAAGGAAATGAAATTTGGTGAAAGGTTTAAGCCTCACCCTTCACCTTTATTTATAGGCGAGGGGGTAAATTCTAGTTAGTGTTAGATTAGGAAACAACCTCCAAATACCCATCTAATTTAGCCTTGTCTTTCACGGAAATTAACCTTATTTGTAGGCAACTACAATTACAAGAATACATAAACCTAACTTAATACAAATACCTAATACTTCTAGACTACCATATCCTAAATCTACTATTACTTATAATCCAAGGGAACCAAACCATTGTTGTGTGAGTTATCCCAAATAGTGGAATGTTGTGCATTTGAAACTCCTAACTCTTTAGTGCATCGTAATTAATGGTGGTTGGCTTTTGGGTCGCTATTGTATAAAGGTTTGTAGTGAAAACTTTCAATGATTTTTAAAGAATCCTTTAATTGTTGTTCAGCCTTCTAGAAGTCTCTATCCCCTTCATCTTCTGAAACTGTCCCTTGAACTCCTTCTTTAATGAGTGGTAATGGCGGTTATTGGCATCCTGGGCTACCAATGGCTATAAAAGGGCATACAATCTGCTAATCATCTGCTCATCTTTGTATCTTTCAATAGTGGCGGCTCATGTGATTCGTGATATGCTGGCCATGGGAGCGGCTGAAGAATCCAGGAGGGTCTCTTGACGGTCCTGGCAAAGATCGATAGTATTTACCCTCATGCGGGGTGGTACTATGTCACCTGCCATTGCTGCAGCAAAAAGGAAAAAATTGCACTTGGGATATTTGTCTGCCCCGTTTGCAATACTCACTGCCCCTATCCAATGGTTCGGTAAGGCCATTTAGTACTTTGTTGCATATGATTCTTTTCCTTTTATGATTTTCTAAATCTGTTCTTGAACCGGCAGCTATCGAATTCATCTATGTGTCAGTGATCAGACAGATGAGACCATTTTCACTGTATTCCCCAATTACTCTTACGGTACCGATTTTAAAAAAGTTCCAAAACAGCCCCTAAAAAATTGCTCATTGTTGCAGTAACCCTAAAACAACACCATTAAAATTATTGGAAAGATATCAAACTCGGTAAATAAAACAACCCTATTCTGATAATTGTTCGTGACAAATCTCTTTAGAAATTGTCACCGTGCAACGCGCGGGAATACGCCCAGTATATTAATATTAGGATAACAATTTCCACCTTATTATAAGTATTAGATAACCCCGATACTAAGCATTTCCACGTAATCCACGTAATGCTTCAGCTTTGGTCCTGGAACCATCTTCTTCTTGAAATTCTTCTCCCATCTTGATTAGAAAACCCTTAGGTCACATATTTTCTTCTAATCCTCCTGTAAGCATTACATACTTCCCCGTTGTAGTAACCATGTGTTGAACCGCACATGCCTTTACCTTGAACACTTACTCTGTCTTCAACCTACCCTTGTCAGGGTTTTTGAAACCGTTAACATTTTTGTATTCACCTTGATATCCTCCATACACTAGACCCACCTCTGCAGAGCCTTTCACAAAACTCACCGCCATCGCAAGATTCGGTCTAGCGCTTACCATCAAGTTGGGAAAGGACCAAACACTGAACACCAACCCAATCAGCTCAAAAGTTTCCCTAAAACATCCGCATATGGAACCTTACACATCTTTTCCTCATCCCAATCATCCTCCATGTAAACCTTCAATAAAACCTTGAAGCGTGCTGCCATTGGCATAAATACCGAACCACCATTTCTTATTTTGTTATAACCCCAAATTCTTTGCACATACCTCGACTGAGACACCCTCAAGGTGCGACTACCCTTCTTGATAATCACCATACCAAAAACCTTGTTTTCGAGACCCTCCATGTCGAAAACATTCTCGAGCAAACCCTTCGTATCCTTGATTTCAACTTTTCTATTCCAAGCAACTATTATCTTACATGTGTGCTCCCATGGCGCTATCCTTTGATACCTAAACCTTTTACATGTGTGCTCCCATGGCCCTGTCCAGATTTTGTTCCTAAGGTTCCTCACCTTTCTCCTCATCACTACTTTCCTGACCTACCTCAGCTTCGTGATTACCCTCGATTAATTCACCTTGATCGCCCGGTGGTTCCACCTCAAACTCGACACGTTCCACATAATCTGTAGCACCAACCTCCACACAATCGTCCAAAGAGTATACACAGCTCTTTGTCTTTGTTCCATGAAAAACCGTAATGGAACTCACATCTTGCATCACCACGGTGTATCCCTCTTTCTCCAACGTACCATAAGATACCAAGCTCCTCCTCAACTCCAGAATGTATCCCACACCCTTGACAACATAGCTTGAACCATCTTCCATCGGTACTCTCATTTCCAAATAGTTAGTCATGTACAATGACTCTACCACCACACCACATCTGCAGATGTCTACTTTCGTTACTCCTCCTTGCAAATCGTATCCCTTAGAAAACCCTAAAGACGATTATCCAAGAACCCCAATCTCTTAATTTCTCCTATTTTTCAAAACTCGTAACTTACCACGCAAGAAAACCTTATTGAACTGGGAACACAAGAACCTTGTAACTTCTAGTACCATTGCTTATCCTTCTTGGAACCAATAAAATACTCCCCAAGAACCACTCCGTATCTTGATACGTAAGTAACCTTGGTCACCCAAGAACCCTATCAACAACCTTCCTTTCGTTCCTCTCTTGCAATCCTCGGATAGTAACCAAACATCTCCACAAAACCTTATGGAATACGTAAGAAATCCGAAACCCTAACTTGAGACCCAAGTTAGTCTTGCAAAACCCTAGTTTTGTCGTACACGTTTAACCCCCCAAACCCTAGTTACCTTCTTCTTGCTTGCCGCACAAGTAAAAACCCCCACAAACTAAACCCTAGTTTATGGTTTAAGAAACTATCCCGCAAACACCTTCTTTGTTCGATAAACCAACCAACAATATACCTTGAATCTAGGAAACCCACGGATCAAAAGAGAAACGTATATATACTTGTACACCTTGCGGATTACCTACAACACCACAAAACCAACTTGGATCTTAAAAATAACCCACGAATCAATAACCGACCTGTACAAATAATCCATGTTGACTTTCAGTGTTTTTTAAAATTTTGCAGCAAACTTCGAAAATTTATATCTTTTTTTATACACTCCTGATCGTAAAACTCTTGGTCAAATTGTAGATATAAGTGTTGGGAATCCACAAAAAATATTTCGTGACGATCCAACGGTTAACGTCCTCAGGATCGTGTTTTTCTCACAGCTGCAAAAATCTGGCCGATAATTACGAAAGTTCTTGTGATTGGTAACCTCAGAAGAACCACGTACCGTGGCTCTGATACACTTGTTCACTTCTTGGGATTCTGAATCAAAAATCATGAGGGAACACGTGAAATTCAAGAAACTTTAATTAATGGTGTAGTATATCGAACAAGAAAGAAAAAAAAGAAATCGAGAATATGACAATGTTTAGACGACTCTTATTATATAAAAAAAATTTGGTTCAAGATTTAAGCCTCACCCATCACCTTTGTTTATAGGTGAGGGGTAAGTCCCAGTTAGAGTTAGATTATGAAACAACCTCCTAATACCCATTCAATCTAGTCTTGCATTCCAAGGCAAGTAACCTTATTTGTCGACAACTACAATTAAAAGAAAACATAAATCTAACCTAATACAAATACCTAATACAAATACTTAATACAAATACCTAATACTTTTAGAATATCATATCCTAAATATATTAATATTAGGATAACGAAAACGAAAAGTTGTAACTTTGGGACATCTCCAAAAAGAAAGTGTTGGTAATTGTAATGAATGAGAGGGAGTTTGTATTAGTATATGAAATGTAAGTGTACAAACATTTAAAAGGAACAAATACAAAATCACACATGTGCCATTACAAATTGAAATCATTATTGGTTTCACAACTTGTACAAGAAATCAAAATAACAGTTACTTGCAGTACATATGATGTTACACAACTAAGATTTTACTATATAAAATACGAGCCACGGACGTGATATATAAATGAACATATTCCTTCATTATCTAGCTATAAATAAGAAGTTTAAGCTAATAAACTACTCTTTTTAATAAATCTACATCACGAAAAGGTAGACCGAGCAAAATCAAATTTACTCGTTTAACATCCTTAATTGGTAAAGACTGGAGTTGCGATTTTCCAGCCCGTAGCTCCCAGTTCACCCTACCAACAAGAAAATAAAAAGAATAAAAATAGATTACTTATGCTTATAACCAACAAATGTCACTAACTACTTAAGAAATGAAAGAGAGCACAAACTGATTCACGTTGGCGTTCAATTTTCTTGAGTTTATACCATTAAACTTAAAGTTATATGCCTGATTTCAAAAATACAGTCAAATTGCCAATAGGAATTTTAGTTCTATCTTAAATGAGAAAAAAGCTTAACGTAGTGTAATCTGTCA
The DNA here is from genome assembly GCA_910822075.1 of Senecio squalidus. Taxonomy (NCBI): domain Eukaryota; kingdom Viridiplantae; phylum Streptophyta; class Magnoliopsida; order Asterales; family Asteraceae; genus Senecio; species Senecio squalidus. The sequence goes on along the minus strand of CAJVGC010000508.1, from coordinate 45,376,662 downwards.
TCCTATTTTTTCTTCTTCTTCTATCATAAAAACATGCAACACAAATAGACGATTTCCTAGTTCAAATATTACTCTCTTCTCTAATATGCTAATGATGCGTCTATAATTCCTAATGACAGAAACATATTATATCATACGGTTGTTCTTATTTCAAGTTCCAATTCTAGATTTCACAGAGCTAGTTGTAACAAGATTCCAATTTAAAAAATGCATTAATGCAACACCGCATAGTCTTATGCGAGGGATGGATATTATGTCAAGCGACAGAATTATTGCGGAAATAATATTAATAATACGGAAAATCACCCTAATATCTGCATCTGCTCTTTTATTGTCCATTTTATTAAACCAAACTCACTATAAAACAAAACCATCAGACTAAAGTTTCTGGTCCATATATTATGTAGCACAAGAATCCTAAAAGCAGTAACAAGAAACCGAAAAGACAAAACTAAATACTCTTAAAATACATAAAATATTTAACAGCTGATTTTAACAGAAACATGGATGTCATCTTCCTTCTTATATAAAAGTCTAGTTTTAGGATTAAAAATCGTCAGTGCCACCTTCAAAGAGATGGACTCTGTTTTATTAAACGAAGATATATTAGGAATGCTAATCTTGTGTGTCACTAAAGAAAGATTTGGAGTATAATTCAAATAATATTATTAGCATAAATTGAATTTCTAATCACCTTAGTTATTAATGTTGTAAGGAATCCAAGAACTGAATTATGACAAGTAAATTTTATATTCCCACCATCCCATGAAGATTGTGTTATAATTTAGGGTTTGTGATAATCTCGGATTTCTCAATGTATCGTGTAAGTTCACTTTCCGTATTAAGTATTTCGACCCTATCAATTGCCTGAGGGTTGCACGAAATCCTAATCGGGATAATACAATGAGAATTGACAATTTGTGTTCTTGGCAGTGAATCACAAATCGGAAATGTAAGGAATTATGTATATTTTCGTTAGTCCAAAAATGAGAATGAAAATCTGTATTAGATACAGAATTGACAGCAGTTACAAACGGTTTTGTGACGGTTTCAACCGTCATAAAACTGTCCCAACTTTAGGGAATTAGGCGGGAAAATTCAGTAATCAGTTAAAACTGTCCCAGCAAGGGGCTCAGCCCCTTGACCCCGCAAGGGGGCGCAGCCCCCTTGACCCCTGCTTTACTGTCGTTGTTGAGTTCATATTAGCTCAACGAGTGTGCACTCCACACTTCCCTGACTCGTTTCCGAGCTGATCATGAAATCACATCATTCTCTAGTAAATCACATTACCTAAATGACCGTTGATGACACTAAAATCACCAACAAACCTCCCCCATTTTAGTGTAATCCTTGATTTACTAAATCATATATAAAGATATATGAACATAAATAAAACAAACATAACGAAACAAACAAATGCATAAATGAAAATGTCTTGCGATTGCATATGGTAAATATTAGAGGTTGTCTTGCGATTCAAAAATACTATCACATTACTTATCAAAATCTTTAAATAAAACATTTTAGGAGGTTGTATATAGTAAAAATGAACTTTGGATTGCATATGGTAAATATTAGATTTTATGAATAATCACCTTCTTTGTGTTGTGGAAAAAGTTTCAAAGGATGGGCCGAGACCGCAAAGAAACCAATGAGATTTATCGGTTTCATCTAGAGGATGACCGATGGCCTGGAGTTGATCACAAACACCCTTAAACTTGCGAGCAAATTCAGCAGCAGTTGAAGATCCCTTCTTGAGATGACGAAGAGAATCCCGAAGTGTGTGCATCCGTTCAAGAGAGTTATGGCTATAAGCAGCCTCCAAAGCACACCACATGGCACGAGCGGTGGTATGGCCGAGAGTCTCAGCCATGGCTTCTTCAGATAAGGAAGATTGAATCAAGATAAGGGCTCGTTGATCAGCGGCTACCCATGAAGAGTAGGCGGGATTTGGAGCAGAAGAAGTGTCTGTACCCGTTGTTGGTGACGGTGCAGGAAGAGAACCATCGACGTAACCGGTGAGTTTTTGATAGGCTAGAAGGGGAACCATTTGATTTTTCCATAAGAGATAATTTGTGGATGAAAGTTTGATAGTAATCATGTGAAGAACGGTTGAAAGAGGAAGAGGAGAATCAGTTTCAGTGCCAGCCATGATGAAAAAAGAAGGGGAAAAGAAGCGGCCAGGAAGGAAGTTAGGCTGATACCATATTAGATTTTATGAATAATCACCTTGATTTGGTGAGATGTATATTGATCAATATATATACAAATTACAGA
>CAJVGC010000508.1:45212472-45374285 GCA_910822075.1 Senecio squalidus | reverse complement strand
CAACAACAGCTACCACGCTAGCATTAAGTGTGCTCCGTTCGAGGCCTTATACGGACGCAAGTGCCGATCGCCGCTTTGTTGGCTGGAAGCCGGTGATCGACAGCTCACAAGGCTCGACATTGTTCAAGAAACCATCGACAAGATCACCACCATCAGGGAGCGACTGAAGACGTCCCGTACTCGGCAGAAGAGCTACGACGATAACCGAAGAAAACCCCTCGAGTTCCAGGTCGGCGATCGTGTGCTTCTCAAAGTATCGCCATGGAAAGGGGTAGTTCGATTCGGGAAACGCGGTAAGCTAAGCCCCAGGTACACCGGACCGTTTGAAGTCATCGAGCGTATTGGTCCAGTAGCTTATCGACTCCAACTCTCGCCAGTTCTTTCCAATGTTCATAACGTGTTCCATGTCTCACACTTGAAAAAGTGCCTATCCGATGAGACCATCGTCATCCCGTTCGACGAGGTCAAGATCGACAACAAGCTCAATTTCATCGAGGAACCGCTTGAGGTTGTAGACCGAGAGGTCAAGCAACTCAGACAAAGCCGTGTTCCTATTGTCAAGGTTCGTTGGAACTCCCGACGTGGTCACGAATTCACATGGGAACGTGAAGACCAGATACGTCAAAAGTATCCTCACTTGTTCAAAGATACTTCTACCTGATGTGACGAGTCAAATTTCGGGACGAAATTTCTTTCAACCCGGGGATGATGTGACAACCGTCTAAAATTCAGGTGATTCTCAGTTAACTTATCGGTTCGAATCTCCAGTTACTCTTTTTACAGTGTTCATAATTCTCTAGCTCGTACATATTGTGTCCTTATTTTGTCGGAACCAGTGTCAGAATGACTCCCGGAATCAATTATATAAGTCCTAATACCAAGAAAACACCTAATGAACTTTCCTAAGTTCATAACGTATCATAATTAAGAACTTTCAATTAACAAAAAGGTCCAACGAAGCAATAAAGTAAAAAAAACGAAAATCAGATAAAATCTGAAAAACAGCTCGGTGCGCAGCACCTAGTGCTTGGTGCGCAGCACCTCTTGCCAGATTTCAAATTATTTACATTTTTAGTCCTTGAATCGTTTTTACACAAACTTAAACCAATCAAAAACGGACTTAGACACTCATTTACTGATTTCTCAGTCTCCCAAGACCCTTTTTACTACACTCTACCTATTTTCTTCTCATTTTCATTTTCTTTAATCCAAAACACACACACAAAAACACCTAGTTCACCAAACTCTCTCATTTTCTCTCTACTTCCCTCAAGAATACCACACAAACCAGAGAAACACAGCCACAAATCCACCATAAATCCACCATCAAAATCGTCCAATAATCAAAGCAAACAAGGAGGAGCAAAGTAATTTCGTTTTCAAGCTTTTTCTACCGATTTTGGAGCTCTAAATCCGTCTAAAACATCATCCACTCATTTTCATCCGGTAGAAATCTTTCTCCTACCTTTATTTACTGTTTTTACTAATTGCATGTAAGATCTAAACAATAAAAATGAGTTTTTATAAAGATTTATAACTCTTTTTATAAAAAAACGATTTTTAACTAAATAATACTTAGATCTATATCTTTGTGGTTAAAAGTTGTTTAGAAACTGTAAAAACATCATAATATGAAGTATCTACCGATTGCATGTCGAAATCTTTGAGTCACAAAACGTTTTTAGCAAGAAAAACACAAAACGGGAAAAAAACAGCACGGAGGTGCGCATCACCCCCTGGTAGGTGCCGCGCACCGGGCTGCTGACCCTCCCGAAATGCGTCGTTTTGACCGTTTAAAACTTACGTATACGTTCTGGATTCTTGGTGAATAAAAGTATGAAACTGAGATGACTTAAATAATAACCATGGTGACTTGTATTGGACTCCTTGGACTAAATGGACTTGTTTATTAAGTTATTATGTGTATATATGTGTTTTGTGAGCGGAAATGACTTTAGGTTTTGGACATGAAATTTGGGCGCGGAAGCGCTGCCCAAATTTCGTTAGAAAACTTAAACCATATCAGTAACCTAAACATGTCTATCATAATAATAACTTCAACTTTGAACTTTCGGACTAAAAATAAACGTTAACCGCTTCGGACCAATTTTTGGAACAATATTAAACTTAACACTTAATTTTAAACAAAAGTTACCTAATCTCTTATATAAAGTAACCTAATGAGATAATAACTTTTGGACAATCTTGGCATCCTTAGGCATTCCGTGATTCCCGGCTCCTTTTCGACCGATTCCCGAGTTCTCGTTCTCCGCAAACCGTGAGTTACAACCCCACTTGTTTTAATTTAGTACTTTTAAACATTATTTGGGGGAAACATAAGATACATGCTTTGTAACTTTGACACTATTTGCGAATTATTTGAAACTATTGGAAACTTGGTACTTTTGACACTTTATTGAAACTTTTGGAAACTTTGAAACATTTTAAACTTATGAAACTCGTGAACTTTGGAAACTTGTACGAAACTTGAAACTCTTTGGAAACTTTGAAACTTTGGAAACTTGTACGAAACTTGTACGAAACTTGAACTTGTGAACTACTATGCGTATATGTGTTGATGCCTTAGCGGGTTAACTAAATTTAGGATACTTGTTAGCGACCAATCCTTGATGGATATATAAGCCCGTAAGAACTCATTGTACTTTTGGAAACTTTGTTCAATTGCCCGTTTTGGTTCAGGTTCTTTTATACACTATTAGCAACAGCCGTTAGTCATATGGGTATCGATACTTAGGAGGGGTCACTCCTTACTCAGGGTTAGCGTCCCAAGTACATATTGCTAAGTTCAAACGTTCAATCAATTAAACATTTTTGGGCTAGTTCAGGACCACACTATCGGTTTAGTGTATACTTACTACTTATATTATGCCAAGTGATTGATACGAGTTACTATTTAGTTAAACACATACTCCCTACGCATATACCTTTTTAGCGCCTGGATTCCGCTACAACTTTATTTATACGAGTTTTATTTATTTAACTTACTTGTGTACGTTCAAACCTTTTACTATTCACATATATGTTCTAACGTTGTACCGTTCTTTTTACTTACGACGTCATTATTTTCACGTACTTTCTATTTTTGGAAACTTTATCGAAACTCTAAACTGTAACTCACTCACTACTTTATGTAGTTGACACTTTATCTTATGTTTCAGGAAATTAATGTAAGTGTATGGAATGCATGGCAAGGAAGGGTCATTATGGTTACGTGAGGCGCTCGTTGGGAAAAGACCTTTCTATTTTGGGAATTTTAATTGAAACTTGTATTTGTACTTTAAGTTAAATCGTGAACTACTTGGTTGTTTTGAAATGTTGAAACTTGAACTATTTTACTTCTATTGAAATGACTTGAATCGTTTATATTTGCTTATGACCGTGTAATGATATTCCAGCTCTCACATTCCGTGTTTCCGCTTTAGCGGGGTGTGACAGAAGCCCTGCGCTCGAGTATGCCTTAGGATCTTCCCGGTAACACTTTAGTCCACACGGATAACACTCAAGTCTCACCGGGAACCTAAGCCCCGTGATCGAGTAACTTCATTCCTACCCGGTAACACATGGCCCCGTTACCGGGCACAACCTACCCCGGTTGGATAAGGCAGTCAATCCGCCATGGCCCAGCCCCGTTACCGGGCACAGCCTACTCGTTTGGCTAAGACAGTCATTCCGCCATGGCCCAGCCCCGTTACCGGGCACAGCCTACCCGGTTGGCCTGGCTACCCAGTAACACTAAGCTCTACCCGGTTGGATAAGACATTAAATCCGCCATGGCCCAGCCCCGTTACCGGGTACAGCCTACCCGGTTGGCCTGGCTACCCGGCAGCACTAACTTCTACCTGGTACATACTTAATTAATTCTACCTGGTTGCTCTAGGCTATTGACTTAAGTTGACCTGACGTCACAAACACACATGCTTACGTCACTTACCCATTTATGGGTCATAAAGTGACGGCCCATGAGCGTAATCATGGGCCGCGGCCCATAAATGGAAACCCTAATTTCAAGCCTATAAATACCCCTGTGGTCATTGAAAGAAGAGGCCAGTCTTTTCAATCATTTGCAACCTAGACACACACGTTCAAGAGAAGTTTTCCCACTCTCTTACGTCACCAACGCTAATCATACGTCACCTTAGGCTCGCCAAGAGCTTGGTAGGTTTTCACTGCCTTCGCAGGAGTTCGTATCGATTAGCCAACACCCCCAAATCGTTTAGCACGTCAGCCGTTGCTTAAACAATTTACATTCAACAACTAAAGAAACTAAGATAACAATATCTACAGAGTATTTATTTATATCTTTTCTAAAACAACATTAGATTACATATGAGGACTCGCGTAAGACTCGAATCTTCAACCTTAAAGAGAGACCCTTAAATCTACATATATTGTTACATTAGAAACATTTTAGTAATATTTTATTATTACTTTATATGTAATAATATTCGAACTTTCAACTTTAAAGAGGAACATACAACAAAATTTGAAACATCAACTTTAAAAAGAGATACACTTATATCGACACATACCGTTAAAGTATAAACATCCTGTTCGAAAGATAAAAACGACAACAGTCCTAACTTGGTCTAAACGGGTTTCTAACTTAAAACGTTTATTGCAGTTTATTAGTTGAGGGACTGAAGTTGTTAAAGTCCCAAAGTATGGTGTTTATTTCGTGCTTGAAGTAAATAAAATAAAGATGAAGGGTCTGGAAGTCAATAACTCTAAGTTAGAGGTTGTCGATGTAAAAGTTGCTCTATATATTCATCGCTTAGCAGATTTAGGGTTTTATTCTGTATTTGTCTTTCTCTCTCTAATTTACACACAGTTGCCCTAAAATTAGGGTTTCATATCGAAACCCTAAGTTGTATAGTCTGAGTATTGTATTTATATTCTTAGCAATCAGTTTGATTGTTATCTTAGTCAGGATATCATTGATCTTGGAGTATTAATAGAGAGGTTTTGGTGTTGTTTTAGTCTGTTCGAGTTTGGATTGTTATTTTTTACATGGTATCAGAGCACATCGGTGCTCTGGATACGCTTGGTTAGGTTCACGGATTGATTTGATTAGATCTAGGGTTCTGGATCTTGAGGTTGTTAGATCTAGGGTTTTTGGATCTTGAGATGGTTAGATCTAGGGTTTCTCGATCTTGATTTTTTGTAGATCTAGGGTTTCTGTATCTTGATCTATAGTTTGTTGGGTTCGATTTGGTGTTCTATTGGGTTCGTTATCTTGATTTGAGCTCTGTTCATGCTAGATCTGGGATTGATTGGTAGATCTAGGGTTTTGGAAAACCCTAATTGTTGGGGATTCTTCTCGAGTTCTCTGTTGGTGTTCTTGGCTGTTCCAGGACTATTGGTGAGCTGGTTGGGGTTCTTGGCTGTACCAGAATAATCTGGTGCTCGTGATTCTTTCGTTGTTGTTCCTATGTTTTTTTTCCTTTTTATTCTGTTTTTATTCATCTAGTATGTATATATTTTGTTTGATTTTGTATTTCTTTATTTTGTTGTTGCTGGTGCTCCCGTGCTCCCACTGTAAGTCCTCCTCCCGTAACTCTTTATTTTGTTGGTTGGTTGATTGTGGTGCCAGAGGTTTGTGCCTGGTGTTATTATTGGTTGTGTTGTTGTTCTTGGTGCCAGAGGTTTCTGCCTGGTTTGTTTTGGTTGGTTGTGGTTGTTGATTTCTCATTATGTACTAACTGTTTGTGTGGTAGAAGATAAATCTTTGTGTTAAGTCCCTGCTTAGTAGGCCTCTGAACCGAACAGTATAGGGTGCAATACACACTTTGATCTTTAGGATGCATTCCATTCTACATTTGTGGTTGGTTATTTTCTGTTTTTCAGTTTTCCGTTGTTGTTCTTTTCTGCTGTTGTGGTTGGTTGGGTTTTGTTTACTGTATTTGTTGCTGATCTTTGTCTTGTGTGTTATTTGTCTGCTTGAATGAGTGAGTCTGATAAACCTGCTTCTAGTGGTGGTGTCAAAATGACTTAGGTTAATAATCTTGACTTTAGTGACTCTTTGTGTTTGCATGCTAGTGACACTAACACCACTTCTCTGATTACTTTTAAGCTGAAAGGAACTGAAAATTATAATGTATGGAGTTGTGCTATGTTACTTGCTTTACAGACTTAAAATAAAATTGGTTTCATTGATGGTAGTCTGGAAAAAAAAAATATGTCTGATGATGTTTTGAGTGAGGTGTAATTCCGCTGTGCTTACTTGGATTTTGAGTTCTATATCTTATGAGTTGTATTTGGGTTTTTCTACTTCTGCCTTTGTTGGGTGGAATGAGCTAAAAGAAACTTATGATAAAGTAGATGTATCTATTACACTTAATTTGCATCATAAGATTAATAGCTTAACTCAAAGTGATAGTTCTGTTTCTGACTATTATCATAAGCTGAATTCTTTGTGAAAATAATTTGATTTTTTGGTAAAACTTCTTGTATGTTCTTGTGCTGGTGCTAAACAATTTTGTGATCATAATAATATGATTAAGTTGATGCAATTCTTGATGGGCCTGGATGAAACATACTCTCTCATGAGAAGTAACATTTTGACCACTGACCCTCTTCCATCTATTGAGACAACTTTTGCAATTGTCTCTAGAGAAGAATCTCACATAGGTTCTTCTTAGCCTTCTTCTTCAAACAAAGGTCATAATACTGTTTTTATGGCTAAAACTGAACCTAATAAGAATTTTAATAATAATAATAAATTCAATAAAAAGTTTGAGAAGAGAGGTCCTAATCCAAATTTAACATGTATTATTGGGCATACAATTGAGAGGTGTTATGAGATAGTAGGTCATCCTCCAGGCTGGAAAAGGGGCTTTAAAAGCAAGTTTAGTAACAATAATGCTTTAGTTGACAATGTGGTTTCTAGTGGTTCTATGTCTTTTACTACTGACCAAATAGATGGAATCTTGAAATTGATTGGTGATAAGTCGGTCCCAAGGGATGCCAATATGGTAGGTATTCATTTTCAAAACAATAATGTGTTTTTCAATACTAATTTTCATAAATTTTTCTGTTCCAACTTTGCTGTCAATTCTGTTAAGTTCCATGATGGATGGATCCTAGATTCACGAGAAAATCAACATATGACATTATCAGATGAATTTCTTGATAATGTTGTAAATATTTCTGGTTTAAACATGAAAGTAGGACATCCAAATGGAACTGAAGCCAGAATCTCAAAAATTGGAAATTTAAAATTAAATGCCCATATTGTTTTGTATGATGTTTTGGTTGTTCCTGAGTATAATGTGAATTTGCTATATGTGTTTAAGCTTGCTAGAGATAGAAAAATTTCCACTGTTTTTAATGAACATAAATGTCTTCTTTAGGATTTAACTCTAAAGAATACCATGGGGACTGGTAGTGTTTCTGATCGTTTATATTACTTTAATGTGACTAGTGAAGGTAATTGTGCTGTCAATAATGTGCTTAATTGCCTGTCTTTTGATCTGTGGCATAATAGACTTGGTTATCCCTCTTATCAGGTCTTACATGTCTTAAAAAACTCTTTAAATGTGGTAGGAAGTGCTGAATCTGATCGTTGTGATGTTTGTCATAAGTCCAAGCAAACCAGAGAACCCTTTCCACTAAGTGACCACAAGTCAGGTCACTTGGTGAATTGGTTCACCTGGATTTGTGGGTCCTTATAAAGTAACAAGCATGAAAAGATTTAGATACTTTCTAACAGTTGTTGATGATTTCTCTAGAGTTGTGTGGTTGTATATGCTTAAAACTAAGGATGAGGTGTTTAACTACATTCTTGATTTTTATAATTTGATAAAAAATCAATTTTCTAAACCTGTTAAAGTCTTTAGAAGTGATAATGGCACAAAGTTTGTTAACAATAGACTGGCTAAGTTTTTTTTAAACCAAAATGGTATTACTCGTCAAACAAGTTGTGCATATACTCCACAACAAAATGGCATAACTGAGAGGAAACATAGACATCTGTTAAATGTGTCCAGATCCCTTATGTTTCAGGGGGGTATTCCTCTTAATTTTTGGCCCAGGTGTGTGCTAAATGCTACCTATCTTATTAACAGGACTCCCTATTCTGTGTTAAATGGTAAATCTCCCTATGAGTGTGTTTATGGTCATAAACCTTACCTTTCCCACCTTAGGAGTTTTGGATGTCTTGCTTATGCTACTGTGTTAAACAACTCTGATAAGTTTAGTAGTAGGTCTCTTAAATGTGTTTTTATTGGCTATTATAGTTCTAAGAAAGGCTATAAACTGTTTGATCTTGATCAGAAGTGTATTTTGTTTTCTAGGGATGTAAAATTCTATGAAAATGTGTTTCCTTTCAAAACCACTAATCATGATCATCTTGCTTTACAAACTGAGATCACTACTATAAATACCTTAAACTTCTTTGATAGCATGTAAAACCAAATTCCTAAAAGTCAGAATGATGAAGGGATGGGTACTGAGAGTGAAAGTAGTGGCACTAATTCTCCTTCTCATGACAGTTCCAAATTTACAACTCTTGTGCATGGAAAGAGAATACCACTGCAACACAATTTGTTGAATATACATTTATCTCTGAGGGCAATCCTTTTCAAAACATTGATGATTATGTTATAACTGAAAATATTAATACTAGAAAGTCCTCTATGAAAACAAATTTGCCTAGAAAACGGGATGGTTATGTCTTAGGGGGAAAACACAAGTATGGAGTAGATAAAGTGGTTAGTTACTCTTGGTTAAAAAAGGATGTTGCATGTTTTGTTTCTAATCTTAATAAAAGTGTTGAGCCTAATTCGTTTGAACAAGCTTGTCCTGATCCTAATTGGATTAATGCTATGAATATTGAAATGGAGGCTCTTCTTAGAAATGATAATTGGGATATTACTGAAAAACCTGTTAATAAAAACATTGTTGGCTGTAAATGGTTGTTTAAAATTAAGTATAAAGCATCTGGTGAAATAGAGAGAGATATAAAGTTAGATTAGTTGCTAAAGGTTATAGTCAAAAGTATGGCATTGATTATGAAGAGACTTTCTCTCCTGTTGTAAAAATGGTGACTGTCATGTGTCTTATTATTTTGGTTGTGTGCAATAACTGAGTCTTTGTTTCAACTAGGTGCTAATAATGCTTTCTTGTATGGTGAACTTGATGAAGATGTTTATATGACTTTACCTGAAGGTTATTTTGATAAAACTGATAATAGAGTATGTAAACTTAAGAAATCTTTATATGGCTTAAAGCAAGCTCCTAGGAAGTGGAATGAAAAACTGACTGCTAGTTTGTGTGAGTATGGGTTTGTTCAAAGCAAGTCAGATTATTCCCTGTATGTGTTGACAAAATGTGAAGTGCATATTATGTTAGTGATGTATGTTGATGATATTATCATTACTAGCAATTCTAATGACGAAGTTGTGGCTATAAAACAGTTTCTCAACTCTAAGTTTATGATTAAGGACTTAGGTGCCTTAAAGTATTTTCTTGGTATAGAGTTGTTTGAAACTGATGAGGGTGTTTGTTTGTCTCAACGGAAATATTGTCTTGAGTTACTTGATGAGTTTGGTATGTTAGGTTGCAAACCTGCAACTACCCCTCTTGATGCTAACATTTCTGTGTTTTTTGACAAAGTAGAACATAAAACTAGTGAACCTTTGAGTAATATATCTGTTTACCAAAAGCTTATTGGAAAATTGATATACATGACTCGTACTAGGCATGATATCAACTTCGTTGTGCAAAGTTTGTCTCAGTTCATGCATGCACCTACAAAATTACACTTTAACCTGGCCCTAAGAGTGTTAAGATATCTTAAAACTGCTCCTGGTCAAGGAATTCAGTTGTGTAAATCTGATAGTGTGAAACTGTCTGTGTATGTTGATTCTGATTGGGAAAGATGTCAGGTTTTTGGAAAATCTGTTACTAGGTTCTGTGTTTATATTGGTAATTCACTTGTTTCGTGGAAAAGTAAAAAGCAACCAACTGTCTCTAGGTCTTCTGTTGAAGCAGAATATAGAGCTATGGTTGCTGCCACTTGCGAAACGATGTGGTTAATTAATCTTTTGCATGATATGAAAGTGAATGGTCTGACTCCTGTAGATTTTTATTGTGATAACAAGGCCGCAATGATGATAGCTAATACCCAGTTTTCCATGAACGGACAAAACATTTTGACATTGATTTACATGTGGTTCGTGAAAAAGTTTGCTCCGGTGTTCTTAAATTGTTAAAAATTGAATCTCGAGAACAACTTGTAGATATTTTTACGAAAAGTCTTCCGCCAAATCAACACAAATATTTGTATTCAATATTAGGGTTGTTTAATGCTTTTCAAGTTAGGACGGAGGGGGAATGTTCGAAAGATAAAAATGACAACAATTCTAACTTGGTCTAAACGAGTTTCTAACTTAAAGCGTTTTTTGCAGTTTATTAGTTGAGGGACTGAAGTTGCTAAAGTCTTGAAGTGTTGTGTTTATTTCGTGCTTGAAGTGAAGAAAATAAAGATGGAGGGTCTGGAAGTCAATAACTCTAAGTTAGAGGTTGTCGGTGTAAAAGTTGCTCTATATATTCATCGCTTAGCAGATTTAGGGTTTTCTTCTGTATTTGTCTTTCTCACTCTAGTTTACACACAGTAACCCTAAAATTAGGCTTTCATATCGAAACCCTAAGTTGTATAGCCTAAGTATTGTATTTGTATTCTTAGCAATCAGTTTGATTGTTATCTTAGTCTGGATATAATTGATCTTGGAGTATTAATAGAGAAGTTTTGGTATTGTTTTAGTCTGTTCGAGTTTGGATTGTTATTTTCTACATATTCTGAATCTTGAAAATGTTTTATTACTTCATATGAATATGATTATGAATATGAATATGTATCTTATGTTCATATATAATCTGTATTTAATTGTATCAATGTTGAATTCACTATGTATAACAATGTATTGAACTATCAATAAGAACATTCTCACTTATACTTTTCTTATATTGTATTGTTTTTAAACTTCTAATAAGTTGTTTCACAAGAGTTCAATATATTTACACGTGGACATGATGCTGCTATCAATAGGCTATACTACTTGAACAAAAAATGTATGTTTTCAATCTAATTTATTGATTTAACCTTCGAGGAGTATCACATCTATAATCAACTAATTTATCCATGTTAACACCACCAATGAATTTAAAACTAGATACATTTTTATTAAAAATTACTACATAAATGTTAAGTTTCGATTCATTCTTACTAGATATTTTTCTACATAAATATTTATCAACTTAAAATAAATTAGTAACGAAAAAAAATACTTAAGTAGATCTCTTGATAGTTTTTCTCTAATTTTTTTCACAGAGATGCTTAGATAACGTGTATCTATGCATCTACACCATGTAACAAACAAGGAAAGATGAAAAAGCTAAATAAACGGTGTTGTTAAGTGAAAACCCTTATGAGGTTTCATCGTGGAAACTTCGTGAGACTTTTTACCGTTTTGAAATATTGATAAAATGTTGCTTACTAATGACCACTTCGAGAAGAACCTATTTGATGTCGAATGTTGCATCTGACTTAACAATAATTTAAAAAGTTTGAATTAATTAGCATCTTTACAATAAAAAGAAAATATATTAAGTGTTTAATCGAAGGAAGACACACCAGGAGCCTACTCGAAGTTTTCAAAGTAATAAGTACTCGTTTTAGTTTTTAACCACAACCATCAAACTACACTGCCAAAAACGTTCTAATATATGTCTTAGTAGGGTTTTTTTTTTTTTTTTTTTTTTTTTAACGACACGCTTCAGTTACTTATACTTACTTATACTTACAACACGTAGATAAAACAATGTAACAAAGAAGAAAGAATATAAAAATGACAATGTAGGAACTTGAGATTGATGCCTACCTGCTCACACACTCACTTTGTCTTGTGTTTTAGTGATAGAGTCAAGAACAAGTTTAATTTAAACCTTAAACTAATCCCATAAATTAACACACTAACTAATGAACCACTACTCCTCTGTCCATTTTGCAAATCTCTATGTACTTTTTTATAAATAAAAAACTAAATTACCATGAAACTTGTGCTATTTCTTGATCATTTCAAATTTTCAACCAAACAAGAAAGAAAACACAAATATTAAGAAAAACCCACAACCCAAAACCTCAAATGATACAAACCCAAGAAAAAAGTTTGCAAATTTAGGCAAATGTTTATCTCTAAATCCAATATTAATCTCATTTATTCTTGTTTTAAAAATGCTCTGTTTTTCTTTCTTTTTACACTTTTCTTCATTTTTTCTTCTTCCGCCGGAAACAATGGCGGAGATGGTCGGAATGATGAAGCAAGTGTACTTTCTTCATGGGGTTCTGGAAATAATGGTGGGTTTTTAAAAAGTTGGAAACTTTCCGGCGAAATTAAGAATCCATGTAGCTGGGATTATATTAAATGTGATGTAAATGGTTTTGTTTATGAGATAAAGATTCAATCAATCCCATTACAGTTACCATTATCTTTAAATTTCTCTTATTTTTTACATTTAAAAACACTAATAATCTCTGATTCAAATCTCACCGGAGTTATCTCCGCCGAGTTGGGTTCTTGCCGGAATCTTGTCACCATTGATTTGAGCTCAAATAGTCTTGTGGGTCCCATTCCATTTTCATTAGGAAGCCTTGAAAATCTTCAAGATTTGATTTTGAACTCAAATAAACTCACCGGAAAAATACCACCGGAGTTGGGAAACTGCCGGAGTTTAAAGAATCTTTGGGTATTTGATAACAGAATTTCCGGCGAAATCCCGCCGGAGTTGGGAAAGTTGGGTAAACTTGAAGTTATCCGTGCCGGAGGAAATAATGACCTCACAGGAAAAATACCATTTGAGATTGGAAACTGTAGTAGTCTTACTTTTCTTGGATTAGCCGATACTCGAATATCGGGTTCGATTCCGAGTTCAATTGGTAAGCTTAAAAAGCTTCAAACTTTGTCAATTTATACTGCTATGATCTCCGGTGAGTTACCACCGGAGATTGGTGATTGTTCTGAGCTTGTTAACTTGTTTTTATACGAAAATAGTCTTTCGGGTTCTATTGTTCCTGAGCTAGGAAAGCTCGAAAAACTCGAAAAGTTATTGTTATGGCAGAACAATCTAGTAGGATCAATCCCTGAAGAGATAGGGAATTGTAGTAAGTTGAAAATGTTTGATGTTTCTTTGAATTCGTTATCTGGGATTCTTCCGAATGCGATTGGTAATCTTGTTGAGTTAGAGGAGTTTATGATTAGTAATAATAATGTTTCGGGTTCGATTCCTGTTGTTTTTGCAAATGCTGTTAATTTGCAACAGTTGCAGCTTGATACTAATCAGATTTCAGGTTTGATTCCGAGTGAGCTTGGGAAGTTAACGAATCTTGAAGTGTTTTTCGCTTGGGATAATAATCTTGAAGGAAGTATTCCTTTAAGTTTAGGAAGTTGTAGTAGCCTTCAAGCGTTGGATTTGTCACATAATTCGCTTACGGGTAGTATTCCTTCGGGATTGTTTCAGTTACAAAACTTAACGAAACTGCTGCTTATTTCTAATGACATTTCGGGTTCAATACCACAAGAGATTGGGAGCTCGAGTTCTTTAGTTCGGTTGAGGTTGGGGAATAACCGAATCACGGGTGAAATCCCAAAGGAAATCGGGGGTTTGAAGAGTATAAACTTTCTTGATTTGTCTGGAAACCGTCTTTCTGGGATGGTTCCTAATGAGATTTCTAGTTGTTCGGAGTTAGAGATGGTGGATTTTAGCAACAATATATTAGAAGGCTCGTTACCTGATTCTTTATCATCGTTATCGGGTTTACAAGTCTTGGATGTTTCAAGAAACCGCTTTGATGGTCCTATTCCATCTAGTTTAGGGCGGCTTGTGTCGTTAAACAAACTTATTCTGAGTGAGAATGAGTTCTCTGGAGCGATACCTAAATCGCTCCAGTTGTGCTCAAGTTTACAGTTTCTAGACCTAAGCAGTAATAAACTTTCAGGAGAAATCCCGCCCGAGTTGGGGAATATCCAGACGCTTGAGATTGCGTTAAACTTGAGCTGCAACGAGCTAACAGGATCTATCCCGGTTCAAATAGCTACACTCACCAAGCTTTCGATTCTTGACATGTCATACAACAAGTTAGACGGAAACTTGAGCCCACTTTCACACCTTGACAATCTCGTCTCATTGAACATTTCGTATAACAACTTTACAGGTTATTTACCAGACGACAAGCTTTTTAGGCAATTATCCGACGCGGATTTAGCCGGGAATCGAGGGTTATGTTCTTTTGGTAAAGATTCTTGTTTCTTAAGCAATGTGGCCAAATCAGGAAACGGGAAAGATGAGTATAAGTCGAGAAATGCAAAGAAACTAAGAGTTGCGCTTGCATTGTTAATCACTTTGACGATTGCTATGATGATTATGGGTGTAGCAGCGGTTTTAAGAGCAAGAAGAACTATGAAGGGAGATGATGAATCCGAGTTAGGCGAGTCATGGCCATGGCAATTTACTCCATTCCAAAAACTAAACATTTCAGTCGAAAGAATCTTGAAATGTTTAGTTGACACAAATGTGATCGGAAAAGGGTGTTCCGGGGTGGTGTATCGTGCTGATATGGATAACGGTGACATCATAGCTGTGAAGAAACTTTGGCCATCAATGACAGTTGACGGAGCTTATGAAGATGAGAAAAGTGCAGTACGAGACTCGTTTTCAGCTGAAGTGAAGACATTAGGCTCAGTTAGACACAAAAACATTGTTCGGTTTCTAGGTTGTTGTTGGAACAAGAAAACGAGGTTGCTTATGTACGATTACATGCCAAACGGGAGTCTTGGTAGCTTGTTACATGAACGAATGGGGAGCTCGTTGGAATGGGAATTAAGGTACCAAATCTTGTTAGGGTCTGCAGAAGGACTCTCTTATTTACACCATGATTGTGTTCCTCCCATCGTTCATCGAGATATTAAGGCTAATAACATCCTCATCGGGCTAGAATTTGAACCTTACATTGCAGATTTCGGGCTGGCAAAGTTGGTAGATGATGGTGATTTTGCTCGTTCGTCAAATACAATCGCTGGTTCCTACGGATACATAGCTCCTGGTACATATTTCTTATCGTTTAATTAATCGTTTTCAAACTTCTAATGATTTTTCTATAAGAAGTTTTCACAAACAGGTTTTATAATTCTTACATTTTCTTTATGTTCTTATTATAGAATACGGGTACTCGATGAAGATAACCGAAAAGAGCGATGTTTACAGCTACGGAGTAGTAATGTTAGAAGTTTTAACCGGCAAACAACCAATCGATCCAACAATCCCAGACGGAATACACGTCGTGGATTGGGTAAAACAACGAAAAGGATGGACCGAGGTACTCGACCCAAGCTTACTAGCCCGACCCGAATCCGACATAGAAGAAATGATGCAAGCGTTAGGCATCGCGTTATTATGCATCAACTCGTTACCCGAAGAAAGACCAACAATGAAAGACGTGGCCGCAATGTTACGAGAAATCAAACACGAAAGAGAAGAGTATGCGAAAGTAGACGCTCTTCTAAAAGGATCACCAGGAAAACCCGCCACCGGAAGCAGGTCCAGTGGAGGGGTTCCAGCGACATCGTCTTCATCGACGGCTGCCGCTGGCCGGGTGAAAAGTAACGCAAGTAGCTTCTCAGCTTCTTCGTTACTTAACTCATCTTCTACTAGAATTCCAAACAATTGAATATAACGGCTATATTTGGTTTAAAGTTTGGTTTCCCGCCTTTTTAAAAAAAAAATTGTAATTTTTATTTATTTTGAGTGTGTTTTAGTTTAATCATGATTTTAAGGGGTTTAGTTGTAAATTATTTAATTAAGAGAGTTGTGTAAGTAGAAGAAAATTTGTAGCCGATTTTGGTTATAAACTTTCTTTACTATTAATAGTAGAATAATGACCGTTTTTTCGGCAACGTTAATGATTAGTATTTTGACGCACAAACTTATATTATTCGGAGAAATGTATTTATGTTTTATATCCTGTATATCGAACTTGACAATAACAAACTAACTTGACACTTCAGCGTCATCTCAGCGCTACATCACCTACCTCAATAAGAAAATATCTAACTTTTCCGACCTTTTCAAATATTTATTTTTAAACACTAAAACCCATAATAAAAAGAAAAGAAAAAAAAAGTATAGAAGGTTAGCGACCTGATGGACTCGTCCTAATCCAACTTACCAAGTTCAAAATGTGAGACGTGATGTTCCCTAAAGAACTGAACTTGCTGAAGTTGAGGACGAGCTGGTTCCGCTGTAAGTCAGTCGATAGTACTACAATATTCCCTATTTGAATCAATCAAATTTTAATTAAAATGGAACTTAGTCAGTTTGATTCAGATAGAAAAAGAACTCAACCCGAACTTTTATCGTTAATTAATGTGTTTAATCCAAGCTTATCTTATTTTTAATAATGTAACATCAAAAAATCTAACCATAGATTGTGTTTCTATAATAAATGAAGACAAAGTCATAATTGAAATTAGTTGAATCAAATAATTGATTCCTAAAATAAAACCTTTTTCACCTTGACTACATTATTTTCCATATTTATTCACCTTTTGACATTTCTTACACCATAGTACAATTAAATATACAAAAAGTACAAGTCTGTTATGCAACTCATCATAAATATAGAAAGTTAAATTGTACTTTAGGCAGTGATGATTGTACCTTGAGGTATAAAGTAATGCAGGGAATCTGTTTAACCATATGGGCTTCTGAACAAAATTCATTACCTTGAGATTCACATATTTGTTCCTTTTTTGTTAATTATTGTTTTTTTCTTTTCTTAGAAATTGATTTATAAAAAGTAAATATTCCTGAAATACACTTTTTAACTTTTTATATTTTTTGATAATTCTAAAAGTATTATGTGACAATCTAAAATCATTGAGATGCAAGACGGTTAAACGTGTCAACAAAAATAAAGCGAGAATGTGACGTGAGAATATAGATAAAATGATGTGAGAACGTGACATGATTTAAACTTTTCATTTCGAACCAACTTATTCTCGCTATATTTGGAAAATGATAAAAGTGTCACGAGATGTTTTTGCGTGAGATGGTTATTCTTGAAATATCAATGTGTTTAGTGATATTTTCGTGATTTTCTTTGTATTTAACTCGTATATTTCATTGGCTAACTATAAGACTATGCGGAGTGGTTTTGTGTGGGTGATGATGATGTGGAGTGATAGAGGTGATTTGTAGGAAAGAGAGTGTGATTTTAGGAAATAGGGTGTGATGATGTGGAGTGATAGAAAATGGGTAGAGTGGTGAGTGATGATGTGGAGTGATAGAGGTGATTTGTAGGAAAGAGAGTGTGATTTTAAAAAGTTGTATTTTTATTATTTTTTTTATATAAATGAAATTTAAAAAGTTGTATTTTTATTAAAAATAAAAAAAAACACACTACAATTTATTAAAAAACATATTACGATTAAACTAAAAGACGTTAAAAAAATACAATTTTTTAAAAAAACACTTCATTCTTCATCGTTGTTTCGTCCGAGGCGGTAATACCAGACATGTTCGATCAAATCGGCTACCAGACTGTGATGGGTATCTTCGTCACGCATGTCACGTATGTTCTGTTGTTTCTCTTCAAAGCTAATCTGGACTTCTGGTTCTGTGGCATTCTCATCATAAGCTTGACAATACGCGAGACCTTTGTCTTCCAAAATCATGTTATGAAGAATTATAGCAGCGTACATCGCGTTTCTAATTTTTTCTAAACTCCAAGCTCTTGCGGGGTTTTTAATTATATGCCACCTTTTTTTCAACACTCCAAATGCCCGTTCGATGTCCTTTCTTGAAGATTCCTGGCCTTTTTTAAAATGGTTACGTTTCTCGTTTAATTCGTCTCTTTCCCTGAAAGACTTTATTAACACCGGCCATTTTGGATAAATACCATCAACGAGGTAATACCCGTATTTGTAGGTTGTGTCGTTAACAATAAACGACTGATCGGGAGCTGTCCCATTCTCAATGTTGTTGAAAAGCGGTGACTGATCCAAGACATTGATGTCATTATTCGCTCCAGCAACCCCAAAAAAGGCATGCCATATCCACAAATCAGTAGAGGCCGTAGCCTCTAACATAATGGAAGGGTGATTGTGATCACCCCTATGGTATTGACCAGCCCAAGCCACAGGACAATTTTCCCACTCCCAATGCATACAATCCAAACTGCCTAGCATACCGGGAAAATTGTGTTTTTCATCATGAACCGAAGTAATCTGATTTATGTCACTCCAACTAGGACGGCGTAAATATCTTTTGCCGTATAAAGAAACCACACCTATTTCAGATATTATTAAATTTTAATTAAAATAAGTTTTAAAGTAAACTAATTAAAAAAATAAAGGTTAAAAATATACCTTCGCAAAAGTTGGCAAGGGATTCACGTGAAACTCTTTCGGACATTTTTAAATACTCGTCCCATATGTCACTACAACTGCCAAAAGCAAGTTGTCGTATGGCGGAGGTGCATTTCTGAATCGGTGTAAACCCAGCCCTTCCTCTAGCATCAAATTTTTGCCTAAAATAATCAAAATGGTTTTCAAAATCGTGGCATATCTTGAGAAATAGCTCCCTCCTCATTCGAAAACGACGGGTAAATTGTTCGTCGGTGTAGGTGCAACCCGGAGAAAAGTAAGATTCCATTAGTAGTGTTTGAGCTGCTTCACGGTTACGTTCTATTGCGGTTCTTGTGGTGATTGGTCTTTGGATTTGTTGTGATGCAAAGTTAGCAACGACCATAAACGCTCCGACTACAATTGCATCTTCATCCGAACTTGACATTTTATAAAACTTTGTGTGTGTTTTTTGTGTGTTTGTGTATATATTTTGTGTGTTTTTGTGTATATACTTGTGTGTATTGTGTTTGTTTATATAGAGAAATTTTTTTTTTAAACCCTAAACAACCACAACGGTCATATGACCGTTTAACCTGACGCCTCCCATCGCTCCACGCCGTGACCAGTAAAACGCCTCCGCCCAAAACGCCCCTATAACGCCGCTGTAGGAGTGGTGGAGGGCGTTATAGGGGGCGTTATAGCCGCTGACTGGGCCTATAACGCCCCTAAACACCTCCACTCCGCGTAGTCTAATATTTGACCCTCACATTTGTTAATATGTTATTTCAACCTTTTTTATCGAAAGGTTTAATTTGTAGGGTAAGTATGACTCATGGTCATTTTGACTCACTCGACACTCTCTTTAGGATCGTGAAAATTCAACGAGTGGTTAATGTAGCACCTCTCAAAGGAATGTTTGAACCTTCGAACTTCATTCAAATAGGCAACCATCCGAAACCATACTAACACATCTTACGTTCTCAGCCTCATGGTTCATACATTCAACCGTCACCCAACCTCTTTAGTTAATTTTGTTGAAAAGGTAGAACCTTAAATCAGACACATTTATTAAACAACTTAGCCAGATCGATTCATTTACGAGCTAACCTTTTTAAGTCGTGTCAGATTTATGTCGTGTCGAAATTTATAGCCCTTACCTTATCACACGTAGAATATAATATACATTATACATATATACAAAAAATTATTATTGTTTGATACATAACAAAACTATTTACATTTTGTATACGTATAAGGGATACTTTGGGTTCCCAAATGTTCTTCATTTAAGTTTCTTGATAACTTTTTCTTTAGCTTTTTGTGCTGCAACATCGACAACGTTTTCCCTTGCTCGTTTTATCAAACTGTCCTTGCCTTCCGAAACTTTTCCTTTAACATCTTTTGTCATTTTTGAAAACTAAGTAAGGAACAAATCGCGACACAAAACAGATTAATTGAAGTCAGCCCGTTAGAGAAAATCACTTATACAAAACTACATTATCTATCATTATTAGAGAATTACCTGCGTGAATCCTTCCTTAACTTCTTCCGCTGCTTCTGTTACCTCTTGACATGTTTTTTCAACCTTCTCATCCGTGTCTTCCTAGCGTTTTTGGATTAAAACAAACAATTAATCAAGACGCAACAAACACACATATTCATAAAAAATCAAATAGTTCTTGTGATATCGATCATCTTTGGCTTGTACGTATGCAATTCTTACCTTTTGCAAAGGTTTTGAAGCGGAGACGAAGGCTCTATGGCTTCTCGAGAAGGACAAGACGGGTATGTCATTGAAGATAATGTTTTTAGAAACCTTAAACACGTTACATAGTTTCAAACTTGACATGTTTCAAACTCTAGAAATGTAGAACCAAATATTTGGATCTTTATTTAAGGGAAGTTGATGGTATAGCAAGAAAATCGAAGACTTAATTTAAACCTATTGTCATTTGCTCGTCATTGAGCATTTTTAGTCTCTATTTATGTGGATCTCAAAATAATCGCTTTATTATCTCGACATAATATCATAATAATCCTACTATTTGCGCGGTTTAGATATACTCTTCTCTTTCTTTCTATTTTAGTATTATTGATAAATTATTTATGGGGCCTGATTTTTACACTTACGTTGTGTTTTTAAGTTAATAATCGAAGACTTACTTTCCTTTACTTTCCTTTACCTTCCATTCAACTGAAGAACATGATTCATAATAAACTTTTCTTTCATTTTCTTCCCTTCATTTTTAACTCGAGAACAAGGTTAAATTTAATTACTTTTATTTCATTTTCTTTACTTTCATTTCCTTTATTTTACTTTTCTTTCCTTTACTTCAATTTTTAACTTGAGAGCAGGGCGTTAGACTTTTGCTTTATTCACTGAAATTCAATGTAAAAATACAACTTTACCCCTAAGCCTATTAACCTATTATTTCCATGCGTCTGTAGATAATATCTTCCATCTTTTACAAAACAATTTTAACTTTTAAGCACAAATCAGATTACCCCTTTCATCTTCAATGGAAAAAATCAAGAAATCAATTTGCCTAATTGTATAATTAAACCAACATAATCAAATTTCCTCATTACATAAAAATCAAACTATCCGAAGGGTGAGTTTCAGCAATGTTCTTATTCAAGATCAACATCCGTCTCCATCCGTTGTCGGCCGGTTGCCAAATGAACTCATGATTACTAACTCCAACCATAACACTTACTAAATGCCATCAAATTCCTCGTAGTGCCAAGCATCAAATCAAAATTTCGAACAAAAAGATACCACAAATTAAATGAAAACGTGAAATTTATTCGGGGTATCTTTTTGTTCGAAAATTTAAAACAAGGTTAATATAAGTTTCACGTTTTCATTTAACTCGAGGTATCTTTTTGTTCAAAAATTTAACAAGTTTAATATAAATTTCACGTTTTCATTTAATTCGGGGTATCTTTTTGTTCGAAAATTTAAAACAAGGTTAAGATCAGTTTCACGTTTTCATTTAATTCGAGGTATCTTTTTGTTCAAAATTTAAAACAAGTTTAATATAAATTTCACGTTTTCATTTAATTCGGTGTATCTTTTTGTTCGAAAATTTAAAACAAGGTTAATATAAATTTCACGTTTTCATTTAATTTGGGGTATCTTTTTGTTCGAAATTTTGATTTGATGCGTGGCATTATGAGGAATTCGAAGGCATTTAGTAAGTGTTATGGTTGGAGTTAGTAATCATGAGTTCATTTGGCAACCCGCAACGGATGTTGATCTTGAATAAGAACATTACTGAAACTCACTCTTCGGATAGTTTGATTTTTATGTAATGAGGAAATTTGATTATGTTGGTTTAATTATACAATTAGGTTTAATTATACAATTAGCAAATTGATTTCTTGATTTTTTTTCCATTGAAGATGAAAGGGTAATCTGGTTTGTGCTTAAAAGTTAAAATTATTTGTACAAGATAGAAGATACTATCTACATACGCATGGAAATAATAGGTTAATAGGCTTAGGTAATCATGTCCAGCTCCTTTATTCCATAAGCTGTTTCAACAGCTTATTCCGCAACTCTTTATACAGCTTATTCTGCACTAATCACATAACAAACAACAATTTTATAAAAAGTAAGAATTAGAATAACAATGTACATTTCAACAGTTTCCTTTGTTTCGGTTTTGGAGGTACATTCATGGATTATGTGTGGTCAATGGCTAAAAGGGAGCATATATTTAGACTAAAAGGGAGCAATAAAACATTTATTTCTTACCTCTTGTAGGCTTAGGGGTTAATTTGTATTTTTACATTGAATTTAAGTGAATGAAGCAAAAGTCTAAGTATAAAAATCATGCCCCATTATTTATTAGACAGTTTTAAGAGTAAGACTATGCGGAGTGGTTGTGTGTAAGTGATGATGATGTGGAGTGATAGAGGTGATTTGTAGGAAAAAGAGTGTGATTTTAGGAAAAAAGGTGTGATGATGTGGAGTGATAGAAAATGGTGGAGTGGTTGTGTGTGGGTGATGATGATGTGGAGTGATAGAGTTTATTTTGTAATAGTTGTATTTTTATTATTTTATTTATATAAATGAAATTTAAAAAGTTTTATTTTTATTAAAAAAAAAACACACACTACAATTTATTAAAAAAACATATTACGATTAAACTAAAAGACGTTAAAAAAATACAATTTTAAAAAAAAAAAAACTTCAATCTTCAGCGTTGTTTCCTCGGGGGCGGTAATACCAGACATGTTCGATCAAATCGGCTAACAGACTGTGATGGGTATCTTCGTCACGCATGTCAAGTATGTTCTGTTGTTTCTCTTCAAAGCTAATCTGGACTTCTGGTTCTGTGGCATTCTCATCATAAGCTTGACAATACGCGAGACCTTTGTCTTCCAAAATCATGTTATGAAGAATTATAGCAGCGTACATCGCGTTTCTAATTTTTTCTAAACTCCAAGCTCTTGCGGGGTTTTTAATTATATGCCACCTTTTTTTCAACACTCCAAATGTCCGTTCGATGTCCTTTCTTGAAGATTCCTGGGCTATTTTAAAATGGTTACGCTTCTCGTTTAATTCGTCTCTTTCCCTGACAGACTTTATTAACACCGGCCATTTTGGATAAATACCATCAGCGAGGTAATACCCGTATTTGTAGGTTGTGTCGTTAACAATAAACGACTGATCGGGAGCCGTCCCATTCTCAATGTTGTTGAAAAGCGGTGACTGATCCAAGACATTGATGTCATTATTCGCTCCAGCAACCCCAAAAAATGCATGCCATATCCACAAATCAGTAGAGGCCGTAGCCTCTAACATAATGGAAGGGTGATTGTGATCACCCCTATGGTATTGACCATACCAAGCCACATGACAATTTTCCCACTCCCAATGCATACAATCCAAACTGCCTAGTATACCGGGAAAATTGTGTTTTTCATCATGAACCGAAGTAATCTGCTGTATGTCACTCCAACTAGGACGGCGTAAATATCTCTTGCCGTATAAAGAAACCACACCTATTTCAGATATTATTACATTTTAAGTAAAAATAAGTTTTAAAGTAAACTAATTAAAAAAGTAAAGGTTAAAAATTTACCTTCGCAAAAGTTGGCAAGGGATTCACGTGAAACTCTTTCGGACATTTTTAAATACTCGTCCCATATGCCACTACAAGTGCCAAAAGCAAGTTGTCGTATGGCGGAGGTGCATTTCTGAATCGGTGTAAACCCAGCCCTTCCTCTAGCATCAAATTTTTGCCTAAAATAATCAAAATGGTTTTCAAAATCGTGGCATATCTTGAGAAATAGCTCCCTCCTCATTCGAAAACGACGGGCAAATTGTTCGTCGGTGTAGGTGCAACCCGGAGAAAAGTAAGATTCCATTAGTAGTGTTTGAGCTGCTTCACGGTTACGTTCTATTGCGGTTCTTCTTGTGGTGATTGGTCTTTGGATTTGTTGTGATGCATAGTTAACAACGGCCTTAATCGTTTCGGCTACAATTGCATCTTCATCCGAACTTGACATTTTATAACACTTTGTGTGTGTTTTTTGGTATTTGTATATATATTTTGTGTGTGTTTGAGTTTGTTTATATAGAGACTTCCTTTTTTTTTTTAAATTCACAACGGTCTTGTGACCGTTGCTTCAAGAACAAGCGCCCAAAACGCCGTGAGCAGAATGACGCCAAGCCCATAACGCCCCTTGATAACGCCCTATAACGCCCCACCGGAGTGGATGGTGGGCGTTATTGAGGGTGATGTGGCGTTATAACGACCCTATCACGAGGTATACCGCACAGTCTAAAAGTTATGTTCAATATGATTTAATAGAACAATAGAAACAATGAAAATAAATTGAATAGATGATCTATCGATATTTATCTATCTATATCTTAAATAAAGTTAAGGTTTTTTTTTGTTAAATGTCATTTTTTTAGCTTTTCTCGTAAATATTTTTCATCAAAATTATTTTTACTAACATTTTAAATATCGATAAATATATTATTAAATTTTAGGATTAATTGTTTTATAATACATCGAACTTGTCATCAAAAACTATTGTATTCATCTAAATTTTGAATCCTCTAATGTATGTAACGAACTTTTATTAAGAGTTATTGTGTCTATTATTTGACTTGTAACTTGTTTTATGGTTATGTGGTGTAGGTTTTTATTTATATGAAATTTAAATAAAAATAAATATTTCTTAATTCTATTTTAAAACATAATGAATACCAATATTAAATATTTACCCACATACTCCTCCCACCATCATAACCAGATCTAACATCTTCAAATCTCTATCCCTTTCTCAACAAAATCAATATAAATCAACCGAAAATAATCGGACATATGGTAGATTTAGGTTATACACATGGGTCGGTGTTCAATCTCTATTTACAATTGTTTCCCCTCTTTTCAAACACAGACTCCAGGGTTAAAATTGAACAAAACCTGTTTTCCATCTCAAAATCGGTATTTTGGGTTCAATCTGGTTTGGATTTTGATTTTGAAGTCAGAGTTTCATGGTGGTCCAGGTTGGGCGAGAGTTTGACGGTGATGAAGGTTTCTGATCTTTAAAATATATATTATTGAATTCATATTCTACATTACCCTTTATATTATATTCTTTTAGAAAACCCCCTTTTTATCTTCTTAGATTAGTGAGTTTTTTTCAAAACAATAATCATCAAATAGGTTTTGTAATCTTATCATAATATAATTCTATTTTTAAAAATTTATGACTGAAAAATTGATTGTTTGTGGTAGACGCAATTGTAGGAATATGGATGGGAAGTCGGAAATATGCGACGGTTGAAAATAGTGGGTGCCAAAGTTGATTGCGGTTGTCTCGTAGTTGATGGTGGTGGCTGCCGGATTTGGTGGCGGTGGGTGCCAAATTGTTGGTGTTGGCTGCCGGATTTGGAGAAAGGAATGGTGGTCGGAATAGTTGTGGGGTTCTCTGGTGGAATAATTGGGTTGAGAGAATTAAAACTGTAAAAGTCAAACAAATGTGTTAATTTGGTGAAATGGTATCCTACATGGCATTACATCTCACTAAAATATATGTTAAAAATTTATAATTACCGGTGACCTAGAGAGAAGGTAAACACATACACACAATAGCTTTTAATACAAGTTTAACGCATACATTAAAACATTTAAAACTTGAATGTATACAATAGTTTTCAGTAACAAGTTCGATGAATTTTCAAACAATAAGCCTTTTAATTTTATTACTTACTTTCGACTTTTAAAAAACTCACTTAAGCTCTTTAACTTTGAGTATTGATATATTCGACATTCTTCAATCGTTAAATTAATTTAATAGTTTAGAAAAGTCGGTCGTTAGATTAACAATAAATTCCTAGTTTTATGGTTTTTTATAATATAAATATTATTTAAATCAACCTGTGTTTTAACTCGAGTTACTAACATAGTTGTATAATTAAACACTTTTATCAATACATAAACACTTAGTGCCTAATAAAAGATTACAATAATGAAATAAAAATGATAAATATAAATATAAAGTAAACTAAATTAAATATATAAATATTAAAATAATATTCTTTTATATCGACTCTTGTTTTTCATCATGAATCTAGTAAATAGTTGAATCCAAATTAAAACCAACTTAATTTTCGAAAGAAAGAAATAGAGCATTTGGTATTTCACTTTTCAATCAGCTCGAATATTGTTGCTTACTGTCATCACCACCACTATTCTTACACTACTTTCTCTTTATATATGTTTGAGGAATGAATGACTTGTTCAATTAGTTTGGGTGTAATGGCTAAATGATATGGTCTTTTGTTTAAGTAGTGCAAATCTATCAAGATTTTATGATGTAAGGGAGTCGAAAAATTCTAATATGTGTGTGAGTAATGAGTAATGATTGAATTCTGACAATAACCATAGAGGTATTTATAGCCTAGGAAACTAGAGTTTCCGTTTATGAGCCATGGGCCATGATTATATCCATGGGTCGTCATTATATGACCCATAAATGGGTATGTGACGTAAACGTATGTGCCTATGACGTTCGGTCAACTTAAGTCAACGAGGATAAATAGTCGATATTAATATTGACGTAAGCGTATGTGCCTTTGACGTCTGGTTATTGTATTTGTGTGAACGAGACAATAGTACATTTGGTGTTTACATTCGTGTCACGCATGTAAATGTTTGTCCGGGTAGCACACAAGGTGTGTCCGGGTATAGAACAAGGTGTGGTCGGGCTTCACACAAGCCTTGTGGTCGGGTATAGAACATGACCACTTGTCGGGCTTCATACAAGCCTTGTGGCCGGGTATAGAACAAAATGTGTCGAGTGTATCCTGGCTTGGTACAAGTCTTGTGGCCGGGTATAGAACAAAGCGTGGCCGGGCTTCATACAAGCCTTGTAGCCGGGAATAGAACAAAATGTGTCGAGTGTGTCCTAGCTTGGTACAAGTCTTGTGGCCGGGTATAGAACAAAATGTGTCGAGTGTGTCCGGGTTTGGTACAAGTCTTGTAGCCGGGTAAGGTGTACCGGGTAGCCAAGGAGTTGGTCCGGATAATGAACAAGGACCAATCGGGTAGGGTTTTGTCGTAGGCGAGGCTTAGATGTGTCCGGATATACCAAGTCTTGTGTCCGGGTAGGATACTTGGTTGTTGCCTGGTAGACTGTGTCTGGGTAACTTTTCTTCGTACACGGGGCGTATTTGCTTGGTCATGGGGCACAAGTGTGTTCGGGTTGGAAGCTTAACCGGGTCATGGAAGCCTAGCAAGTCCGGGAAGCAGGTTAGAACCAACCAGGTTGGTTGTCCGGGTAGGCTAGCTCGATTTTACTTTTAGTTCGGGCGAGAAAGCCAAGCAGGAAAGCCAAAGAGGAAAAACACGCCTCAATACTAACCTAATCAGCCCCCAGTTTAATTTGTAAGAGTTTTCAATAAAGTCTTATATATTAAATTCACCATTTTTCCCGAACACTTGTTATTTTGCCTAAGTACTTTTCCTGAAATTATTATAGAAATTTTTTGTATCCATGACAATTTTATATCTATAGATTTCTGCCCATTCATTTTTGTATATGGCAAATGCTTTAGCATTTTTTAGCCATGACAAGAAAAATGTTTGTCCTTAACAAATACCTTAGCCTTTTGTAGTTGTGACTTATATTTGTCCAAGGCCAATCCTTTAACATTTTCTAGTCGTGGCAAATGTCTTACATTTTTTAGACATGACAAATGCCTTAGTAATTTTTAGCCATGATAAACATTTTATGAATGACAAATGCCTTAGCATATTTTCTTTTAAAGAGTTGTTCATGCCGATGACATGAACCTGTGTAAATGTGTGTTGACACTATGTTTGATGATCATGGCATAGTTTGGCACCCGTGGCCTTTTTTTAATTTTTAAGTTGTGTCTATGACACTGGGCCTGTGACACTTCTTGTTGGTTAACCATAAATTTATTTTTTACTCGTGAGATTGTCGCTCCCCAATAGGGAGTGCTTATCTTTCCTCCGGTAGGTAAGAAAGATGGAAAGTTGTGTTCAACCCAGCCTTATGTGGCTTGTTACACTTAAAAAAATTTTCAAGTTAATTTTTATTTAAGTAGCTATGAGTAGCTTGTTACCAAGTTGGTATTGAGTGGGTAAAGCATGATAGAAAAAAGATGATTTTTATTAGCAACATAGATGAATACATAAATATGCTGCATCAAGCATTTTGTTCTATCTTAAACATGATATAGTTGAAAACATGGTACTCCATGACCTTGTTAGGATTTTTGTAGTCTCTCATGATGTTGTAAATCATCGATTTGGGTTGGTGGGAGTTGGTTTTTCTGAAGGGTGTTTGAAGAACTGGACGACTAGAGTACATGTCCGTCTGATGGTCCTAGGTCCTCCGTGTGTGCTCCCTTGTGCCGTGCAAAGGTCTTCTTGAGTGGGGCTCCACTGCTTTCTTTGCGCCGGTGACGAGGTGTTCCAAGTGTCCCTCTTCTAATGCTAGCTTGATTTCGTCCTTGAGCTCTCTACATGAATTTGTGTCGTGTCCATGGGCTTCATGGAATTCACAATATTTATTCATGTTTTTCTTCCCTGACATGTAGGTCATTGAGCGGGGAGGCTTGAACGTCGCACTTACTTGTTTCGTGTTCAGAATTTCCAAGGGAGACTTGTTGAGGCTAGAAGCTAGTGAGGCTTTGTCATAAGGAGCAAACCTTTGCTTTTGTCGGTTGTCTTGGCGGTCCTCTTTGTGGTTGTCATGACGGACTACCCTCTCCACTAGGTGAGTCTCCCCAATACTTGTCTTTTTGTAGGTCACACTTCTAGCGATGGCGATTGTCTCCTTTGACCTTAAGTAGTCATAGCAGCAGTCAGTTGTCTCCTTGAAAGTAATTGGGATTCTTGATGCGAGTCGCTCTTAGAGCTGGCCTTGGAGGAGCGAGAGTGTGAAGCCATAAATTTGTTGGCTCTGAGGCAAGTCCGGTATCTTTTGGCATTTTTGTGTGTAGCGGAGGATCAATTATCGCAGCCCTTCCCTTTGTCGCTGGCGTATGAGGTGTGCCTTAAGGTGGGTTCTTTTTTGTTTCTTTTGTTTGAAGACATTGGAGATAAACTTAGCCTTAAGGTCGTAAAAATTGTAAATGCTCTTCTCTGGGTGACTTGTGAACCAATCTCTAGTAAAACCTTGTAGGGTTCCCGGAAACATATGACATGCTACGGGGTCGACTCACTTCTCTGTCATGATAGCTTGTTCAAACAGAACCACGTGATCTTCGGGATCTCTTGTGTCGTCGTACGTTCCAACGATGGAGGGGACTCTTTTCCGGTCTGGGATTGGATACTTTGCTGCCCAGTTATAGAATTTGGAGTTAACCACTAAGGTTGGCATGGTTGTTTTTCGCGATGGTCCTCCCTCTTCTCCCACAAACTCTTTTAACATGTTAAGCAATTCTCGAGCGGTGCTCTACGGAGGCGGGGGAGGAGTTGGCTCTGGTGTCTTCTGCTTCCACAACTCATCGACCAAATTTCCTAGAAAAACACTTGTATCGATCTCAGGAGTTGGTTGTGGTATAGGATTGGGCTTCAATGTCTCCATGAGTCGGGCTAAGAGATTGTTTTGTGTAGGTGGAGTTGGTGGAGGTGTATTATGTTGGGACAGAGCTGCCCTGAGGAGCTCTAAGGCTTCCTCGAGTGATGGCTGATACTTAGAAGGGGTTTGAGTTGGTGTGGGAGACAGTTGTTGAGTTATAGTAGATCCCTCCAAACTAACAAGTGGTGGGGGGGGTTCTGAAGTGGAGTAGTGTTCCTGGGAGAGGGTTGTGTCGTGTTCAAGGGAGGCCTTCCCATCTGGAAGCCTTGGACCCTGTCTGGAACTTTGATAACTTGAGTGGCCTGCCTTTCTAGTGTTGAGCACCTCCACTTCAGCTGTGTCGGTAGACCCGAAAGGATAGAGTCTAGTCCAAACACCATATAAGTTTTCCTCGTTGATCCTTCGAGCATTTTTCGTCGCGGCTCCCGTTTTTATGTCTTGGGAGTTTGGGGGAGTGGTGTTAATGTCCACTGAGGGAAGAGGATCCTCTCCACTTGGTGGTGGATTCATGGAAGGGCCTGAATACATGGAGAGTGAAGGATAGAGAAAAAACTTAGTGAAAACCGTTGTTCCAAAACGGTCCAACGGATGCGCCAATGTTTAAGAAATGAATGACGTGCTCAACCAGTCTGGGTGTGATGGCTAAACGATACGGTCTCCTGCCTGAGCAGTGCAAACCCACCAAGCTCTTAGCGAGCCTAAGGTGACGTATGATTTAGGTGTGATGACGTAAGAGAGTGGAAAAACACTAATACGTGTGAGAGTAATGAGTAATGATTGAATTCTGACAATGACCAGAGAGGTATTTATAAGCTAAGAAACTAGGGTTTCCGTTTATGGGCCATGGGCCATGATTATGTCCATGGGCCGTCATTTTATGACCCATAAACGGGTATGTGATGTAAGCGTATGTGCCTATGACATTCGGTCAACTTAAGTCAACGAGGATAACTAGCCGTTATTAATATTGACGTAAGCGTATGTGCCTATGACGTCTGGTTATTGTATTTGAGTGAACGAGACAATAGTACATGTGGTGTTTACGTTCGTGTCACGCAGGTAAATGTTTGTCCGGGTAGCACACAAGGTATGTTCGGGTATAGAACAAGGTGTGGTCGGGCTTCACACAAGCCTTGTGTCACACCCCGCTCAGGCGGAAACCCGAGGTGTACAGTATTAGTATAATCAGAGACAATAGGTTACAACAAATTAAATAACAAAAAGGTAACATCGAATTAATATAAGTTATCGAGTTACAAATGTTACAAAGTACGAGAATTCAGAAATAGTACGAATACAAAGTAAACAATGGATCCTATCAGAACTAATACAGCAAAACAAGTTCTTAGGCAAGATCCACGTAGTCATATAATAGCAATCATCAAGTAACCTCAAATCCCTGAAATAGCGTTAAAAACGATGTCAGCACAATGTTGGTGGGTTATTCGTAAGGTTAATAAAACATTAAGTAATAAAGCTTTTGACCCAAAGTTTAGAAAGGTTTAGTAAATTCATTAGTAGTAAACATATATCTTGATTTAAATAGCAAATAGCAATATGAACAATTCCTTAGCCTAGAATAATACACTTGAACCTAAACATTAAAAGGCAACAACCCCCTTAGTGTGTTTAGCTAAGTTTAGTCAATGAAATAGTATACGGTAATAACATCAGTCCGCAAGGACCGCACACCGGCAAAATCCCAATACGGCGATGAGGGTTTGTTAAACCCAAATAGATCTATATATATACCCGTAGGCTCAATAAGAGTTGACAAGTGTGTAAACGGGGCCTTATACTACCACAAAGGCCATATAAGTAAGTAAGGTAACACGATAATACTAAGGCATCATAATCTAATTTGCATAAACAAGATATATAAAATTTAGTTACGCTATCATGCTCGAAGTAAAATTAATAAAGCGGTAAAAAGGGCATCGAATAACTCACAAGTAGCGTAAAAGCGTAAATAGCGTATGAGTGTCGGATACTCAAAATACAGCGGAATAAGATCCACCGCCTAAGTGCCCTAGCATAAGACATAAAAGGTCCAAGTATCTCTAATGTAATAGGTTTAGCCTCGTATTAATTAACGTTATATTAAATATTAAAGTTTAGTAGAGTTTAGACAAATGATAAATATTTAGGATTAAAGCCGTCGAATCCACCGGCGATAAGTTGTAGCGAGGTGACGATAAAAGGTATTTGATATTTCGAGTCGATAATGACTTCTAGAAATATCGATCATTTAAGTTTATAAATATGATTAGATAGGAATGATATCCGAGCCCAAAGTGACTACCAGGAATATCGTTGAAAGGAGTATTAGATTTAGTCAAAGTCAACCGAAATCAAAGTCAACCATGGTCAAAGTCAACTAAGTCAAATTCAACCTAAGTCAAAATCAACCAAAGTCAATGTCAAAGATAGTTGACTTGGTCAAAGTCAACGAAAGTCAACCGTTTTAAAGAGGGAGTCAAAGTCAACGAAAGTCAACCTTTGACCAATTTGAATATTTTAAAGATATAATTTGAATATTTGAGTAAGATATGTTTAAGAATCAGTTTATAAAAGTTATTTAAAAGTTTAGGTTTAAAATCGAAGATTTGATCGTTTTCGGAGAAATAGACGTTTTGACGATAAAAAGGACGTTTTAATGTTTATAACGGTAAATAATATATCGTTTGAGATTGCGTTTTATGTTTTGAGTCCAAAACATATATTTATCAGTTTATAATACTTTACGTATACTAAAATAGGGTTACATATGCTTAAAATCGTCGAAAATACGCGAAAAAGGCAAAACAGCTGTCAGGACTGCGCACAGACCACACTGTGCGTCGTCCTGGTTGGGAAAGAGCCGATGCGTCGTTCCTAAGGTGTAGGACGACGCACAGGTTATGTTTCCCAAATACAACTTGTCGAATAATTACGTTTTAGTTCCGGTAGGTTAGTTTAAGTCTTAGGTGAATATTTAGAGATTGTTAGGTGAAGTTATTTAGTCAAATAACTTATAATTAAACTTATACATATTATGTACATAAACTTACATATACTTATTTACATGATTTTACAAGTTTTAGTTATATTTTGTTAAGTGTATTTATATTACATATTATGTATTAAAATACTTAGATTTATAAGTCCACTAATGTTATGAAAGTGTTGGAACATTTTCGGAAGAATTTACTATTAAACCTATATGTGATTATCCGGTTTTAAAGTTTACATAACATTTTCGGTTAAATGTTCTAATTACTTATTAACATGGTAGTTTATTAAGTTTTAAAAGTGGCCTTTTAGATATTTAGTTATTTTACCATTTTAGTCTTATAATCAAGTTTTAGTATAGTTTTTAGGTGATAAAATGAGGAATTAAACGAAAGAAAAACGTAAAGATGGAGAATATGAAGTTTTACCGGAAAGTCTTGAAATGGTAGTGTGACTTGAGACTTTCGTCGGAAAAACTTTCAAGAGTGATATGGAAGGTGAAAGCTCCAAACAAGAAAAGAGTTGTGTTAGAATATGAGCTTAAAAGACGAAAGTGGAAGAAAACGTTTAAGGAGATTTACTTACAGATTTCTCAAGTATGGGAAAATCTTCTAACTCCAAAGTAAGCCGGAAGTTCCCAAAGAGATATATGGAGGAAAAGAGCTCCAAACAAGAAAGGAAAACAATGTGTTAGAATAGATTTTTGAGAAGAAAGTAATGAAGGAAAAAGTTTGTTATAAAGCTTTCTTACCGAATTTCTAAGGTTCAAAAGTCGTCCAACTCAAGAATAAGTTGAAGATGGAAACCTTGATGAGTAAACTCCTTGCAAAACATAAGAGTTTGGTTAGTAACCTCTTAGAGTCATAGGAAGAAAGTTAGTGTAAGAAAAGATGGAATTTTCGAAGTAAAACAATTACCGAAAGTTGTATGCTCCCTTAGATGACCTCCAATGATCTTTCCTAACACAATTACCACCTTTGAATGGGGTTTAGGTCTCTCAAAGTTTCTGGAAATGAGAAGAAACTAGAGAGAATTTGTGTTAGAGAGAGATACAAAATGAAGAATGCGATAGAAAAGTTGTTTAAGGTTAACATTTGAAATGAGAGATGGTGTAAAATGGTCAAGGATCCACATTTTACTCATCCTACACTAATTGGGGAAAGATTTGGGCAGAAATCACATGGTAGCATGTGGTTTGGCATCTCAAGGAAAGCAAAAACGTTTTTGTAATTTTGTGGACAACATGTTAGGACGCCGCACTAAGGCATGTGTGCGTCGTTCTGGTTAGAACGCCGCACAAGCCCTTGTGTGCGTCGTTCTGCCAGTTTTCTGCTCCGTTAGTTGTCCGTTTAAAGGACTGAATTTGTAACAGATTCCGTTAGATCCCGTTAAAGGACTAACCTTGTAACAGATTTTTATTTTGAGGGTAAAATTTGTAATAATTTAAACGTTAATTTTTCTCGAAAAGACGAAGGCTTAAAAATGCCAATATTAACCTACGAGAATACTTAATATTGCTAGGCACTTAGTTAAACATACGTTTTAGTCACAAAGGACTTAAACAAAGATTAATAAACGTTGATCTGACACAAACGCAAATGTAAAATCGAAATATCGAAATAGTAAATTGGGTCAAAAATGAAATAACGATAAATAAAGAAAGTTAAACTCGGAATTAGTACCTCGAAATTTGCGGTTGTCACACCTTGTGCCGGGTATAGAACAAAGAGTCGTCGGGCTTCATACAAGCCTTGTGTCCGGGTATATAACAAGGTGTGGACGGGCTTCACACAAGCCTTGTGGCCGGGTATAGAACAAAGCGTGGTCGGGCTTCATACAAGCCTTGTGGTCGGGTATAGAACAAGGTGTGGTCGGGCTTAACACAAGCCTTGTGGTCGGGTATAGAACAAAGTGTGGTCAGGCTTCATACAAGCCTTGTGGCCAGGTATAGAACAAAATGTGTCGAGTGTGTCAGAGCTTGGTACAAGTCTTGTGGCTGGGTATAGAACAAAGCGTGGTCGGGCTTCATACAAGACTTGTGGCCGGGTATAGAATAAAATGTGTCGAGTGTGTCCGGGATTGCTACAAGTCTTGTGGTCGGGTATAGAACAAAATGTATCGAGCGTGTCCGGGCTTGGTACAAGTCTTCTAGCAGGGTAAGATGTACAGGGTAGCCAAGGAGTTGGTCTGGATAACAACCAAGGACCAACCAGGTAGGTATTTGTCGTAGGCGGGGCTTAGATGTGTCCGGATAGACCAAGTCTTGTGTCCGGGTAGGAAACTTGGTCGTTACCGGGTATACTTTGTGTCTGGGTAACTTGTCTTCGTACACGGGGCGTATTTGCTTGGTCATGGGGCACAAGTGTGTCCTGGTTGGAAGCTTAATCAGGTCATGGGAGCCTAGCCAGTCCGGAAAGCAGGTTAGAACCAACCAGGTTGGTTGTCCGGGTAGGTTGAGGCCAACCGGGTAGGCTAGCTCGATTTTGCTTTTAGTTCGGGCGATAAAGCAAAGGAGGAAAGCAAAGGGAAAAAGCTAGACAGAAAAGCCAAAGAAGAAAAACACATCTTAATACTAACCTAATCAATTCACTACCGTCAGATAGCACGAACATGATTCTAGTGATATAAAAGGCGGTATTCCTTTCGTACCTTTTGATGATCTCAAACCCATGAAATCCTTAATATTGTTCATGACAAGTTTTGATTGGATGAAAACACCTTTTCTTACTAAGACTTACAAGCCCATTGGCCATTACCATTGGGCCAATCTAAGAGATTAGAGAGGGTTTTGGTCTACCCAAAAGCTCCGGTCCATTTACATATTTTTAATATAAGTACCTTAACAACATACGGGATAATGTAAGGGGGTGTTTATTTCTACTTATTTAACCGGCTTACAATTATGTAATTTTTCATAAGTTTATAAGATTAGTTTTTTCGGCTTATCAACTTATCAAATTGAGTTTATGACTTAAGACTTAAAAGTTATAAGTTCAATTTGATAAGCTAATAAGCCGAAAAAAAAAGACTCATGAAAAAATTTATAAGCTAATAAGCCATTTCATAAGCCAAAACAAACACCCTCTAATTACATAATAAAAAGGAAAATATGTATTTTACTTTGAATTTGTCTAATATGTGTCCACAATACAAATGTTAGAACATTAATTTAAGTATTAACTACACTCAAACTTTCACATTAAAATCAAATATACATTTAATATATATTATATATAAAGGAAAATAAAGTTTATTAATTATAATTTTAAACAAATAAGAAAGTTTCAGATTCATTTATTACATCATACAATGTGGACGATGAAGACATTGTAGAAAAACTATTTCACTTTCTACATCAACCAAACATATAAAATGTAACTCTATCTTTTATTGGATTGTATAAATATGTTGTAACGAGTTATGGAAGCCCACGCGTTGCGACGGGTTTCTAACTCTTAATCTCTAATCTCTCGTCATCCTCCATCAAGGATTGCCGTCAACGGGTTCTAACCAAACATAATCTTTTTCCTATACCTTCTTCATTGCATGAGTTAACCATCAACCCACAATCTCGATCACAAGCTTTGGGCACTCACCATATGTGTTGTCTTAACTCATCATCGTCTACATCATATATCCATTTATCTCACATGTAATCAACAATATTAAATCTTCCTTTTCTGATGAGGATGAAAATAATATATAGAGTGTGAAAAAGATTAGTTGGTTATTTGAGAAAGAGTTGTGCTATTTTAATTGTTACAAACACTATTTATCGTACCACCTTGATATATATGCAACAAAACATAAGATAAATGTCCAAATCTATATAAAATGTAACAATTCCTTTCCACGAGCGATTAATTAGAAGGTTAGATACACCATTTTTCAGTATAAATTTCGGATCCGCCAATCTGCACATACAAAAACCTAATAAGTTAGTTATCTACGAAGCTGCAACATACATTAACTGATTAACATACGAATATGCAGACCGTAATAAAAGTTCAAAGTTCAAAAGAATAGAAATACTCAAAACTACCTTTACAATCATGATCATAAATTAAAACAGAACAAGAAGATAGAGATATGAAAATTATACAATCTACAATAGAGAATAAATGCAGAGAAATTTCATCTTGAAATTCTTGTGGTCAAGATGAATATGCACAAATTAATCATATCGAAACTTAATAGAGTAGTTTAATACATCCATAGTTTTCTTACCTTTTTTCTTTTCTTTTCTTTTACTTTTTGTTAAGACATTTTATCAGACATTTGGTGTCCATCATTTTGTTGGTATTCAGTGTTTAGAGTTTTCAATTTTCCGCAATTTCGTTTATAAAATGTAACATAGTCAGCATTAATGCTCATTTATGGGGAGAACGGTTCTCTCATTCACATTGATAATGTGAGTTCAGTTCAAGCAACTTTTGTCGAGATAAGATGTTTACTTTAAATAAAATCTCTTTCTGAGTCCTTATGAACCATGACTACGATGACCCCCTCGTCATTTTCCTCACTATGTCGTTTTCTTCATTAGACTTTTATATTTCTTAAGAGTGAATTGGTATTATATGATAAGTTATGTCATGTCAACAAAAATTGATGTATATAATAGACACAATTATCAAATGAAATATTGCAATTTATTTCCTTTAAACTCTTAAAACCACATATTAATTTTCATTTATCTAACTATCTATAAACATTTAGAGATTTTGTTTTAACGTTACATTTTAAGTTGCAAAATTACTATACTGACCTTCATTTGTTTTATTAAATTATAACGTATTTATAATACCACATTTTCTTAACACCTAATCTTTCCAAAAATACACGAACTCTCAGTTATAAAATAAATATAATAAATAAAGATTTTAGTTTTTTTTTTCCACTACTTATAAATTGTTTGTATTTATTATATCCTCAAATAAGACTTATAACATGGATGACAGTTTAATACTGAAATCGTTATGACAAACTTTAATGTAATTTTATTCAATATAAACTTTTAGTCATTGGAACATCGTACGAGTTTCGTGCTAGAACTTATGTAAATTATAAATATAGAAAAATTGGAAAATTGAAAACACAATTAAAAAATGTTTTCATTCAAATATTAATTTCCAAATCAAATATCTTTCTCATCTGTAATGTTATTATCACGAAAATGTGTAATCAGAAAAAAGAAATTTGGATACCGAAATCAAAAAATTATATACTTACTACCCGCTACAAC
The DNA here is from genome assembly GCA_910822075.1 of Senecio squalidus. Taxonomy (NCBI): domain Eukaryota; kingdom Viridiplantae; phylum Streptophyta; class Magnoliopsida; order Asterales; family Asteraceae; genus Senecio; species Senecio squalidus. The sequence continues at coordinate 45,336,551 of CAJVGC010000508.1, read as the reverse complement.
ATGCGAGTAACCTACTAGTACAACTTTATATAAAAAAACCCACCGCTTATCAATTAATGTGATCTGATAATAGGTATGAACCTCTTAGATAACCATTTTTTTATTATCTTTCTTTTAAAATGATTAAACTAACTAAATTAATTAATAAATTAATAATATACATATCTGATAAAAAAGCGAATCTCTAACCAACAAGTCATTACAGTCAGGCCATGTAATTAAACAAAAACTTTTTCGTACCCATTTTATAGAAGTTTATACAAATAAACAAATGAGATGTTTATTTCGATTTATGTAACGAGTTTACGAGGTTATATAATTTTTAATAAGCTTATAAACATATTTTTTCCTGATAATATGATTATCAAATTTAACTTATGTGTTATTTAAAGACATAAGCTAAACGTATAATAAACTCACACGCTTGAAAAAATACACGCCTGAAAAAATAAACTTATAAAGTCGTTAACGAAATAAACACCCCCAAAGTGAACTCATCACGGCTATGGCGAACCAAGAAAACAAATGGGGTTCAAAATCATGGAGTCACCTGTCATCACTCCGAACACAATCCCCACTAATCCAATGCATCACAAACTTAGTATCCATGGATATAATCGCCAACACTCTTTTAGCCGCCGGTGCATCTCCGGCAATGATCCACTCACTTCTCGAAATTCCAGATTTTACACCTCATACACAGGCCGTGCTTATAAACATCGGCACGCTCACCCCGGAATGGCTTCCGGGGATGAAAGCAGCAGCCGGGGTGGCTAACCAGCTGGGTAAGCCATGGGTACTTGACCCGGCTGCTGTCGGTGCTTCGGGTTTTCGGTTGAGAAGTTGTCTTGAGCTTCTTGAGCTTAAGCCTTGGGTTATCAGAGGAAATGGGTCGGAGATTATTGCTTTAAATATGGGTTGTTTAGGGTCCACTAAGGTATAACTTACGTGGTGTTTGTTTCGGTTTATGTAACGGGCTTAAGCTTACGTAACTTTTGATAATCTTAGAAGTCTATTTTTTTTATGCTTATAAGCTTATAAGATTATAAGTTGAGTTTACGGCTTTAAATAAGTCATAAGCCCAACTTAATAAACTCTTAAGCCTTAAAAAGAATGGGTTTATTAGCTTATCAAAAGTTATATAAGCTCATAAGTCCGTTACATAAGCCCAGACAAACATCTCGGGTTTTTGTTGTTTGCAATTATGTTATTGTCGTTTTTCTACGGGTTTGAGGATGTTTGCTTGTTTTTGATTGCTTATGCAAACTGCTTATATGCAGTTGCGGAGACAAGGGGGACTGAAGGGTGCTTGGACCCATAACGAGCCTAATTTCTATAGAAACTTTTAGCTCCCTGACCAGCATGTGTTTTATGTGATGTGTTTTATGTGTTGTTTTGATGATACATAACACACCCTCTTTAATATGAAATTCTGGCTTCACCTCTGCTTATATATGATTTTTGTGAGTGAAATAAACCGGTTTGAAGTTGCTTTGTATTGGTGTATGAAAATATGATATTATATATGATTTTTGTGAGTGAAATAAACCGGTTTGAAGTTGCTTTGTATTGGTGTATGAAAATATGATATTGTTTAATTAGTTAAATATGTGGGCGGATGAACTATGCTCGCGTTTTTATGCACTATAACTTGATTCTTGATTGTATGTTGTGACATCTTATGAATGTTTCTTGAAAAGTGTTGACGAGTCACCCCAATTCGACAATACTTTAAAACTATATGTTTTGACATGTTATCCAACCCATCAGATCCGCATATTTTGCCACTTCTGATTATTTGAAAGTTCGACAAGTACTAATAAATCGTTTTAGTGAATAAGAATAGCTACTAACTAATATCTTGTATCAGGGTGCTGATAGTTTGCATGAATCTAGTGATGCTGTGGAAGCAGCAAAGTCTTTAGCTAAATCAAGTGGGAGTATAGTTGCGATTTCAGGATCAGTTGACTATGTCACAGATGGTCAACGGGTTGTTGGTGCACACAACGGCGTGCAAATGTTGCAAAAGATAACCGCAAGTGGATGTGCAGTCACTGCCCTGATTGCTGCTTTCGTTGCAATCGACCCTACACACGCCTTTGAAGCCACGGTGTCCGCATTTTCTGTATTTGGTTTGGCTGGCGAGATTGGGATGGAATTGGCAGAAGGACCTGGGTCATTACGGATGCATTTGATTGACTCACTCCACGGGCTTGATCAAGATACTGTTCTTAATGGTGTTAAAATCACAAGCTTTTCGTAAATGGTATGTCGATTTGAATTTTGTTGTGTTCTTTGTTTTCTTGTTTTGTTCCTCAAAATTACGTGATGTCAGTTTTTGTGTTAATATGAAATTTAATCATGATTAAAAATGTCGATAACATATGTAAAGGGATTTTTGCATAATAAAACAGGGGTCATATGAAATAGCTCTTTTATGTGTTTTTATTGTTTCATGTTGTAAAATTAGAAAATTGATCGTTTGAGTGTTTGACAAATTCTGGTTAATTAGAAAGTAACACTTAAAAGTTAAAATGGTTAAAAGAACATTTGGGTAGAGAAAAGGAATGTGTTTTTAGACGGGAAAATTCGTTTTTTAAATTAGGTTAAAGATGGGTAATTCATGAAACTGATTATCCAAAACTGATTATTTGACTCTTTGATAATCAAATATTTAGAAGCAAATAAGTTTGCCTAAACTTTAAACTTATTATCGCAATAATCAAATTTAAAATGAAAATAATCCCTTAAATATTACGAAGAGTGGTTTCACAAGCTTTTGTTCGTTAAATAGTATAAGGTAACATTGATACAATGAAAATTACAAACAAAACGACTGTTTTTTTTTTCTTTTGTTCAAATAGGCATAAGCACACGCACACAAAAAACTTTCTTAAACAGGATGCGTGTAGTCTTAGTACGAAAGGTGAACGCTCAACCTCAGCAAAGACTCAACACCATCTGCAACAATTTGACCAGCTGGTATAAGTGACCGAACCTCAGCAAACCCACAAGCGTGCAGAAACTTTCCGGTCCCACCAGTAATCGATAAACGGGACATCGTACTTCCAATCTTGTACACTCCAAAAAAGTTAATACTGTCCCCATACTCTCCGCCTTCCATCATGGCAGTAAACGTCATCATCTGTCGACTTCCATCTGCAGAGCTGGCAACGTACACTCCTTGTGCTTTCCCAAGTGTCTGTGAACCCAATTTCACATCGGCTGTTAACAGATCGTCAATCACAGTAATCGTCCCAAACCCAAGCCCGAGTCCGTCTGGCCCAAGCTGGGCCGCGATTTGGTTCTGAACATTATTATTGTTCTGGTTAAAATTTCCAGCAAATTGTGTACCAACTAAACCCGTTCCAAGTGGGATACCATTAGCGTTCACAGTAGGAATAGCTCCATTAGCGTTAGGAATCGCGACTCCACCTGACGGGGCACGAAAACCTATACGTCTAGCGAATGGGACTTGACCGCTATATATGTTACCTAATAGCCCGGTTACTGGTCTAGCCGTGGGATTACTGCCACCAAGAATATCATGCATGTATAGCTCGAAAACATGTACCCCATCTTCGGGTGTTGGGTCGATTGCTGATACGTTTAGAATCCCAAGATGAAGAGCTCCCACGAGCATTGCGAGTATAGTAAACGTGAACGAATGCTTTGACATCTTGAAATGAGTATGTATGTGTTTGATGAGATTGTTTCGAAAAACTTGATGGTTATGGTGATCATGAAGATGTTGATTTTATATACAGCAAGATTTAAAAAGGTGATTATGGAGTTGTTAAGGTGTTTTAGTTGTTAAAATTGTTAACATAATTTATGTTTATGTTTTAGGTAATCTCATTACCTTTGCGAGTAGGTGGGTCTTATCGGTATATGAGAGTTTGATAATTAGTGTGTCAAATATGACTATAAAGGTTATTATATCAAAACTTTATTTTGTTATTTTAAGGCGTCTTTTAATTCGATTTTTGACATGAGTTTTAGATATATTTTTCTTTATGTTTAACTCGTTAGAGATAAAATATAAATAACAAACTAAATCATAAAAAAGTAAACGGGTAATCTGAACCTTGGAAGAAGTCTTATACGTTTTTGTTTAATAATGTAAAAATCTAACTAAGAAGATGAAATGATAACATTAAAGGGGGTGTTTGTTTTGGCTTATATAATGAGCTTATAAGCTTATATAATTTTTTATAAACTCATAACATATGAGCTTATCAAATTGAGGTTATAGCTTATTTAAGTTTATAAGCTTAACTTCATAAGCCATAAAATAGACTTATAAACTTCTAAAAAGTTACATAAATTTATAAACCATTTAGATAAGTCCAAACAAACACCACTAAATTCTAAAACCAAAACCTTAAAAATGTGTTGTAGTGGTTATAACAAAACCATGTTATGAGGCCGCTGGAAAGATGAATGGATCATAATGTTTAATTTTATACTTTATATCAAACTATTTCAATATATAAATATTAAAATAATATCTTTAAACTTTTAAAATATTAATTTGATATAAATAGTAGTTAAATTAACACAAATTTGACCTTTTTAAAAGAGAAGAACACATTTCGTATTTCGCTATTTACCAAAGACGGATAACGATGACTATTTATTAAAGATAGTCCCCGATATCGATATCGATTTTAAGCGTTTACTTGGCTATTTTGCTAAATGATATTAGCTATTTAAAACGCATTTGATCTTCGAGAAAAAGAAAGTGAAACAGACTTGCGATATAAATTATTTATTAGGGACATATGATGCCCCCTCATTTCATTTTTCTTTTCTCGTTACTAGTATATTTGGCTATCACCGAATAAAATTTATTCACTATTGTTGAGAAGCGCAAAAACGCTTAAAACATAACACCAAAACGCTCGGTGTTATGGTCACGTCAGTATAACTCAGCCTATAACATAACCAAAAATATTTCTCAGTTAGGATTTGGGACCCATCAATTTTTTTATTTTTCTTTTTTTTCTTTTCATCATATTATTTTTAATACATTATTAATAATACAAATACATTAATAATAAAAATTAACTTAGATTAATATTAAAAATAAAAAGACGAAATAATACTTAATAATAGAAGACGTTTACAATAATAAAAAACAAACTACTTATTTTGACCTAAACCTAAATGTTACGTTCGGCAGCAAATTCGGCGCATACTTCGGCCTTAATCCTCTCGACTTCGGCCCGGATCCTCCGGTTCCATATCATGTGTAGGCATACAGAGAAATTACATTATCCGAAAACGGCTTCTGTCTTAGATCTCCATTGTTTTAGCGATCCTAAGCTCGTGAAGTTCTTTGACAATGTCGTCGTTAAACTCGTGACGCTTTGAAGATACATCAAAGGACGAGGAGGATCGTGCGACTTTAGGTGCTCGTGGCTTCCCTAAAGGTCTTGGGATTTCATCATGACCAAAGAGCTCCGGTTCTTCTTCGTTACCGTCTTCGTCGAGGTCTACCCTCTTCGTCAACGGCTTTAGGATTTAGAAACTTTGGTAATTTATGCAAAACCTCTCACGCACAATGATGACGAAATGGTCGTCCGACCTCGACTTCGTACATTGTTAACGTCATTGTGTAAACCGCTTTGTCATCCTCACCACTTGATCAATCTCGTTCGGCACGGTCATGACATGCTATGAAAGACCGCAAAGTGTTTCTCATAGCCCTCAATTTCCCCGTTAGTTAGTTTTTTGTGAACTGTTCCCCCAAACCTTCGTTGAAATGACCAAGTACACGATACCAAAAATTTGGTCCGCTTTGTGAGTTTCCCTTTTCCCTACACTCAGATACATGAACCCAATTCTCCGACAAACGTCGTTCTTGCGCTTGTGACCACTAAATCTTCGATGGTAGGGCTTCGACTTCCACGACCAGTTTTTTTTGCTTACCTTTATCTTTTCTCTTACGAGAACTGCTAGGTTCTGCTTGTTATGGTTGGAACGATTGCGACAGTTGTAATGATTGTGTTTGTGGTTGTTGGAATGATTGTGTTTGTGATGATTGTTATTGTTGCCATTTGTTCATGGCTTGTTCATGGGGTGGAGGTTACATGTTGGGGTTTCCAGAGAGTAGTGAAGTGAAGCCACCGGTTGTGTTTGGAAATTCGCGAAACCCGGTGAGGAAGGCAAGTTGGAATCGGATGGCGAATAATCGTTGCGTTGCGACATTTTTGTGATGTTTATTTGAATTCTAGAGAGAAAGAAGATTTTGGTGTATATTTTTGTAGTTAATGTTGGGTATCTATAGAATTGGTTGAAAAATTTGAAAAAAAAACCCAACGGCTAGTTTTTTAAAATTTAAATTAATTTTTATATTAATTACCTTTACCGTTAGGAAAAAGAAATATCTGTCACATAACGCGCGGTGTATATGTAACGCGGTCGCCCAACCACTCCAGCGTTACGAGAGAGGATAACGTAGGTTTTTAACACCCCGTTGCATGACCTCATATAGTTAGTAACATGTTAAAATGCTCAAAACGTGTTTAGGGTAGGTTAACCAAACCTAGTTTAATTTGGTTGGTTCGACAAATTCTCGGACCAAAAAGATATAGTAACTAGCTAACTATAGAAATCAATTGTTAACTTGTTACGGTTGTAACTTATTAAATGCCGTCACATATAGATATGAAAGGAAATAACAAACCAAAATCGAAAAATGTTACGGGTTTCAGGTCTGCTCTTCGCTGCGGGCATATAACTCATTAATCAATTCAAAATTTGATATTTGTTTTGCTTATTTCTCTCTTTGTAATATCGACCATTCATCTTTTTAAATGTATCAATAAAAATTTTAGATCTATCTTTATGCCCATGATTTAAATATATAAATAATTTCTATTCAATATTTGATTAAGAAGCTTTATTCGATATTTTTGTTAATTTGTATATATTATAATTTAAAAGACACTAAATAGAAACCAAAAGTATATTAAAACCACTCCCTAAATTAAAAAGGGGAAAATTGTGAAATAAGGTATTGGGCTTCAAAGTATAAATATTGAAATGTTATAACTTTTAGATATGGAATATGCTAACCATAGCCTCTGGGATTATGATTAAAAAATAAATTATATGTTTAAAATTGTTGTATCTTAACTTCTGAAAAACAATCGTTTAGAAAACTGTCAGAAAAAACTACCACCGACTTATAAGGGTGTTTATTGACTTGTAAATTAACTGTAAAATTACCTTTAATCATAGCATTGGGGGCTACATTTAGCATTTTCGAATATTAACTTTTCCAACATCCAAAGAATTAGTGGTGTGTGAAAGTGATCTAAAACCTAAGATATTGAAAGAACCTAAATCTTAAAAACCGAATTAATAGGTGATGTGACATTTCGGGTTTATATTTTTGAGAAATTTTCTGTTTTTGTTTTGGTTTAAGTATTGAGTGAAGATAGAATCGTTTGAAACCAAACAGACCGACTAAAGTAAAAATAAATTTAATATAATGTATATGAGTATGTGTGTTTAATTTAAACTAGAAAGTTTCCCGTGCGTTGCACGGGTTCGTTCTTGTTCAGGCTGATCACGGGTTTGTTCTTGTTCAGGCTGATGACTTTGTAGTACAGAGGCGAGTAAGATATCTTTGTTTGCCGATTTCATTCTTTGTAAAGCAGAATTTGAATTGTCTTCACCATCGTGTTCTTTTCAATTAGTGAATCTGCAAGAGTAGGTGATTTTAAAAAAGAAAGAGAAATTTAGACAGCCCAACTATAGTTTGAGATGAGTCGATTAAACGAACTGTCTTTACCTGATGTTGTTTACAAAAGATGTTGAAAATACAGGGGGTGATATTTATATCTACGTACACAAACTGTTATTCACCGTGGTACTAATCACATTACCAAACTGGCTGAAGTGATTTCTCAAGCCTTCGGGTTTAACACTCCAACCAAGATTGCCAGCATACACCTTGTAAGGTGACTCAAGTACTAAGTTATTTTGAGGTCGTGAACTCGTTACTGTGCTTCCCCATTTACTATTCATGTCAGCTCCAAATCTTTTTTATAAACAGAAATGATACTATCAGTCTGAAGCTTGTAAGGATTATAGCAACTTGATAAAAAGGGAACGGGTCAAATGGGTCCAAGGTCACCAGAATTTTACACTATAACGATTCATGATAATATGCGGTTTCTATGGTGTAACTTATTCACTTAGAAATTGAAGAAGAAAAATAACAAATAATAAGTGAAAATTTCAGAAACTCACACATCCATCTAGAGCAGCAATTGCAGATTTAGCTTCATCGAGTGAGCTCATGGTTACATACCACATCCTCTACTTATCCCAGTCTCCGCATTTCTTGGAACCTTCAAAAATATCACATAAGTAACACATTAAACCCACGTTATAAGTACAAGACTAATAACTAAGTTGTAGATTGTAACTGAAATATCATAAAACTCATGGAAAACCCAACTATCATTTACATTATAGTTCAATGTACATTGTTTTGTTCCTTTTGATCATCTAACATTAGTTTTTATAATCATAAGTAACAATATAACTAAATGGACAAGAAAGCGTTTTAAGTGTCAACCCAACCCAATCTCCCCTCCAACAATTCTGCCAGCTGTAAAAAAATGATAAAGGGTGAGTGAGGTGCACCTGCCCCTTTAGCTCTGCTGTTTCTTGGTGACGTTTTTTTCCTTACTACTCAGTGACACCAATACATCTAATCCAATGTTTTTTTACATTACACGTATGTAAAAACATGTGAAAACCATTTATTCTACTATCTGTTATTGTGACTATATATCATCGCAGCCATTACGAAAAGATTGGAGACACACACAAAAGGATGCAAAATTGCAGAAATCAAAACGTAATTTATACTTGGATCCTGCACTAAGTCAATCAAAGAGCACAAAAGTTTAACACATAGAATGTTACGAAACTCGATCTTAAAGAAACTAACAGAAAATAATATTGGTCTTTTCCAAATTAGAGATCGTAACTCTTCCTTGACATAACAATAACTCAACAAACCACAGTATATACATCTAGCACCTAACTCCACTACGGAAAAACAAACAAATATCTCTATAAATCGATCCACAACCTAAACAGTAACTAAATAATTTTCTTCGCATTACTATTAATCGTCAACGATCCACACACAAACACGAAAACCTGAACTATTGCAGCTAAAACTAATAACAAAACTTACAGAACATTATTTTTACAAATATCAATCAAAATTAACGTAGATAAACAGATTATTAAAACATTAATCAACAAATGCATCTATAATCACTTTTAAAAACGATAAATATATAACGAAAGGAATCGATTTTCATGCCTGCTCTCACTGAAACTAAAAACAAAGGCGAAGGGCAGACCGATAAAATTTACCGTTTTAGTCTTGCCTTTGCTAGTAGCCTTAGCGGGCGCCTTTCTTTTCGCCACCTTTCTGAAATACAATAAACGATTCTGTTACCTATTGTGATAAATACATATAACGAACCTATAAATTTTTAGTAGCAAAATAAGCAATCTTACAATTATACGTACCGGAAGACAAAGAAAGCATTGGGGTGTCTTTTTGGCCACGTAGGATTTTTCGCCGTTTTAGCCTTCTCTTAGCCAGTAGCTTTAGCGGGTACCTTTCTTTTGCCTACCTTTCTGAAATACAAGGAACGATTCCGTTACCTATTGTGATAAATACACAAAACGAACCTAGAAATTTTTAGTAGCGAAATAACTTTACGATATTACACTTTATCGTATTACATTAACATCAATAGAGTTGAACAATTGTTACAAAACCTATTATAACTTTCGGTAATTATAAGAAAATGAAACTAAGATCGATCTTAACCTGTCATCGACAGGGTTGAAGGTGTCCCTCTTTACTGCCTCTTTACCTTTAGCGCCCTTCATATCTATAAAATATTTATAGACGTATATTATGAATAAAGTTTGAAACAATAAAAATGCTTGACATTGAATTAGACGTTATAAAAACAGTAACCTGGCCAACAACAAAGACTCGGCTGGACATTTTATAAATTGGTTAAAGCATAACATGTACTCATACAGTATGTCCATGAACTCGGTTGTTTTATATCGTGATCATAACGTATCTGCTTATTCTTAAATTTGGGTTAGGAGTTCTATTCACTTGTATTAAATGAAGTATGGAATTTTAAATGTAGAATATTGACCTCTGACCCACGGCTGTATTGCTGTTTTCGTCTTCGATTTTCTACAACCTGAGAAGTAGGCAACAAATTAAAAGTTTAAAACAATTATTGTTGATTGTAGATGCGAAGATAAAAATGGATGCGGCTGGTAAACATTATTTGGAAGACAGCTTATCTGAGATTTGATCGATTTCGTTTTGGGGTTGGCCAGTCAATAGGCGTTTCAAAACTCGATTAGCAGCGTAGTTTGTATCTTTAGAACTACTTGAAGGTTCTTGTTAGGTTCGTTAGTATCAGTTTTAAAGAGCCAATATCCATTTCGTCCACGTGTTTGACCCCTATGATAGTCGTCGCTGTTGACCGTGTTTTTTGGAACACCATTAGTCCCGAATAATTTGCAAAAAAAAAAAAAAACAATATTAGTTACATCCTATTGAAAAGAGATTATAAAAAATACCGCTACTCACACTGTTCGAAACCATAAAGGGGCCATTGGCAAGTCATGGCTGCATTTCGCCTTCATACGGAATCAGGATAAACAGAGAGAAGAATTAACCAAAGGTATAACAAAAAAGCTTGACAAGAATTTTAACTACAAATGTTACAGGGATTAATTGAATTACATAATTATCGAATAAATTAAAAGCAAATCTATAAGCTATTTTTAGTTAAAAATAAATGAATAAATTAAGAAACAGGGTTTGAGGAATAAATAGAACTAAAGTTGATAAACACAGTTAAAAGGCTTAAATGAGTTTTAGCCTATAATTGATATTTTTTTGTCTTTTGTTTTCAGATAAACGGTATTCTTTTATGAATAATTAAGAAAGTAGAAAAGCATCATCGTACCTGCAACCTAGCCTTTCTCTCTTCCTTACGCTGTGCAAGTGCAACATAGAGTGGTTTGCTCACAATCATCTTCTTATTCATCTCAGCAAGCTGTAAACGGGAAAAAATGAAGTATGTTAGCATATCTATTTGGGGAATAAGACGATGATAAAATTAGGGATAGAGAATGATCAAATTACCAAACCTCGGCATATGTTGTATTTCCAATTTGGATTCTGGTATGTGTGAAGGGGAAGAGATAGAGATAGAGGTGTGATGAGAGTGATGAGTCAGGTTGATACACACGTGTATTCATGCTGGCAAAACAACAAAAATCAAACCGGGCAGAAAGCAATAAGAGAACCCATAACCCGAGGCCCAACCCGTTTACCCGAAAAAAACCGACCCGGGCACGAACCCATAAGTAACAACCAGATTTAATATGAAGGATAATATATAAAAGAAATAGTATGGTGAAAGTTCATATTTTATAAATACACGTCTATATGATATCATTTTATAAGCAACTAGATTATTGTCCCGCGATAGCGCGGACAAAGATAAAAATTAAATTGTAAATTTATGTTTATGTAGATTTTAAGGTATTTTGAGAAAACCATGTTATATACGTATAATAACATACGTTTATACACAAATTGTTTATAGTTATAATAATATATACATTTTTACGTTTATACACATGTTTTGATACTTTTTATTAGTTGATTTTAGAATAACAATAAGGTAAATCATAGTCAAAATTGAACAATTTTATAGGTAAATTAAAATTATGTTTTTTATTTCAGTAAATATGGAATTAAAAACAGAATGTAATTATGTGTTTTAAGAGGGTGTAAAATAAAAGAAGTTTGTGATGACATCATCAATCCAATCTAACGGTTGAAATAAAAAAAGCTAATCCATCCAATGGTTCTTACTTCGTCATGTGACATTTAAGGCCCCTCTTTTATTATATATTAAAAATATATTCGGTAAATGATAATTAAAAATATTGAGACACAAAGAAAAGGTTTAAAGTAAATGGTAATTAAAATTGTTGAGCCCCAAAAAGGAAAAGTGATTGTAAAAAGGATTTGGGCTCGAAAGTGGGTCTTGTCCTATACCTATTTATCAATATTAATTTTGGAATGAAATTTATTTGCAGTCATTATTCACTTTTGTTTAGATCACAACATTATTAGCTGTAAAATGGCATAAAAAAAAGTGCCTAGAATAAAATAAAATAAAATAAAATTAGACATAGTTTTAGAAACAAATTTAGGGGTTGAGAATTGTAAATAAATGAAAAGTGTCAGATAATCATAACTTTATATATTATGGTTTAGAACGTAGGATATATTTATAAAATTGGGCCTCAAAATCAATAGTGATACATTTAAGGTTGTTATTGATATTGAATAAAAAATATATATTTTATCTTTTTAACTATAATTATTTATATTATTAATTATGAAACTAATTTTGCTAGTGAATAGTGATTGAGGGAAATTGTGATCTTTTTATCTTTTATATCTAAAAGTTTTTTTCTAGAGATATTTAAATATTGTTATGTTTTAAATTTTTAATTACTGATGTAAATATCTTTTAGAAAATATATTCGTTTTCATATCTTGCAAAACAAACACGATCTAAATAATAACTTTTTCCGTCATGACACGCGGGCAAAATAAACCTCGTTGTTATCAAAATTCAAAATAAATTTAATTTTATTATTATAATAATACATAACACAACAACGTACTACATAATAACTAATCTAGGCGGTGAACACAATTTGTGATCACATATTACATCAACAACTAGGGGCTAATGACCTAAACAAAATCAAGCGAAAATATGGGTTATGAATTACAAATGAATTCGATTTTCCGTTAATCAGTTTTGGCCAAATTTTCATGTTTGACCCAGAAATGAGTATACTACTTTATGCTAAATCTAACGTAGTAAAAGTAACCCTAAAGTAATGATAAATAGAAACCTATTGAATCAATACTAAATATATGTATAATAAGAGGAAATTATTTTAATTATGAACTATATAGATATTTAGTTATGTGTATTTTTAAAAGTTTAAGATTAAAAATATACTTATTTCTTAAGGTTCATGGTTAAATTCAGGTCCGACTCAAGGATAGTGTATTATGTGCGACTGCTCGAGGTTTAAGTTCGAAAAGATCCGAAATATAGAAAAAATAATTCAATCATTTGATCTAAATCTAAATATATAGTAAACAAGAAAATTTTTACACAAACGGTATTTAGTTAAGTTAGTAGATGGTGTTTCATAAATCCATTTGCTCTCAAGTTTGAGTTTTATTAATTTTTTTTTTTTAAATTAATTATTTTTAAGAGTCTGTTTTATATTTTGTCTAGAGCACCTGAATTAAATTAAATATATTTTAAGGCCCAATTTTTATTTTGCCCGACAACTTAATTAAATTTATTATTTTTGAGAGTCCGTTTTATATTTTGTCCGAGATACTTGAATTCTCGAGATTGGCTGATTAAATTAAGTTGTCGTTTGTTCATTCATGGTTTGTCACCAATCAAGTAGTGTGTGTTTACAGTGCTTCATCCGGTTAACCTTGTAATGTATGATCGAAGTAGGGATGTCAATTGGCGAAAAAAACCTGTCACTCACGAATATCCGCCCGTGATGGGCGGGGTAAATTAGTGAATTTTCACCTCCATAACCTGTTTACGGATACAATTGTTCACTTGTAACGTGTCCACGAGGTAAATTAGTGAATTTTCACCAGCGGGCACGGTTACAAGTGAAGAATTGTATCCGTAAACGGGTCGTGGATGGATCGTAGATATACTATATCCATCGCGGGTATATTCACCCCGAGATGAAATTTGAGTATATTAATAAAAGATCTGTGAAACCCACATACTTGCTTATAATTTATATTGTATATATAAATATTTATCTGTATGTTAAAAGTATGTAAAGAAATTTCAAAAAATGAATATTGTTTAAGGTTTAAATACCTAATCACGTCAATAACAAAAATTAAATACGTTTTATGTTTTTGGAAAATCGTGTTACTCATTTACGTTATCCATTCAGTTATAATTTATTTTACATATTTATTTGAATATGTAATTTGTTAACTTTTTCACTAAATCATTAATTAGTTCAAAATTATATATAATACGGTTAATTAAAAAATATTTTATTTATATAAATCTGTTAACAAATACATGCGAATTAATAGGTCTAAAAAAATCCGTATGCACAGTAGATGGGTAATTGATATTCGTGTCCACGACCCGCGGATAATATCAATTTAATATTTATAATATAATATATTTTTTCTCTTTCTCGAAATAATTATCACTTTGGAATAATTTTACTACGTGTGATGAGTCAGCATATACCAACAGTTATTCGATTCCATGTTCACCATTGAATTTTAGGCGGGTACTTAACGGCCAACCGAATTCTCAATTCCCCCAAAATTCCTTCAAAATATGTCATTTCTCGAAGATTTTCAAGCAAGTAAGCATCAAGCTTTCATACACTTTTCGTTAATTTCATTTTTATCAAAAGAATTGAAAAACCCTAATTTTAACCCAAACCCTAATTTTTGGGGGTTTTTAATTTGTTCATCAATTGGTCCCAAATCCGTTAAATTATTGTTACAAATACAATTCTAATGAAAAAATGAATCTACTTGTGAAAATTTAATGATCTGCGTATTCGTATTCGATTAAACTCGAGAATATCACGAATTTAATCACCTGACACCTTAAAATTTCGAAAATAATAACCAAATTCGCCACTCACTTCAAAATATCCCGTTCTCGCGCCAGGTGTAAAAGACAAAAATGGTGATTATTTGCAAAATTTTAAGATGACAGGTGATTAAATTCGTGATTTTCTCATTAAACTATTATGTAGGTTTAGAGCCATTGCCAAATATTTTACAGAGGAAGTACGCGTTATTACGTGACTTGGATAAAAGTCTGCAAGGTATATTAAACGTTTTAAAGCAACTTCATTGTATAAGTAAAGCAAGTTATGTACATTTTTATATTTACGGGTGATATGATATGTGTAGATATTCAAAGGCAGAATGAACAACATTGTTTAAAGGAGATAGAAGATTTTAAAGAGGGTGTTAAGGTGGGGAATATTGCGCCGGGTTCTTCACTTAATAAATTCTCGGATGAAGCACAGGATGAGCAGAAACATTCCATTAGGATTGCTGATGAGAAAGTTGCTCTTGCTGTTCAAGCGTATGATTTGGTACTGTCTTTTTCACTCGTGTTTAGTCTTTTAACTTCATTTCTTTTTTGTTTATTTGAGATTGAACGTAATTGTTGTAAATCTTGTTTTTTTAAGGTGGATGCTCATATTCAACAACTTGATCAGTATCTTAGAAAATTAGAAGAGCACCGACGTGGTAGGTTTCGTCTTCCAACTTGATATGTATTATGCTTATCTTTATCTGTTGTGTAGAGGTTTCCATATGGGCGACTCAGGCGGAGGCGGGTTTGGTTCATTTGAAAATCAGTTCGGGTCAAAATGGGCTGGTCATGTTAATTATGATTACAAAAATAATATGATTATACTAATAATCAAAGTTTTTGTATAAAAACGATTTAGGAGGCTGTATGCATTAAAGATAGACTCTGGGTGACCTGCGATATTTCAACCCGTTTACCTCTTTGGCTAATTTTTTTGATTAGACCCGTTTGAGATTGACCACAACCCAAGTCGACCTTTAACGGTCGAAATTACCACCTCTACTGTTGTACTCACTAATGATATTTTTTTTGGTTGTGGCAGAAAAGGAAAACGCTGCCGCAGCTGGATCAGCTGGTTTAAACCCTGACGGCAGTGTCAAAGTAAAGGAAGGTGGTAGAGGAGGACGGAAAAAGTAATTTTCTTTGTGATATGAACTTTAACTTTTGTGTGCTTGAAATATAATAGATGGGAGTTTAATGGTAAAAAATCAATACTTTTTCTATACTATTTAGGTCCCGGCTTGCTGCTGCAGCCGCCACAAGTGCAGCAGCGCCTGCAAATCCACCTAGTATGGACTTGGATCTGCCTGTAGATCCTAACGAGCCAACATATTGTTTGTGCAACCAAGTGAGCTATGGGGAGATGGTTGCATGCGATAATCCTGATGTAAGTGTTTTAATTAGCCTGTCGGGCGGGTTGGGAAAACATACCCTGATTTGACGTATTCAAAAGTAAATAAGTTTAAACGCTAATGAGACGATGATTTATTTTTCCAGTGTAAGATTGAATGGTTCCATTATGGCTGCGTTGGTCTGAAAGAGCAACCCAAAGGAAAATGGTATTGTGGCGATTGCAGTGGGATGCAAAAGCGGCGAAAGGGCAAATAGAGTCATGGATTCTTTACATGGTATTGTAGAATGTTATCGAAGATCAATTAACTCAGATTTTGTGTGACGTTTAAATGTTGAAATTTATGTTCTGTGATTACTTTTTGGTCATTAGTAATAAAATTCCTTTTATTATCAGTATGTTGCAAGTAGTTCCACGTCTTAGTTAGATGGTTTGATAGACTTTTGAAACTGGCCGAGTTGGGTAGAGACCATCAACAAACACTCGTGTTTTTTCGTATCAAGTTGAATAAATAACTTATGTCTTATGTATCATTTCAAATCTTATTATAGTAATAATCAAATATCTAATATATACATAGTGATTAAGCATTGCGTGACGTTTCAACAATCTGTTTCCGTTACAATTAATTTTTCCATGTTTACACAAAAGGACCCGTGTACCGATATTGCTGGCTCTAACAAAATCAACCAACCTCAACATTCAGACAAGCAAACCTATTACAATAGTAGAGGACGGAATAGGTGAAAATGAGGATAAATAACTCAAAAACTTGCCAATAGATATACGTTTTGTGCATGGAGGTACATCATGTTGTTCACAGAAAGCCACAAATCGTTTGTTCTCAGCAAGAATGGGAGATTTTGTGACTAATCTACTACCATACCAAAATTTTAGTCTATCTCATTTACGCCTTTATACTTCGTCATCGGGCGGACCAAATTGTTTACGTCATTTTGTTAGCAAAACGTATGTCAATCCTTTACAGTACCTAAAACTCTGGTCAATAGCCCGTGCCACTCATGCCACCACCCATGCTTCTAGCTGCCTCACTGGCGGGTTTGGGGTGATCAACCACAATTGCTTCAGTTGTCGTCATCAAAGAGGAGACACTACAAATGTTCAAGGGTAAAATAGTCAGTTTCGAGAATAATCATGTACAACTCGATACAACTTAAAACAATCGCTCCAACTAACCTCGCTGCATCAACCAAGGCGGTTCTTATCACTTTCAATGGGTCAATGATTCTGTTGGGATTAAAACTGTTAGTTTAAATAGTTTAGTTTCAATAATACTACTGATCAGTAGTAATGTTAGTTTATACTGTTTGATTAATACGGCAAGAAGAAGGTTACTACGGCAAACCATGCATGAAGACAGTTACTACTGCTCAAGACAAACTGATGGTTACTACTGCAACAACTCATTAGTACTGCCCGATGCTTGTTAATATTGCTTGTTAATATTGCTTGAAGAGTTTTAGATAATTATGGAATATCTCTTCCGCAAGTTATGCAATGGTAATTATTATTAAATTGTAATTGTTTTAGATGTTTTCTAGTTTAGCTAGGTTTAGCCTCAAGGTCTATAAATACATAGATCCTTGTACTAGGAAAAACACGTATGTTAATCATCTATTTAAGATTAATATATTGAGGCTTAATATTCGACAAACATTATTGTTTTTTATTCATTGTTTATTATTCGTATACACTATTTGTTTGATCGTTAAACTTGAAGGTGTTTATCCGATACTAAACTTCCTTGATAATCAAGATCTTACTTTAACGTGCTTTGGGTTTATATAACTCACACGATCCTGACAAGTGGTATCAGAGCTCATGAGGTGCTCAAGATCAACTGATCTACAAGTTGTTGTTAAAGTCTCAACAAGAAGAAAACTACTAACAATCATGGCTGATGTGGTAGTAAACAAAGTTCCTGTACTCAACAACAACGATATTGATCTTTGGAAGCTACATATCAAACAACACATACTGCTTTCTTACTATGTAGTATGGGTAATGGTAACAAAGAAGATTTACTCTATCTGCTGATGGTACTCCTGGAGTTGTTCGTCGTCCTACAACAGATCAAGAACGGAGAGAGAAGCAAACCGAGATAAAGGCATTAAGTATCCTTCTTATTGCTATTCCCAATGAATATCAAGCACAATTTGAAGGATACAATGATGCAAAGTCCTTATGGGAAGCACTAGAGAAGAGATTCAGCGGAACCAAGAACACAAAGAAGAACAAGAAAGCTCTTCTCAAGCAGGAGTATGAGAATTTCAAAGCTCTGAAAGAAAAAAGATTGACCCAGACCTTTTAATAGATACAAGAAGCTTACTGGAAGGGACCCTCTGCCGATCTGGGATTGGATATTTTGCTACCCAGTCACAAAACTTGGAATTATCCACTGACGTAAGCATTGTTGCGGTTTGTGGTGGTTCACCTTCTTCTCCCACACATGTATTTAACAAGGTAAGCAATTCTCGAGCGGCACTCTGCGAAGGGGGAGGAGTGGGTTCTGGAGACCTTTGCTTTCGCAATTCTCCTACCAACAATCCTAGCAGAGAAGTCATTTATGACTCGGGAGTTACTTGTGGGGTTGGCTTTGGCTTCAGAGCTTCCATGAGCTGAGATAACATGTTTTCCTGTGAGGAGGATGTGGTGGGTATTTTCGTGTTGAGCCAATGTCGTTTTTAGTAGTTCTAACGCCTCCTGGAGTGATGGTTGTGCAGTTGAGGGAGTTTGGGTAGGGTTTGTTTGTTTAGTCACTGTGGACCCTTCCAAGTGAATCAGCGGGAGAGTGTTTTGAAGTGGAGAAGTGTTTCGGGGAGAGAGTTTTGTTGGGTTCATATGAGACCTTCCCGTCTGGAAGCCTTGAAAGCTTGACTGGCCCGTCCCACCAGTGTGAAACACCTCCACTTCAGCGGTGTCGATAGACTCAGTAATGAAGAGTCTAGCCCGTACTCCTGATAGGTTTTCCTTATTGATCCTCCGAGTATTTCCGACCCTGGCTCCCGTGTCAGTGTTTTGGGAGTTAGGGGGAGTGGTGTTGATGTCCACCGAGGGAATGGGCTCTTCCCTGCTTGGTGATGGATTCTTAAGAGAACTAGTTGAATCCATAGTGGATGGAGGCCTTGGGAGGAAAAAACCTTATTGAAATCCGTTGACTAAAACTGTCCCACGGATGGCACCAATGTTTAAGCAACGGGCGACGTGCTAAACGATTTGGGGTGTTGGATAAATCTATACGAACTCCTGTTAGGGCAGTGCGAACCTACCAAGCTCTTGGCGAGCCTAAGGTGGCGTACGATGAAGCCTGATGACGTAAGAGAGTGGGAAAACCTCTCTGGAACGTGTATGTATGTAAGTGTATTGATTGAATCTCATCCCTCTGACAGTGACCAGAGGGGTATTTATAGGCCTGGAAATTAGGGCTTCCATTTATGGGTCGTGGGCCATGATTACGTTCATGGGCCGTAATTTTATGACCCATAAGTGGGTAAGCGACGTAAGCATGTGTACCTGTGACGTCTGGTCAACTTAAGTCAACGAGGATAAACTAGCCGCTAATATCGTTGACGTAAGCGTATAAGCTTATGACGTCCGGTAAGCGTGTAGACTTGTGTCCGGATAGCAAGAAAGAAATGTACCGAAGTGCGGTTCACTTTATCTCGTGACCGGGGCTTCCTTGTGTCGGGTATACAACATATGCCCTAAGCGGGTCACAGTTTCTCGATGATGGGGCTCAATGTGTTGGGTCATAGAACAAGTATCCGAGTCGGTCCATGATTTCTGGTGATCGGGGTTAGTCTAGCCCGGAACTTCCGGGTATGGAACAAAAGTTCCCGAGCCGGGTAGCTTAAGCCCGGACACGGGGCTTATGCCTTGTCCGGGTAGGGGACTAGTATATGTCGGGCTTAGAACAAACCTGTGGCCGGTCATTGGGTCATAGATTCTCAGTCACGGTGCTCAGAGTGTCTGGGTACACAACAAGGTGTATTCGGCTGCGCTCGTGCCCGGCTAGGGTGTTTGATCCGGCTACGCCCATGTCAGGCTAGGGTGTTTGATTCGGCTACGCTCGTGCCTACATAGGGTGTTTGATCCGGCTAGGAGTGTTTTCGGTTGTGGGGACCACACTTCAACAGCACGTTAAACTAATATGTCAAAACATTCATAATATTGATTATCTGATTATTGCCTTATCAAACAACATAATCAAATCCAAACACTAAGCTTATATGATACGTTTTGTTACAACTGATTATTTGATTACAATTATTCGAAGCGTATGATTTATTTTGGAAACGTAACCTCAAACACCCTCTTAATTGTATTATAGATAAATTAATTGTGAGGTGTTTTCTTTTGATTGAGTGTAACTCATTTCTATGGGTAATGGTATTCCAATTTTTGGATCAAGTGTTGATAATTCGTTCCTACCTAGATAGGTAATAATTGCAATTTTAATCCAACCTATTATATTAATTACTAAATTTTATTTGTGATATAATTTCATTACTATCCAATGTAATTAAATATACCTATTATATTAATTACTAAATTCTATTTGTGATATAATTTCAGTCATATCCAATGTAATAAAATATCGTCTTCATGTTTATAAATAATATAGTCTTGCAAATCTGAATCTATAAAAATTCATAATGAAAAACGTCTTGGTTTTTATATTTCTAGCATTTTATGTTTTTCATACAACATTTTCGTGTATCTATGTTCCTGGATACATCGTTCAAGTTGAAAACTTGATTCCAGATAGTGATATCGTGGTTCATTGCAAGTCGAAAGATGATGACTTAGGCGACCATAACCTGTGGTTTAAAGACCAATTTAACTGGAAATTTTGTATCAAGCATGTTGTGGGTGAAACTTTATTCTTTTGTCATTTTTATTGGGATTCACAAGAACAAGTCTTGGATGTTTTTAACAACACGATGTCCTATAAATGCAACATCGATCACGGGGACAACAATCCATGTTATTGGTCAGCCATGGCCGATGGAATCTATTGGTATGATTTCGGAAAAGCTGTTTGGCTAAAACAATACGACTGGAAACCAAGAGGTTCATTGTAGTTCAAGTTATCACTATACGAAATAAATAAATAAAGTTATATTTTATAAGATACGGATTTTGTTATAGATCAAATGATCATGTGGAGTTGAGTTGCACAATATTTAATTACTTCCATACTAGTATTTAAGCGAAAAAGAAATCCTTTACAAGTTAAAATTATATAAATAAACAACTCTATTGAATATATATAATGCAATTATAACATATAATTTTATTTAAATATATATTAAACAGTGTTATTAAATATATGTAGTTTCATGTATACTCATATTGTTAACTTTAACTACACCTTTAAGTTCTTATTGCTACGGGTTAAAGATAATATGTATATGGTAAGAAATGAGTGTTAAAAACATTTTATACAACGGTTTTTTTACATTTTGAAATTAAAATATGTATTTTTCGTTATATGATTTTATTATATTAAAAATATAAACCAAATGGAAAAAGTGTTATGATAAACCTCAAGTTTAATGAATAATCTTTAAGAAAATAAGTAAATAATAGAGTTAATTACATAAATCGTCTCTATGATTTATCTCAAATAACGGATTTCGTCCTTAAGTTTAAAAAGTTGCAAAAATCATCCATTTTTAGAAACTAATTACCTTTTTCGTCCCTAAGATTTGCTTCAATTACGGATTTCGTCCCTAAGGTTTGTCCTCAATTACGGATTTGGTCCCTAAGGTTTGTCCCAATTACGAGCGCAAATTAAAAAATTAAGGACAAAAAGCGTAATTAATTTCTAAACTTGGACGATTTATGGAACTTTTTAAACTTAGGGACGAAATCCATAATATTGGATAAACCATAGGGACGATTTATGTCATTAACTCTAAATAATATATGACAAATATTTTTAATTTTAAATAATGATGTCAAACTAATATTTACATATTTTATAAAGTAATAGAAAAAGTGTTATGTTAAAGCTAAAGTTTGATGAATAATCTTTATGAAAATAAGTATGTATGACACATATTTTTAATTTTAAATAATGATGTCCAACTAATTGTATTTAAATACTTTATAAAGTTTAAATTATAATTAAAATTGATATTTTAAAACGAAAATATTAAATAATGATGTTATATTATACATTAGAGTTAATTACATAATTGGTCCATGTGTTTGTTTCAAAACAACGGGTCCAGTCCCTGGGTCACAATTCGTTCGGGTCCAGTCCCTGGAGCCTATCTTTGGTTGCACGTTTGGTCCCTCCGTCACATAAAATGACTAAACTACCCTTATCTTTTAATTTTATTCCTTTTTTTTTTCTCTTATTACATTACTTTATTTTATTATCTCCACGTGTCACAATATGATTGGTTATCTATTTAATTATCCCAATCCCAAATAAACCAAAATAAAAAAACTGCAATTCTCTCTCTCTCTCTCTCTCTCTCTCTTTACGTCGAATCAATAGCCGGAGGAAGGAAAGGCGTCGGCTTTGTAAGCTATTTTCTTCCAACATAAGTCAACCACTAGAGATGGCAACGGGGACGGTTATGTCGGGTATTGCATTTCCCATCCCCATAACCAGATCCCCACCCACATACCCATAACCGTAACCATCCCCGTCGGGTATTAAAATTTTGGCCCCGTCCCCATCCCCGTCGGGTAACGGGGATCCCCAACGGGTATTCGGGGAATTTTCCCCATTACAAGTTTTTGAACTTTTATTATAAATAACTTCACATTTTGTAACTACCAACAAGAAAAACATAGGAATAATATAAGCAAACACTTCAATCGCCAAAATAGCAAAATTTATACGGATATATATATATATATATATATATATATATATATATATATATATATATATATATATATATATAAAGGGTATCCATCGGGGCCGGTTTTGGGTACGGTTATGGATAACCGATAGGTAATACCATCCCCGCATCCATCCCCAATTTTTGAATTCGGTTATTATCCGTCCCCGTCCCCGTCCCCGGTCAACTCGGGGATTTACCCGGTCAACTCGGATTCGGTTTTCGGGTCTCCATCGAATACGGTTATTTTTGCCATCTCTATCAACCACCACCATCTATATTACACCTCACCATCGATATTCACCATTTGAGAGCTCGAGACACTAGTTAATACAACACAAACCAAACCACATTAACCCAATCAGTCGGTCTTGGTTTCTGTTTCAATCTAAATTTCAGTTTTCGCTTCGGGTTCAATTTGGGTTTCGGCTTCAGTTTGGGTTTCGGCTTCAGATTCGGTTTGGGCTTCTGGTTCAGATTCAGTTGCTAGCTCGGGTTGGGCTTTTGGTTCGGATTTGGTTGATGATTCATGGTAAAGCCGGACGACAATGAGATAACTAAATCGTATATCAACCGCCACCACCTGTACAAAAAATGAAATTAGGGTTTCTAAAAACCCTAATTTTCTGCAAAGTTTGTTGGAGCTTGTTGATTTAGTACAGTCGGGTTCTAGTAAGATGAACGAGATTATGCAAGGGGAGATGATTAAAATGATATCGCCGGCGCCTTTCCTTCCTCCGGCTCCCTTCCCTGTCTTTCCTGACTCCATTGATTCGACGTAAAGAGAGAGAGAGAATTGCAGTTTTTTTATTTTGGTTTATTTGGGATTGGGATAATTAAATAGATAACCAATCATATTGTGACACGTGGAGATAATAAAATAAAGTAATATAATAAGAGAAAAAAAAAGGAATAAAATTAAAAGATAAGGGTAGTTTAGTCATTTTATGTGACGGAGGGACCAAACGTGCAACCAAAGATAGGCTTCAGGGACTGGACCCGAACGAATTGTGACCCAGGGACTTGACCCGTTGTTTTGAAACAAACACAGGGACCAATTATGTAATTAACTCTATACATTATTTTAATTTAAGGGTTTAAAATTTATTTTGAAACTTATCTAATGGTTGAGACTTTATCATGGTTTTTCATTCACCTCACATTGTTTTATCAACAAACTATACTATTATTTGATTAGCAACGAATATAGTTATTAGACCACTCCCAGCGGGGAAGTGGCGACGGCGTTTCCCCCCCCCCCCCCCCCCCCCCCCCCCCAACAACGCCGTTTCCGGCTTGGGGACGCCGTTGTTCCGGCGTTCATGGTGCCGTGTTGCTCGAGCAACGCGGTGTTGTGTGTATTTTTTTTTCTTTTCCCATTTCTTTAACGTTATAAAAAAAAAATTGAAAATTTTTCCTACCGTTGGCAACGGTAGGTTTTTTAAAAAAAATTAATTTTTTTATTTTTTTTTTCTTTTCTATAAATACCCAATCCCAAACCCAAAAATATTACACCAAACCATTTCTTTCTCTCTACAATTTACATTCTATCCACAAAACCCCCAAAGAAAAATGTCTCACTACAACGACTTTTCATCCGATCCCAATTCGCCTAACTCACCGGGCTTCTCAAATTACCAAAACCAACCCGGTGGTTTTACCTCACTACTCGCCGGAAACACCAACACACCACCTCAACCCCATCAACAAGCCATGAACGAGTGGCAACAATTCCAACAATTCCAACAATTCCAACAACGACAACAACAACAATCGTTCTCTCAACCCCAATCATACCATCAACCCCAATCATTCAATCAACCTCAACCACAATCATTCCATCAACCCCAACAACAAGCGTTCTCTCAACCACAACAACCACAAGTAGCCGAACCTAGTCGTCCTCGTAAGAGAAAAGACAAGGGTAAGAAAGTAGCTGAACCCACGGATGAACCTGACGCCACTCCGATGTCTAGGACGGTTCAATGGTTACAAGTCCAAGAGCGGCGCTTGGCGGAGAATTGGATTCATGTTTCGGAGGATCGTAAAAAAGGAAACGACCAAGATGGTCTAACTTTTTGGTTCCGTGTGATGGCTATTTTCAACGAAGGTTTGACGGAACCTTTTACAAAAAATTCGCTAAGTTCAAAATGGAGGGTTATGAGCAAAAGTGTAAAATTGTTCTCAGCATGTCATGACCGTGCCCACCGAGATCGAACGAGCGGCGAGGATGATAAAGCCGTCTACACAAATGCGTTACGCATGTTCGAAGCCGAAAATCTACGCGCATTTCGTCATCACTCTGCATGGGAAGTTTTGCATAACGCGCCAAAGTTTGCTAATCCTGAACCCATTGACCCGATCAACCTCGACGACGATGCAGAACCGGACTTCTTTGGCCATGATAAACTTCCACGACCTTTAGGAAGGCCACGACCATCTAAGAGTGCACGTTCCTCCTCCTCCTCCGATGTTACTTCAAAACGGGACGAGTTTAACGAATACATTGTCACCGAAATTCGCGAGCTTAAGCTCGCAAAAACAGCGAAGATCAAACTCAGAATGCGTCTTCGGAAAATGGAGTTTCTACGTATGCCAACCGATGATTTGCCGCCACGGGATCGGGCTCGTATCGAAAAGCAGAAGGACAAATATCGCGCCGAATTGGATATCGAAGAAGACGAGGATTAGTTTTTTATGTATTGTTTTTTTTTATTTATTTTTACGTATTTTTTTTATGTAATGGTTTTTTATTTATTTATTTCTATGTATTGTTTTTTTTTTAATATTAATCTAAGTTTATTTTTATTAATAATGTTTTAAAAATAATATGAGAAAAAGAAAGAAAATGAAAAATAAAAAAGGTGGTGGGTCCCAGTTTTTGGTGTTATGAATGGGGGTGTTTAGTGGTGTTATGTTAAGTTGGTGTTATGGTGACGTGGCAACGAAAAATGGTGTTATTGGTGCTACGAATGGGAGTAGTCTTAGAGTTAATTACATAATTGGTCTCTCACATATTTGGAGTTTATAAGTCACTTTAAATCGATTGATTGATTTGAAGCTAATTAAGATCTAAGTTTGTTTTTTTTTTTTTTTTTTTTTTTTTTTTTCATCAATTAAATTCAGGAAAAATTAAAAAAACTGAAGAAATTGATTTTGAGAAATAGTTGATATAATATGGTTAGTGGAAATATATTTCATTTTAGAATAAATTCATGGCCTCCCGAGGAATATATGAATCGGACTACTTTTCAAATGGTGAGATATAATTTGATTAATTTTTTTTGTGATTTTTTATGATTTTTTTTGGAATATATTTGTTAATTTTTAAATTTTTGAATGAATTTGTTATTATAGCTTGATTTTGATGGTGGAGCACCTCCAGAACAAGCATGGAGAAGGAAATTGAATACACATGCCAATATTTTAAAGGAATTCAGTATTACTTTTATGGAAGCTTTGAAAATGGTGACTATTTCTTTTCGTTAGAATTCGTGTTTAATTTTTAAACACCTGCACATTTTACTTAATGCCCATAATTGTTAAACATATACATAAAAATCAAAATGGATTTGAGGAATCACCTGCACATTTTACTCAATCCCCATAAAAATCAAAAGTAAAGGTTGTTGATGATGAATCTCGTATCTATTCATGGTAATATCAACAATGGAGTAATAGAATGATAGTAATATCAAAGAAATGGGGTTTTGCTTTGATATAAATTTATGATATTGGAAGATTTGATATGATTTATTTAGGTTTGATTTTGGGAATAATGATTTGAGGAAGAAGATAGGTGTTGATAAATTAATATTTATTTATTAAGGGTATTTTAGTCATTTTAAGTGACAAATTGCCTATTCTTGTAGCCAAATTGATGACTCAGGGACTGAACCCGTACGATTTTCGACCCAGGGACTGAACCCGTTAAATTGAAACAAGCACAGGGACCAATTATGTAATTAACTCTAGTTATTATAATCATCGTTTTAAAATCCGGATTGAAGTGGACAAATATGCTCGGTCATTCTACTCATTTGGAAGTTTTGCCTTCGGGAAGAATCAGACGGTTTCGCCTCAAACCGCTTTGATTCAGTCGACTGAAACACCTAAAAGACCCAGTTTCACCTCCCATGCTAATTTTTGAATATTTTTCGGAAAAATAACATTTTTTTCCATTTTTTTTTTCTATTATATAATACTTAATACATAATTACGTTTTATATTTTTTTTATTCATATATACATAGTACTTGATTCAGTCAACTACAAGTAAAAGACCAGGTTTCACTTCCCATGCTAATTTTGAATAGTTTTTGAAAAAATAACATTTTTTTTTTCCATTTTCTGTTTCTATTATATATTACTTAATGCATAATATATGAATTTATTATGTTTTATATTTATTTTTATTAATATATGCATAATACTTGATTCAGCCGACTGAAACAAGTAAAAGACCCGGTTTCACCGCCCATGATAATTTTTGAATAGTTTTTTGGAAAAAATAGCATCTTTACATTTTGTGTTTCTGTCTGATGCATAATGTATATATAATTATGAATTGATTGTGTTTTATATTTATTTTTATTGATATAATTTTCATCAAATAATCACAAACAATGATATCTAAGTTTAAAATTGAAAAATAAAAACTTTAATAGTCAAACATGACAATCTTTTCGTCATCAACTTTCATATTTTCATTAACTCTTAAGAATAAGATAATATAGTTTTTACTAATTTGTTTTGCGGAAAACATAAATACACAATAACCTATTCCACCAATATATGTGTATACTTTAATTATTTGTAATAACTTATTTTAAACTAGTAAATTTCTTCAATAAAAAGCAAATAATGTAAATCGAGCTTTACCCTTACACTTTTTGTTAGAGTTTATACAATCAAATTCGTTTTGTGGCTATATAAGTTAATTATTACATCGTTCTTGTTCTTTATAAGATTTTGAACTCACATATTAATGTAGTCATAAATCAAGTGATACTATTACAAATTGAAAATAAGCAACGACCTTCTAGTGTGTTAATTAACATATCAAATATGCATTTCCATTATTTCGGGTTGGGAGTTGAAGATATCACCAACACGGCATCACGTCTCGTATCTACCATGTTTCATAGGGTCGACCCAATGTTTGTTGAGTTGCTCTAATCTGAACAGCATGGTAGTGACCATAACTTCCACAATAACTCTTCTCAAGTTAAATTTAAGAGTCTTATGTCATCAAAACGGTAAAATATACACAGAAGTGAAAAAGGTAGCAAGCCAAAAAATCAAACTAGGTGTTAAATCATAAATTTACCAACACTCTAGATGACTTCCATCATTATGAATGTGATGGAAAAAAAATCATTTGGAATTTTGTATTTTGCCCCATTATGTATGAATGCCAAAATAACAAGGTAAACAAATAAAGAGCCGTATAAAGCTAAAGCAAAGTTGTTAAAATCGGGATCTTATCTAGGATCGTTTTTGTCTTCGCAAGATCGGAATCGTAAGATCCTACTAAAATAGGTTTTTATCGTATTAATATAATCTATGATTCATATAACAGCTTATAATATGTCAAAATCATTAATTTCTTACTATTAAACTTGATGAAATGGGTGTAATAAAATTTATATAGATATAGATTACTTATTTAAGTTAATATTATATTAGTTTTGATCTACATGTGTTCGTTGGTTAAACAAAAATATTTTATAAAAAATTATTGTTTAGGTGTTTTAACCGGTTAGACTGTGACAACCGCGACTTTCGGAGTATTATTCCGTCTGTTATCGCATATTGTTTTATGTATTTATATTTAGTTTTGACCCTAGTATTTATGTATTTCGGTATTTTGCGTTTATCGCATATCATTTGTTTATTTATTTATTATTTCGGTTGCATTTTTATGCAAGTATGAGTTATCGTGTTTATTGAGTTTATTTAAAATTGTCGTATTTATCGGGTTTATATTTATTATCGGAGTATTTTATATAATTATGTTTTGTCGGGATAGTATCGTTTGGTTTCCCGTTCTTTATGACGGAAATCGTATTAGAACCTAGGTGCATAGTAGAAATAAGAATGCTCGTAAGTAAGTTAGGGTAGAATATGTCTTTATTTATGAGAGAAAATTAACGTTAAAAGAAATAAATTATTATCACTATTATTATTATTATTATTATTATTATTATTATTATTATTATTATTATTATTATTATTATTATTATTATTATTATTATTATTATTTTTAAACTATTACTTACATTATTTTTATCACCGTTATAATTATTTCAAAATTTTCCTTATCGAGATTTAACGAAAGAAAGTTTACAAAAAATAATATTATTTAACGAGATGTTAAGTAACTTAACCCTCTCCCTTTCCTCCTTATCACATACACACACACACTTCACCCTTCACTTTTCCCATCACTTTCTCTCTCTAAAAAAAAACATACACACAAGCTCTCCCTTCTTTCTAAAATATCTCGAGATCCAACTGTCAAAAAATCATTTCCGAAGCTTGTATATCGTTCACCATATTCATCTTCATCATCCCTCCGAATTTCACTTTGATCGGGTAAGTTTTCCTTCGTTTTTGTTTGAAACTTTATTTTTAGATTCGGTCTCAAAAACGCCACTTTTCACCATCAAAACCCGGAATTTATTGAGGGTTTATGTACCTAAACATATCCTAAGACCATAGATGTAAAAATATATCATTTGTAGTCCAAAAATTGTCGAAAACGATTCATTTTAAATTGTTCCGCGACTTAGCGTAACTGTTAGTTACACTTAGCGTAACTGTTAGTTACACTTAGCGTAACTGTTAGTTACACTTAGCGTAACTATTCCTAGTGTAACTGTTTAGGTTTTTGATCAAACCCATTTATAATGACGTTATAACATACGTAAAGTGTTACACCCTTTCAAATCTTATGTTTTAACCCCTAAACACATATCAATCTTAGAATATACACTATTAACACGGTTTTAGGTCGAAAACGCGTATTTTGCTACATAAGGTTATATCTTTCCTTTAAACCATCGGGATTATAAACTCTTCATAGCTAAAACATATTAAATCATATTATGAGACGTTAATCGCATAAGAAAACCCTACTAAGCTTAGAGATACTTAATCGGTTATTGAATGTATTGCTAGGGCACTTAGGCGAATGAGCTACTTTCGATTGATTATTTACCCGACGTATCGCACTGCTTTTGGCTTTGCTCTTCAGTGAGTTATTCGAGCCCTTTTTACCGTTTTACACTATTTGGGCATGTTAAGCGTTTTATTTATTTAAAGTATGTATGTATGCAGTATTGCGTATTATTGAATTATGATGCCTCTAGATTAGCGTTCCTTCTTGTATGGCCTTTGTGGTAATATGAGGCCCCGTATTGTACACCTGTCAACTCGTATGAGCCGACGGTTTATATATATAGATCTATATGGGTTTAACAAACCCTCACCACTAACTCTATGATGATGATGTCGCTCTGTCAAGTTAGGTGGATGTTATGACCGCTTTATTCGTAGTATACAGTTAGTTTAACGCACTAAGGTGGGGTTGTCCCGAGTATGTTATGGTTCAGGTGATATTTTATATCTAGGCTCATGTATGTATTGTGGCGTATGCCGTTGAAACCGTATTTTATATGTGGCGTATGCCATTGAAACCGTATTTTATATGTGGCGTATGCCGTTGAAACAGTATTTTATGAAAGATTTTATATGGGTCACTTATGATTTCAAAGTATGATTTAAAAACGTTTTATTCAATCGTTTTATGGGTCAAAACTTATCGAAACCTTTTAATACTTATATTTTTTTATTATTATGCTAATAACTCACCAACTTTATGTTGATGTCGTATTATTTTTAACGCTTTTCAGGAGATTGAGATTTTACATCGATTATGGAGTACGTTATTTGTAATGGATTTTGAGGATTTCGAAGATACTTGACTAGACGTAGTTCGAGTTCTTTATTATTTGTGTGGACTTCGTAGAGACTCAGCTAGATATATTTTAGTTTCTATTAAGTCAACAATTTGTATTAATGATGTATTTATTGTACTCCTAACTTTATTTAATATAAACTTGAATGTTGTAGTTTTATTCGATATAATCTTTGTCTTTTGATACCTATATTACTGTACACATCGGGTTTCTGCCTGAGCGGGGTGTGACATAGACAATATATTTTTTTGTTTATATTAACCAACTTAATTTATTTATAGTTTTTTTTTCTCAAATTCTAAAAAGATAGGATCGGATCGTACAAAGATCTCAATATCTTAAACTCAAGATCGAGATCTTGTTAAGATCCTATGACTTTTAGATCCTATGCAGGATCCAGATCGTTTTTGGTAAATGAAATCATAAAATCGTAAGATTTTAAGATAAGGATCAGTATCTTAACAACCTTGAAGCTAAGTACTAATCATTGCCATAACTTATAGAGGCTTAAAGTATATTCTCATTTGTATTCTCTATCGCGATCTCTAAACTAATCACTTTACATACTATTTGACCATCGTATATACCAAGATCTCTAATTACATAGAACTCTAACTATATGAACATTCCCCTCCAATCTGCATAAATTTCTTAAAACTGATCACTAATTTTTTCTATTAAGAACACCAATAGGTTTCAACTTTCTTTCATTTTAATATTTTCTAATATTTTCTTCGTTTTAAAATAAAAGTTAATTACAATCAATTAAATGTTTATACTTCGTATATATACATGTCTAAAACTAGTACATTTAAAACCTTAGATTCGCCCTTTTTTCCAATCATGCAATTTTACATCCACGTCCCCACGTTTATCTCTCCGCGATCGGATATAAAACCCGTCCGTCCTAATCAGCCAAGTACATCTCCAGAACTCTTTCCCTTCGTTCTCGACACAATAATGTCTAACAGTATGGTTGAACACATCAAAACGTTGTTCTAGAATACCATCATAAAAATGGCAAAAGTAAAGAGTACCCGGAATCATAAGGGTCTCACAAAACTTCCACTCAATAAATTGGTTGTAATTAATTGATTTCATACCGATATCATCGTCCTTTGATTTGCAATGGGCTTGAACTTGGTGTTTGTTTCCGAGCTCATTGGAAAGAGTGACAATAAAACCATTACCCGAAAAGATGCATGACTTTGCTGCTACCGCAACAACGATACAAAGAAATGTCGTGAAGAAGATGACAGGTTTCTTCATGGTACGTAGCGTTTATATGAAGGGACTTTGTAGTATAAATAAGGGTTATTCATTAAATCAATGGTTGTTCCTGAAAAGCGTTTATATGAAGATGAATGGCACTTAAGGATGTGAAAAGTGCACCACTAAATCAGGTTCCATAAATATAGGGGAAATATATATCGATCGCGTGTTTAATGATAACCATACATACTGTCAGGATCGTTTAGGTTCTATAAACCCAAAGTATGTCAAAAGCAACATCTTGATTATCAAGGAAGTTCAGCAGCGGATGAACACCTTGATATTACAAGTTTTACGATCAGACAAATATTGTAGATATGAATGAATAAGTATGAACAATAACAATAATGAATGTCGAATATTAAGCCTCAATATATTGAATAAGTATGAATCAATACACGTGTTTCTCTTTCTACAAAGATCTATATATATATAGACCTTGAGGCTAACCCTATCTACAATAGGAAACATCTAAAACAATTACAATTGAATTCTAATTATAATTGCTAAACTTGCGGAACAAGATAATTCCGTAATTATCTTCAAGCAATAGAAACACATACGAGCCGTAGTAATGAGTATCTTTAGTAGTAACCAGCAGTAGTAACTGTCTTATAATCTTCAGCCGTAGTACTGTCTTGAATGCAATATTAATAGTCTTCGTGCAATATCAATGAAACAGTACTAACTAAGCAGTATTAATGAAACTAAAACTATTTAACTAACAGTTTTAATCCCAACAATCTCCCCCTAACTTGAACTTTTATTACTGAATAAAGTACAAGTTTTTTCAACGAAGTTAACTACTTAAGATTACAAATTACTATCACTCCTCTATTTGTTTGGTTTCTTTCTCTTCAGCTTGTTTCTTCAGTTCCTCATTCATTTGACTTACAATCCTCCACACCAACTCATGTGCCACCTGAGAAGTTCTTAGACCATACAACCTAACTGAGATCAGCTCTTGAAGTGTTCTTAAACCCAGATTATATCTTCTTTCAACTAGATAGAACTGCATAGCTCCATGCCTTCTAACTATTGAATGAATTCCACTTCTTTCATAAATGAACCATTTAATGACTGGATTATGAACTCATCCTTTCTTGAAAATTGTGCTTACCATCTTCTCATCAGGATTAAACATTCCATTCAGCCAATCCATTGCCATATCAGTTCCTGAGCAAGCA
This sequence comes from Senecio squalidus, assembly GCA_910822075.1. Classification (NCBI taxonomy): domain Eukaryota; kingdom Viridiplantae; phylum Streptophyta; class Magnoliopsida; order Asterales; family Asteraceae; genus Senecio; species Senecio squalidus. Next base: position 45,303,069 of record CAJVGC010000508.1, on the reverse strand, counting down.
CCTCTATACTGAGAATACTTTCTCAGACCAATATCATATAAACGCTGCACATCTTCTCTTGAAAAATCTCTCACAATCTCGTAGAAGGCAGATATCACATACTTCTTCTTGTCAGATCTAGTTACCAAATATGTTGTCTTGTTTGGTCCTCCAACAAACTCCCAGTCTATGATTTCAGGCAACTCCACAGCTAGAGGTTCAATGTGTAAACCTTCTTCATGTACTATAAGTGCTGAGCAGTCATCTTTAGATATCTCAATATCTTTTTCCTTCTCTTCAATAGAAGCTTTGACTTGCTCTGTTTTGATAGGTACATACACATTGGAACTTCTTTCAGCGGTAGTTGTGGAAGCAGTAGCCATATCACTTACTCTAGGCTTTTTACTTGGAACCCTAGTAGCATGTGACTTCTTCCTCTTCAACTGTTCAGACTGACTAGGCTTTTCTGAAGCGAAAGGATTATGAATTTCTCTTCCTTGAGAGTCATACATGACTATTCCAGTTTCTTGAGCTTTTTTCAACACCCTTTCCAACTCATATTGATCTTGATTTTGCTTTTTAGTCAGTTGAACTTTCTTCAAACTATCCTTCTTTCTCTCTTTTTCCACAAGTGCAAGCGGATTCCCCATTTTCATTGGACCCAAAGATTTACCATTGTAGCCCTCTGATTTCAGATATGCCATAACTTTCTGCTTGTCATCTACCAGCTTCTCCTTTGTTGATTGTTTCTTAACTACCATCTTTCTTTTCTCTGCTTCTTCAGCTCTTCTTATCATGGCTAAATCCATTTCATGCTCAGCCAATAGAAACAATCTTTCTTTTTCTAAGTTGGCAATCTTATCCAGTTCTGCTTGCTGAATTTTAACATGAATTTCCCTAGCAACATCTGGATCAGTACCAACATCCAAGGTTTCAGATGCCAACTGTAGGGCAACTAGTTCATCCAACTGCTCTTCCCTCTTTTTATTCTTCTTGGCTTTCCTTTCTTCGTCCACCATAACCTTTTTACCCTTGTTTTTGTCAGTTGACTCAACTTGTGGTCTAGGTCTGGATCTGGTAAGAGGGGGGATGATTGGCACAACTCCAAATCTAGCACTTGGATCAACAAAGTAGTCAAATCCTTCAACTACTCTTGTTTTGTCATCTCCAGTAGGAATTGTGACTCCTTTTTCCTTTGGACTTGAAGCTTTTTCCTTCTTTCGTTGTTCAATAATCTTACTTTTCTCCATTTTTAGAAGCTCAGCAGCAATTGTTTGTTCATCAACAGCTTGAGTAGATGTTGCAGTAGTAACAGTAGTTGAATCTGAAGTAGGAACAGTTTTACTATTGTAGCTTCTGTAAAGATGGCAGTAGGAGCTTCTGAAAAGATGGCAGTAGGAGCTTCACCAATAGGAATTCAGACAGGGATTTCTTCAGTAGAAGGACCCTCAGTAGAAACATTCTCCAGAACTGCAGTATTAATAACTTCAGTAGAAATGGCAGTAGGAACTGGAGTTTCAGTAGTAATAGGTCCTTCAGTAGAAATGGTGAGAACCACAGTAGAAACTGGATCTTCAGTTTTAACTGGAGCTACCACAGTAGAAACTGGAGCTTCAGTATTAACTGGAGCTTAAGTATTAACAAGAGCTTTAGTAGAAATAGAAGGAGCTTCACTAGAAATAGAAGCAGTAGTAATAACTACTTCTTGCTCCCCCTCATTAGCAATCACTTCATCATCATCAATAATTATCTGCTCCCCCTCAAGTTTATCATCACCAATCTCCTTCTCAGCCTTATCCCCTTTTTCCTCAGTATTAACTTCAACCTCAAAATTTGAAAGAACTATGCTTACTGCTTCGGTATCAATTTCCTCCTCTTTATTTTCAGAAGTAACAGTAATCACAGTCTCATCACTCTTTCTTTTCTCCTCCCCCTTTTCCACCTCAAACTCAGAGCCTTCTTCTTCTTCCATGGACAAAACCTCAGTCTTCTCCCCCTTTTTTTTCCTCATCAGGAGCATCATCTGAAGAAGTAGATGTGCTTGAAGGTATTTGTGAGGTTACAACATCCTTGCTTTCAGGATTTTGTTTCATCAACCGAGCTGTTAGTACTTCTTGTTGCTCAACCAGTTGAAGGACTATTTTCTTTAAAGTGGCAATCTCCTCCCCTTGCTTATCCACTTTAATGATAAATGTCTAGCACATTTCCAGCAATTCAATGTTTGTATAGTTATATCTATCCTCACTCCTTGTCTGTTGAGTACCAACAGGTGGTGGATCATAGGAAGTAGAGGGACCCTTCTGCCCTGCAGAAGCTGTTCCCTCCCCCAAGGTCTCTTGGAGCCTGGGACCACTTTCTAATGATGCCACAAAAGCAGCAACAATAGGTTGTGTTGTCGTGAGTTGGGTCTTATCACCTTTCAAACTGTCATGTGCTCCACTAGAGGAAGCAGAAGAAACAATAGTCTGAGCCCTTCCCACATGGTCATCCCCCTCCTTAGAGACCACCTCATTGAGCCTGGGAGATAGCTCATTGGTTTCCCATTGAATAGCTTGACTTGAAGATTGTTCAGGTAAAGAAGTGGAAATAATTGGAGCAGGGGTAGGTTTAGGCTTAAGAGAATGAGGAACTCTCTTAGTTCCGCTGAATCTCTTCTCCAAGGCTTCCCATAAAGACTTAGCATCATTGTATCCTTCAAATTGTGATTGATATTCATTGGGAATAGCAATAAGAAGGATACTTAGTGCCTTTATCTATGTGTGCTTTTCTCTCCTCTCTTGATCAATTGTGGGACGAGTAATAGTTCCAGGAAATCCATCAGCTGAGAGATTGACAATCTATTTACTACCATTAACGATAACATCTCATACTGCATAGTCAGAGAGCAGTATGTGTTGCTTGATACGTAGCTTCCAGAGATCAAAGTCGTTGCTGTTGAGTACAGGAACTTTGTTAACTACCACGTCCGTCATGATAGTTAATTGTATTCTTCTTGTTGAGACTTCTATTAAACTTGTAGATCAATGGATCTTGAGCACCTCATGTGCTCTGATACCACTTGTTAGGATCGTTTAGGTTCTATAAACCCAAAGTATGTCAAAAGCAAGATCTTGATTATCAAGGAAGTTTAGCAGCGGATGAACACCTTGATTGTGACAACCGTCAAAAACTCAGGTCGAGAACGCTAACTCATAACCTCGATACGAATATGTGATACTTGCTTTTACTAACTTTATGTGTTACGTGGTTACGTAGACATAACTCTTTAAGCTAAGCTCGTTGTAACTCACACAAAACTTTTAACGTAGGTTTACATTACTTAAACTTTTAACGCGTGAGTCTCGGAATCGGAATCAAACCAACAATTGAACTCTAAAATACCATGTATACATACAAAGAACTTTCCTAAGTTCATTTGAAATCAATCGGGAACCTTAAACGAACAAAAATGCCTAACGAGAACGAAAAACGGGATTTCTGCCGAACCAGCCATTCAGCCAACGGCTGGATGGACTCAGCCAACGGCTGGGCTCCAGCCGGCGGCTAAGATCCTCCAGTCGGCGGCTGGATGCTGCTGGACAAGTGTTCGATGACTCATTTTTGCATGAAAAACGAGTGGGACTCATCTTAACCCGATTTGACCCCCACTTTGGCAGTGTTTCAACCTCCAAGGCACTTACACCCCTAGACCACATCATTTTCTCTCATAAACTTAAAACACAAACACACACTCAAAACACACACATGGTTTTCTCTCTCTAAACTCTCTCAAACACCCTTTCACTCCAGAGATTTCCAGCAAGAAAACTCCATTAAAACACACTAAAATCACCATTAGAAACGTTCTATTAATCAAGGGTATCAAGAAGCTTGCATCAAGACATCATCTCTGCCGTTTTGAAGCCGAAAACACCTCCTAGCTACTCTAGATCATCATACATACACTTTCTTTGGGTAAAAACACTTTTCCTTTACTGTTATTACATACATAACTCATTGCATGTACGATCCATCACTTAAAAACAAGTTTTTATGAAGTTTTATAACGATTTTTACACAAAAACGGGTTTTCATAATCTCCTACATAAATCTATATAATTGTGTCTAAAAATCCAAAAGAAACTAATATTTGAACATATATATATAAGTACTCTTGATGAATATTCAGTTGCATGTCGAAATCTAGCTCAAAAACGCTTAAAATCGCGAAAATGGCAAAACAAGAAAATCTGTCACGACAATCCAGCCGCCGACTGAATAAGTCTGTGCACAAAAATCGTATTTTTAAAGTGTTAACGGAGAAATCGAGAAACATATACTTTTCACAGTTTATAAACATAATATAACAGATTATATATTTGTACTTTGAATCATAAGATGAGGTATTTAAATAACTAATTCATCATAACGATATATAATGATATTTTATGAATCGTATTAAGCGGGAAAGTGGATAGGAAATTTTGGACATAAATTTTATAGCGCGGAAGCGCTGCCCAAATTTCATTGGACATACTTATAACACTTAAACAATAAACTATTCGTTGACTAACGAGTTTGAAAGCTAACAAGTGATATACTTACACGAAAACTCCGAGCACGCTAGAAATCTTCGCAAACAGTGAGTTACAAACCCCTACTTTTAAATGCTTTTAAACATATTTTGGGGTGAAATTCGAGTCTTAGGCTTAAACACTACTTTTAAGCTGAAACAAACTTTGAACGCTTAACGAAACGATTTGATACTTTGAATACTTTACGAAACGATTTGATGCTAGAATACTATTACGAAACGACTTGATAGTTGAATACTATTACGAAACGATTTGATACTTGAAAACTATTACATACGATTTATTACTTGAATACTGTTTCGAAACTATATTTTGTCGGCATTGTTGATGATTTTTGCCAACAATGCTGAGGATACAAACACTAAATTGCCAATGACTAAACGTCGATCGTCATGTTGCGGACGTTGTACAACATGGACGTGAGACACCATTAAAATTCCCATACACTCCTGCATAACAGTTGCTATTAATCTCTGGGAGAGGGCCGATAGAAATTATGGATAGCGCTATTAGGGTAGTATGACCCTCACCACAACGATAACAACAGATGGCGCATAATTCTAGTGGGTAGGCATAAGGCTTAGCAACGAGCGATAATTGGGCAATACTTAGGATTGTCACATAGTCGCGCTATGTGGTCAATACCTACAAACTTGAATACTAATACTTTACGCATGGTTATGCGACAACTATTTGAAATCTACTTTTTACGCCACCTTTATGTGCGTCGATACTTGTATGCTTTTACTTAAACTTTGTAGCTCACTAATTACGCCTCCCGTAGTTAACACTTGACTCGTATTTTCAGGAAACGAGTAAGCTTGTGATGATGACTTTATGCTTGGGGCTGATGACTTCAAGAATGGGAAAGGGTTCGGGTGGTTTGGCTATGAACACCTATTTTGTATTTCGGATATGTAAACTTTGTTTTAAACATTTGTAAACCTTGGATGTTATGTTTTCTTTAATATAACTTGGTGTGGAATATAAACTTGTGTATCGAATGCTATTGCTCTTCACATCCTGTGTTCCGCTTTAGCGGGGTGTGAAATTGATATTACAAGTTTTACGATCAAACAAATATTGTATATACGAATGAATAAGTATGAACAATAACAATAATGAATGTCGAATATTAAGCCTCGATATATTGAATAATAATGAATCAATACGCGTGTTTCTCTTTCTACAAGGATCTATATATATAGACCTTGAGGCTAACCCTATCTACAATAGGAAACATCTAAAACAATTACAATTTAATTCTAATTATAATTGCTAAAATTGCGGAACAAGATAAGTCCATAATTATCTTCAAGCAGTAGAAACACGTACGGGCCGTAGTAATGAGTATCTTTAGTAGTAACCAGCAGTAGTAACTGTCTTGTAATATTCAACCGTAATAACTGTCTTGCATGCAATATTAATGAAACAATACTAACTAAGCAGTATTAACTAAGCAGTATTAATGAAACTAAAACTATTTAACTAACATTTTTAATCCCAACACATACTAAAGATTAACTAACAAATTCTAACAATTGTCATAAGTTTGTTTGAGAATCAAATTCCTATCGTTAACTTCTCTTTTTTATCTTCTATATTGAATACATTTATTATAATTATTACCTTGAAACATAGTTGTTACCATTTTACCATTTACTACTTATGGAAGTGTATTAAAATGTGTAGGTAACATGTTGAATGTATTCAAGTAACAAATCTAAAGGAAAGTCAACTAAAGCTAACAGGGCTGGACTAAAGCTTCCAGTGGGCTCAAAATATAAAGGTGGATAGACGGAGGACTGAAAATGTGCAAAGATTTTCTTGAAGGGTTGAAGCTAGTCAAGTTGAAACGAGTCTATGAGAGTTTATAATGATATTGGAAGGTTGTTTTATAATCTAACTCTATTTAAGATTTACCCCTTCATATATATATAAAAGTGAGAGACTAACACTTAAACCTTATACCAAATTTCATTTTTTTTAGTGAGAGTCGTCTAAACATTCTCATCTCTCGGTTTCTTTTCTTATTGTTTGTTCGATTACCACCACCATAATTGGAGATTCTTATATTCCGCGTGTTCTACCACCATAATTGAAGATTCTTTTATTTCGCGTGTTTCCTCAGATTTATTGAAAGTCGAAATTCCAACACTCTGTTATCCACCTCCAACCATATTAGTCAACAACTCCAAAGCTACATGACATCCCAAAGTCAATTGTAACTTTGCAAGAGTTCATCTACTCTCTCAAATCTCAATCGATTGTACATTGAGAAATACAGTTGTAGGCTTTTGGATATCAATTTCAATCGTTTTAAGACGAAAAAGGTCACCAACATAACAAATACACCATAAGATATAAGAAAGTTATATACATAAAAAGTCATCATAAGAAAGAGTATGGGTCAAACATTCAAAGGTTCCAAATTATCGCCTTTGATCTAAGATTAAAAATTAGTTTATAATATCATAATTTTGATTTTCAAGTTTAAAATTGATATTAAAACTTATATATTTGAAAAAAATTTCAATGTATGATGTAATTCTTTTATATACATTTCATAGATATATATTATGATAAAGTACCAAATAATAAATATAGTTAATTACATAATTAGTCCCTGTGTTTGTTCCAATTTAACGGGTTCAGTCCCTGGGTCACAAATCGTTCGGGTCCAGTCCCTGGGGCATATTTTTGGTTACACGTTTGGTCCCTGTCTCTAACAATCGTTAAATTTTAACGTTAAATGTGACATGTGCAAGGCATGTGATGGGTAAAAAAGTAATTTTGGCTTTCCTTTCCCCCTTTATATAGATCCATCGTCTTCTTCCTCATCTTCTTTAATTTGTCTGTTAAATTAATTTCTCCAAGTTACAATATATACATATACATATAGATATAGATATACAGATATATAGATATTGAAAGATAAATACAAACTCCAAGTTACAGTATATACATATACATATAGATATAAATATACGGATATATAGATATAGAAAGATAGAAATAGAGATAAGGCTTAGTCTACCTACCTACCTACCAACGAGAAGCTGAAAAGTGAATTAGGTCTATCGGAAATGGGACGCCGGATCTGGAAATGAAACGGATTGAAGATAAGAGTAGCCGACAAGTCACTTTTTCCAAACGGAAATCAGGTTTGATTAAGAAAGCACGGCAACTTTCCGTTCTCTGCGACGGCGATATCGTCGTCGTCGTTTTCTCCTCTCGCGGTAAGCTTTACGAATTCAGTAGCGGCAGTACTAACTGGTTTATTTTTGTTAATTTGATAATGTTGAGGTTTCTATGGTGTTAATCATAAACCCACTTTTATTAGTAATTTAAGGGAATGATTGAGGTTTCTATGTATATGTATATATTGTAAATTGGAGAAATTAATTTAACGGATAAATCTGAGGAAGAAGAAGATGGATTATATGAAGGGGAAAAGAAAGGCGAAATTACCTTTTTACCCATCACATGTCACATTTAATGTTAAAATTTAACGATTGTTAGAGACAGGGACCAAACATGTAACCAAACATATGCCCCAGGAACTGGACCGGAACGATTTGTGACCCAGGGACTGAACCCGTTAAATTGGAACAAACACACGAACCAATTATATAATTAACTCTAATAAATATTATATAGTTCCAATTCACAAGGGCCGCACGTACCTACTCCCACGTACAATTCACAAATATATATGTAGCTTAATTGCTACCTACCCACACTGCCGCAACTATTTTAACTCTTTTCTTTTCGTTCCTAACATTCTTTGTAGAGTTAGGCAGTGTTAGTTTGAGCTTAATAATGTCGTATGAGTTTATTAACTTTTGATTCGACGAAAGTACATAACATAATTTTTTTAATTAAAGATAACAACGAGACGATCTTAATAACATAATTTGTTTCGTCTAACGATTAACGTTTTATGAGATAATTTAATTTTAAAGAAGAGTAAAAAAAATGGTTAATGGTTTCAATCCATTAGACTAAAATGAGAGAAAACTAAGATTATGTCTTTTAGTTCTTAAAAAATTATGAATTTTAATTCATCATTTATCTACATAAATAAGTCTTTAATTTTGGTTTATTTTATGATATATAGATTTATTATCCATTGTTATTGTTATATATAATAATAGATAATACATTTAAAAGTCACCAATTCACTAAATAAATCATCAAAAATAAATTTATGAAACATAAATCGAAAGTTAATAAATATATAAGCCCAAAAGTAAATTTAAATAAACAGTCTTTTAATACATTATCATATTATGAGTTATACAAGAAAACTATTACGAAAAGAATTAGTTCGAGGCTATTATAAAAAGTGAATATCTTATGTTACATGTTTAATTTACATTTTGCACATTTTTTAAGCTCCATTCACGTGACTAAGAATTAATTTAACATACAATATCACATGCTACCTTTAATACTTGTCTATATTAACCCACTCCTTGCTTGTAAAATCCCATACTCGACCTTCCATTTCATAAGCAGTTTGTCAATTTTCTTTAGACGGCTGCAATGAAGCTGCTAGTGGCTCTATTCATTCTGACCGTCGTTTCCGTCTGCGAACTTGCTGTAGCTCAGGTGGTACAACACGTTGTTTCCGGTAACCGTGCTGCAGATACATCTACGGACGTTGGTCCTTGGTCCTCGGGGCGTATCTTCCGTGTTGGAGACAGTCTTTGTAAGCATCTTTATCTTCATATTAGTTTGTATGGTAATTAAACTAATCATCATAACTGTATTTAGTCTATGTTTGGTAGGAAGTTTATGAGAGTACGTATAAGAGCTTAAAACTTAAATAGTTTTGTAAACTTAAAGCTTATAGTTTTGGTTGGTTGATACTTTTTGCCAAACTAATTATAAACTCACAAAATATAAGCTATTTTAAATAGATTGTGCTTATAATATAGTAATATCTCTAAATTAAAGCTAATTTATTATTATATACTTCTATGTTTTTAAGTTTGACTATTTGCCAAGCATATTTATCAAAATAAAAAATACCAGTTTTTACCTCTAAATACAAACTCCTAGAAACTATCAACTACAACTTTCATATAATTCTAGGAAAGGTTTGTTTCGGCTTACTTACGGGCTTATGAGTTTATATAATTTTTTATTAGTTTATAAGCTTAAGAAACGAATTTATGAACTTATCAATAGTTATATAAGCTCATAAACCCGTTAAATAAACTGAAACAAATACCCTCTTTTCCTAACACATCCTAACTTTTAGTCATTGTACAAACAATGAAACTTGGGTGTTTCTAACTAGGATATACATTAAGATTCTAGAAATATGTTGTGTTAAAAAAAAAAAATGGTAAAGGCGTATACCATTGACACGGGCCACTTTGTGACCGGACCCCCTACCCAGCAAAGGAAGCATTCCCCGGTAAATATCCTAACAATGATACCCATCACCTTGCTTGGACTCGAACACGAGACCTGCATATTTCAGCACAAGGGTGGGCCCAAGGTTTTTACGGATGCTGGTGGCCACCAGGCTATGCCTGATGGTTTAGAAATATGTTGTGTTTGTGTAATCATTCACATTAGTTTTATTTTTCACAAGATTGAGTTATATATAAATGTTATTATGCACTTACATTTAAAACATGTTAAACTTATACATCATGTTTCTAGAAGGTATTTGCTTATTTGTTTTAGATCCACACAATATAACATGGCTAAAAAGTAGTACTACAAAATTCCATGAAATTATTAATTCACTTTATGTAAGTGGTTCAAATATCAACGAAAGATGTCTCTACTCTATTCATCTTTGTCCCTTAAGTCGACATTTAAAAGACAAAGGGTTTATTTGGTAATACGAGTCGGAGTTAGAGTAAATTTTAGTTTTTTATTTGGTTTTGATAACTTTTTGTTTTAGAAATTTTTGATTTTTGTTTTATTCAAAAATAAGAGCTAAACCTCCGCTAAATATTCTAAACTAGGATCAAATGTTCGCGCGTTGCTGCAGAACATATATTAGATTGAATGACGATTTTAAATGAAAATATCAACAATATCACTATACTATGATTGTTGATTTGTTTTAGGTAGTACAGTTCGTTTTATCAACAGAGTTTTCACTCCAATTTTTTACAAACTTTTGTTTCAAACTACTTGAACAACTATGTTTAAATTGGCTAAGTTCATATTTCATAAAGATATCGCTATCATAAAACTAAGAGAAAATATAAAATCCATGTATGACTTAAAAGTGTCATCTTAATCTTAATATCTACTATATTAGAATAAAATTAAAAAGAAGAAACGTTTCAACTATACAAATATATTCGGGATAATTGTTTCGAAATGCATTGAACTTTACATCAAAATCTATTGTATACATCCAAATTTCAAAGTAGCTATTGTATGTGTTAAAATTATGTAAACAACTATTGTATATATAATTTTACTTGTAACCGGATAAAAGCTTAGGTGTAACAGGTAAACATTAAATTATTTTATTAATTGTCAATTTTTTCATCCATTTTTTTAAATAAATAAAAGTTTAATTTTATAATGTATATTTAGTTAATTAGTTAAAGAAATCTGGAAAATCAAATTATAGATCTTCAAAAACAAGAACACCTCCATCGACATAACAAACATGTGAAATTAATAACTACAAATTCATAAAGAAATCAAGAATACCAAATCTGAAAAACAAATCACTTTTCATTATCAATAAAGAACACAAATATCAAATTAAGAAGTGATATTCATAAACAAAAATCAAGAACAAATCCTAAAAAGAATTATAACATCAGTCAGTCATTACCAAATCCAACATACAAATTCCAAAAATAAAAAAAACCCTAAACGAGTAACAAATTTGAAATTGAAACAAATACACATTTGGTGTGACCAAAATCCATCATGAAACCACCATTAAAGGCTAGGGAAGGAAAAAGTGAGAGAGGTTAGTGACGTAGATGCTTCTGTAGCCATTAACGACGTCAATGGTGGGCAGATTCAACGGCTATGGCGGCTAGTTTCGACGGTGATGGGAGCAAGTTTCGATGATGATGGCGGCAAAGTTCGCCGGAGATGGTGGTTGGCTGCAATGAAAATGAACTGGGATGAGTAAGAATTTGATAGCTATGCGTGTGTTTAGAGATGGAGATAGAAGAAGAGGTTTGGAAGGATCTGAGTAGGTTTAGATTTTTGCATCTGAGCTTGTAAAGGTTTTTGACCAAAAGTGATAAAAGTTTAGATTTTTGTTAAATTGAGTAGAATAAAAAATTATTTTAATTTTAATATATTAAATATATATATATATATATATGACATGGTAATGACGTGTCCCATTTTTCTTGTGTGGCATATGATGTGTTTTGACATGTCATCAACATAAACCTTTGAATATAAATTGGTAACCTGCTACTTGATAAAAAGGTAAACTTCTACACACAATAGATGTTTACGATAATTAAACGAATACAATAGAGCTTCTAAAAAGTAGATGGATACAATAGTTTTTAGTGTAAAGTTCAATGCATTTTAAAACTGATTACGTTAATAAAGAACAAGGCTCAAAATGACACTATGATACACCAACACGACATTATTTGATACAATGGTTTAACTTTATAAATATTTTTGATAATGTTTGCAGTCTTTTTAATTATTTAGTTATAATATATTTTTAATATAAAAAGTTAATGTTGTGTCTTTTCTAGTTTATAAATTTCAATGCAACAAATATATATGTATAAAATAGAAGGGGAAGTTCAGTTTATGAGTAGAAAAATAAGGATATAAAATGAAATATGAAACAGTTAATATATGAAAACGCACCACTAATGTTGACTTTTTGTTCTACTATAAATGCATAGTGTTTAAATAATACTAATATTGTACTCGCGCGATGGATGGATGAAAAAAAAATCATATTCAACAACTTATAGTGAGATAATGAATTATGGTAATTTATCATTTGTCTCGTTACATACATGTGGAGTGTAATATTTAAAGTTCGGCCCTTCGGACAATATAAAAAGAATGTTATGGCCGGTAACAATTTATGGTCCGACCATTCAACGATAATAATTATTATGTCATATGATCGATTTTCTCAATTCTTCTCCACTAATCTAAGGAATCTCAAATTTGTTAGTAAAGAAAAATTTAGATTCCAACGGATTTAAATTCCGTCATAAACTTCAAACAAACATGTTATGGAAAAGGATTTCAATTCAAATTCACTCAATTTTTTCTAGATTTCATGAAACAAACACCCTCGCAAAATATTTTCCGTTATTCAACCCATTTGGGTAATTCGACTCATTTGAAGATTAAGCTCATTTGAGAACATAACAAAGGTCCAATTTTTAGGTCATTTTGTTTTTTTCAATAGTGACGTCTAATAATTTCACGTTCGGTCAAAAAGAGAATTAAATATATTTCCTGAATAGTATTCCCGTATAAACTCATGTTTTCCATAAACAAAAACTAATTTTCCTTCAACGATGCAACAACAAATTAAAAATCCATTCAGACAGTACGCTTTCTAATCGTTTATCGTTTTGGTTTTCAAGCCGAAAAAAATATTTTCATTCAAGACATTCAAAATTAGTCTGTTTCCATAAATCCATTAGGTAACACATACATTCGAATGTTGTAATGAAGGATAATCAATATGGTAACAAGGTTTATTAACCTTAAAAGTATCAAATGTAATACTACTCAACTTATTAGTATTAAGACTTATCGATGACCAATAGAAGAATATATAAACTTCTGATGATAACGATCTTCCTAGAACTATAGAGCAACACGAACCACAACACCGTCAACTAACTTTATAAAATTTAGATTATAAATCAAATATTTGAAAATTTACTTCATCAAATAACTTTTAAAGTTAAAAAATAATGGTTACATTAATACAAATTTTATATCAATTAATTTGAATTGTCTTTATTTTATACGGGTGTATATTTTTTATGAAATTAGTAATCGAATTTATTAAAGGAAATTAAGATTAGTTTATATGTTATATTCATTAAGGGATATATTACTAATTATACTTTAATTAAAAATTTAAAATTTTAATAAAAAGTGAAAATGTTTTATATATTAATAAAGATAAAGATAAAGATAGATATTATTATTTATTGGTTATTGTTGTAATTAAGAAAATGTCACTAATTGTAAATTGTTTTAAATAATAAATTTTGTGAAAGTTATAAAAGGGGTAGATTAGTAATTTCAATTACTTAAATTTTATGAGTTTAAGAGTTTGAAGGAAAAACTTTATAATATAGTTAAGATAACAATCTTCCTAGAATTGCCAACTAACTTTATAAAATTTTGATTATAAATCAAATATTTGAAAATTTACTCCATCAACTAACTTTTGAAATTAAAAAATAATGGTTACATGAATACAAATTTTATATCAATTAATTTGAATTGACTTTATTTTATATGGTTGTATATTTTTTATGAAATTAGTAATCAAATTAATTAAAGGAAATTAAGATTAGTTTATATGTTATATATATTAAGGGATATATTACTAATTATATTTTGCTTAAAATTTTTAAATTTTAATAAAAAGTGAAAATGTTTATATATTAATAAAGATAAAGATAATGATAGTTATTATTATTTATTGGTTATTGTTGTAATTAAGGAAATGTCACTAATTATAAATTATTTTAAATGATAAAATTTTGAAAGGTATAAAAGGGGTAGATTAGTAATTTCAATTACTTAAATTTTAAGAGTTTAAGAGTTTGAAGAAATGTTTTATAGTATAGTTAATATTTTATAATCAAAATGACAGTAAAAGGCATGAAACGACAACTAACACTCTAGCAATGTTTTGAAAACCGGGTCAGTGATCGACCCGGTCGAGCCACCGGGTCACCGAGTTACCGGGTCAACCGGTTGAACCGCCGGGTCGACCCGGTTTTTACACATGTCCAGAAAAAACCCAAATTCTATTGTCCAGACACCAACATTTGTTGTAAAAACATCATAGAACCATGTCTCTGTTTGAACTTTAACATTTCATAAAATATTTATATATAGTTGGATTAATATGCAATGTTTTGAAAAACGGCGCTACCTCACCCTTTCGGCCAGCAAGATGTTTCTTAACCCTATTAATCCCACCACCACGAATTATCTTAAAACAAAATTTACAAATGAAAGCCCTTTTCCCATTTTCATCGATATGTTGTATCACATGCTCCCAAGCTTTATCTAACTTCGATCTTGATGACTGAACCGATGTGTTAGACTGAGAACCACTTTGTGTTTTATCATTAGCATCCATACTCTATAAATAAATAAAATACAAAAAAATCCAAGTTTAATCTATGCACAATTGATAATTGGATAATTGGTAATTGCATAACCTAAATTTTGGGGAAAAAATAAAAAGTAAAAAATTACCTTCTAACTTATGTAGAGTTCCTGTTGGTTGGATTTGTTCACTCGATTATAATGATCATATTTGTTTCTTTGAATTAGATGGTAGGTAGAGATATGGTTAGGTTAATGGTGGCTGGAAAGTAGAGATAGAAGTATGAAAGTAAAAAGAAGGTTAGGTAGAGATATGGTTGGTGTAAAAGTTTTTTTTTTTAACTTTAAAAATAAATAACAAAACACAAAACCCGGCGGGTATTATCTAACCGGTTTGACCCGGGTTTCTCGAAACCCGGCGGGTCGATCCGGGTTGAATTAGTAAGAACCGGTTTGTTTTGACCCGGTTTTTAGGCAAAAACCGGTCCAACCGGTTGACCCGGCCGGGTCGAACCGGGTTTCAAAACATTGGACTCTAGGCTTGTATATAAGTTAAATTATATTCATCATGTTTCATTTCAGTCCATTAACAATTATGTAATTTATAATTATTATAAACATTTATCTAAATACTTTACTTCCCTTTCAAGGAAAAAATTTAAATCGATAATTTATATTATATAATAATATATAATAAACGAACACAAACAAATAAAAATAAAATGTATAAATACAAACGAATTATTTTTGATATATTTTATCTTTGTTTATTTAGTTAAGTAAACAAAAAGTTATTTGTGTGCGCTTTTTCAATAAATAAACAAATAATAATAAACTTCGGTTTATTAATAGTCTTGGGGATAACATTTTTATAGCTCACAAATTCCCTAATCTAACATTAATAGGTGGTTGATAACTTGATATAATGGGATGAATAACGTAGGTGGCAAGTTGGCCGCTCTAAAAAGCTAACCCGCCTATTTTTATACTTTTAATTTTAGACTATGTTTTATAACTTTTCGTAATCTTCAGATGTTGTTTTTGTTTCTAAATTATCGACTAAAATGTAAGTTATTAAATCCGTCGTAACACACGGTCGTAAAAAAAACTAGTTTAATACGTTTACAAAATTTTATAGTATTACTTTTTTGAGAAATGCTAAAGAGTCCTTCTAGTCACGATCATCTTTATACACTTATCGCTTCTAAATAACCTAATAAATTTATAAATTTTTGAGAAATGTTCATCAGTTGATGATTGTTAAGATAATAAAGAGAATTTAGAATTTGTTTAATCTTTTTTTCCTTTGTCTAGTACTAGTATAATTAATTTATGTATTACTTTTAGAAGATCATTTTTAATGCTATACGAGTAATAAACTTCTTCTATGAAGCAGTGTTCAAGTCTTTCTCATCGGAGGAGCTCGTCGTGGAGCTTGCAAGCATGGAAGAATACTACGCGTGTGACTTAACCAACCCCATAAAGATGTACACTGATACTGTAAACAAAGTTGCACTCGAGAACGAAGGGATCCGCTACTTTGCAAGTGCATCGTATGAGAAGTGTAAAAATGGTCTTAAGTTACCTGTGCGAGTAGAGCCTCATGACCTACCCGCACCTGGACCCCGTCCATCATCTGCAACCAACTTATATGGCCTTACAACCCTAATGTTTATCGCGGTCGCTTATGGAGTTTATTCTCTTTAAGTAAACTCGTATTTTGGGTGTGTGTGATCAGAATTCACTATCGTTTTTTGTTTGAAATAATTTTGGTTTTGTTGGGGACTTGTGGTCGACACAAATAAGGATTGAATAGTAGGATTATCAATGTGTTCAGAATTTTAGCGTCTAACAAAAGTAAAATGTTTTTATCTATCTAGGATGTTGTTTCATACTTGAATTTGAAACTTGTGTTTGCTTATTGGTAAATAAAACCTACGGGTGTAAATGAGCTACGCTTTCAGTGAGCTATTCGAGTTTGGCTCGTTAAAAACTCGATACGAGCTGAGTCTGAACGAGCTCGAGTCGAGCTTGAACATAACATTAAAATCTTTTAATAAACAAGCTCGAGCTCGAGCTTCGTATACCGAGTTCGCAAGTCTGAACGAGCTTTTGATTATATTAATATAATCTTAATATATAATAAAAGAGAGTCCTAAAATGCCTCTTGATAATGTATTAACCATTAGATGAAAATCCAACTTTAATTTGAACCATTAAATCATTTTGATGATATCATCATTAATAATTTCATTTTAACCCATTTACTTTAAATAATTAACCCTTATTTTAAACAGTAATAATTAAATAAAACTAATTAACCTTTCTACTTTAAATAATCTAACACTTGTATTTTAAATTAATTCTAAAAAATACAAAACATATTTTTTCTTCAAACACATATACATTTTTAGTATAAAAAAAAACTAGAATTATTTTATTGTTTTACGAGTGTTTTGCATATAAACGGAAAACATATCATATAAAAATCTTCTGTTTTTGTTCGTCCTATACCCAATACTTTTATTTTTATATATATTATAAATAGATAAAAATTATTTTATTGTTTTACGAGTATTTTGAATAATAAACGGAAAACATATCATATAAAAAAATCTTTTATTTTTTTTCATCCTATTTACGCAATATTTTTAGTTTTTTTTTTATATTTATAATTATTTGATTTTTAATAAGGATTTCTCCGAATTACACAGTAAATGTTTTATTTAACTTCACATTAGCTAACATAATCATTTTGTCTACATGACTAATAGCTTTCTATCAATCTTTTTATATAAGTTATATGTTCTTTGTTAACATTATATATTTTTGATATAATTCTTCGCGTATTAGGCGGGTCAATAAGCTAGTAATATAATATATAAAAAGTCAATTTTATATATATATTAAATAATAAAATAATATATTTATTATTTAAACGAGTCAAGTCCACAATTATTTCTTATTTGTCGAGTTCGGGGTTAAGAGAATTTATATGATAACTTGTATGCATATCAAACTTACTTTTTATAGTCAATTATTCATTAATCCGAGATAATGTTACAAATTATTGTTGCCTTGATGTTGCAAGGGTGGTCGGCTTGAGAGTCTGCCTTACTAATGGTGGTTTTGAACATGATCGTGATAGGCCTAGATGCACGTAGAAAAATTTGTCGATGATAACACGAGTTTATAACATGTTTAAGTGGATTTTTTTAAAAAAGTTATAACTTTGCGATGTTCAAGTTTGTTTTGTAACGATATTTCATTACAAAGAATTAAAGTTTTATAACAAGTAACTATGTAAGTATCACTAGAACGCTAAACTGAAAACAGAGTTACTCTGTTTTTATAAACAAATGAAACATAAAGAAAAACTAATCGTGAATGATATGTTAGAATACACGATTAACAGATAGAGTTTCTTTTCGATCATTTGATTAGTTATTTACGCCGTAGAATATGTGAAAAAGTGAAACTAGCTTGATGACATTTTAATACTCCCTGCAGTTGAATTGGCACATAATTCAAATAAGTTGGCATTCCCTGCAGTTAATGTATATGTAATAATGTTAATCGGAAAATTAATAATTGCCAACCTGAAACCTTTTGAAGTTGTAACTTTCTTGGACATGTCCAAAAGAAAGGTGTTGGTAATTGTAATGTGTCAGCGCGAGTATTGTATTGGTTTCAGCTTGTACAAGAAATCAAAACAATAGTTGCTTGCAGGATATTTAGAGTTACACAACTAAGGCAAAATACTAGCATAATGTAAGACGAGAACAAAGAATTTCGGACATGTTAAAACAACAATTAACATTTCTTTATGATCTTGCTATGCATTACAAGTTCAAGTCAAGAACTAGTCTTTTTTTTTTTTATATATACAACTACAACACGAAAAGGTAGATGGAGGAAAAGAGGATTCACTTGTTTAACATCCCGTATCTTCTACAGTTCGCACTACCAGCACGAAAAGACATTTAAGCATATAAGCTAACACATGCCTATGAGCTCTAAATTTAGATTCCGCAGAGCGACTTGTAACAAGATTCCAATTTATATAATTGATTAATGCAACACCATCTTATGCCAGGGCTGGTGATCATGTCAAGTGAAAGAATCATTGTCGAAATAATATTAAATATAACGAAAAATCACCCAAACATCTGAATCTGCTATTTCATTGTCCATCCCAATTAAAGCAAACTCACTATAAAACAAAACCATCAGATTGTAAGATAACTGCACATGAAAGTTTCTGGTCCATAAAATGTCAAGCACAAGAATCCTTAAAGCAGTAACAAGAAACCAAAAAGACGAAAAATAAATACTCTTTTAGTAGTTTCAAGAAGATTCGAGACGTGAAACATTTAACAGTTGTTTTAGCAGAAACATGGATGTGATCTTCTTTCTTACAGGTTTATATTTCAATTAGACCTTCGTTTTATGGTTCCCATAGCTTTAGGATTAAAATTCGTTCGCAACATAATAACTAGTTGGACTCTGTTTTGATAACAGAGAAAAAATCAACAAAACTAATCTTGATCATCAAAAATAAAGTTCAATATTTCATTAACGTATATAATTGTGTTACCAATCACTTTATTTAAAGTAGGGTTAAGTGTATGAAAATGTAACAAAATTTGTCAGTTTTGCTATTTTGTGTATCAAACTCTCAGAATCTCTATTGTGTGTATACAACTATTATTTTTTCACAAATGATGTAAGAACCAGATTTTTATTTAAGAAATTTCGAATGAGTAAACCGATTACACGTCAGCAACAATCTGGTTCGTTACATCATATGCGAAAAAATAAGAGTTGGATATACACAACAAAAGAGTTGAGAGTTTGATACATACAATAGCAATACGGACAAAGTGTTTTACATTTTCATGTAGTTATCCCTTTAAAATAATGTTGTAACTAATCCAAGAAATGAATAAAATGACAAGTAAATATGGGCGGGTCGGGTAACAAGCCATATCAAGTTGGGTTGACCGACATACATTTTAAATATGGTAAAAGCTTACTTTGGGTGACTTTTAACCCATTTGACCCGATTCACATAAAAGACACGTCAACCTTTTCTAAGTAAATGGATCAACATGAGCACAATTCGGCTTTAAATATAACCATTGCAATATAGAGATCATAAAACAAACTTATAAAGAAAACACACCTTAAAGCAAAAATACAAGAAGCAAAACTTGGTAAACAAGAAGTGTACAAACCAAAACTAAAGTAAGTGCAGATAGGGACCGGTTCCACCTTTCTTATGAGCATCAGGAACGCTAGAGTAGCAATAGAGATGGTTTGACATTTCCCAACCCCAATCATGCCTTCTAGATATTGTCATTTGAGGCCATCGGTTGATTCTTACATAATGTTCCCTGATCCTTCCGTCTGCTAAAAAACTTGTAACAATGGAGTAACAACTTTCATGTCCACCCCATATTGGGTCACCAGAATCAGCTGTTTGGCTCCCATCTGTATGGAAGTAGCGGTGCATTGGTGGCTCTGTACCTTTCCAAACTGGGTCCAAGTTACGCCAGTATTTTGGCGCATCCTAAGGGCAACGAAACAATAAACCTTATGAGAGGTTGCAAAATGGACATGTTTGGTAACTAGTCAAAACAAGTAGTTTTGGTACATGTTGAAACATCTTGGGTCGGTTCATGTTGACCCCAAACACATCTTTTGTTGTTTTTAATAAACAATAAGTGTTTTTGGATATGGTTACAAAAAAATTAAATGTGACTTTTGATCCATTTACCTTTTAACTGTGATAAAATATAAGCCATATCGCCCGTTTTATAAGTAAACAAGTTGAAATAGCCACCTCTAAGTAGAACGGAATAATTAACAAAAATTAACGTGAATGTGCGGTTATGGTTTAGATCTTGAGGTCAAATTTGTTTTAACGGTGAACATTTACATGATATCAAAATCAACAAGTGAAAAACGTGTACCTTTTTGAAATGAAATTCCCAAGTATGATCCCAAAGATCCCCCTTCATGATCCGGTTCTGATACATACAAACAATAGGGAATAACATTTTGTTTATATGATCATATGACATATATAAGATTATAGAGAGATATGGAGAGAGTTAGGGACAAGACAACTTACCCGTTTTCCCTCTTCAATGGACAATGAGTAAGCAGACAGCTTTGACAACCCCTCAACTTGTGGAAGACGCGGTAGATGAGCTTTGCCATCCCATAGCTCTTCACACTATCACCAAGAAAGATAAATTAAGTTAGTTATGATTCCGTACAAATGATACTATAACCTGATTTAAACAAGTTATATGTTCAAAGGATTTCTTGTCATATCATTTATGCTAACTCATCGATCTGTGTATAAAGGTTTCGTGCGCTCAGCTTACTAAAGAAGTACTCAATGCCAAAAATTTCAGGGTGAGCCATTATGTGAGCTGTCCGTGTGTTTATGCCCTATGCCAATCTAACAGAAACTTCTATTATAATATCCGAAAGTCATGCAAAAGCATAAAAGTTAACAAAATATATATTAAGTCATATTGTTCACATACATGCACTTTTTAACCTCTTTTGAGGATCAGTTTCCAGCTTCGAATCGTTTTTAAGATGCAACATTCATATTTTCTTTACAAGGTATTGCGATCCGCAGCTTGCATTATTCCGTTTCTAAAAGTTTTCTTTTGTCATCCCTAAGAGCACGACAAACAAAAAGTAGTATGAATTTGTATATGTATCACATGAATATATATCATACCAATCAATCACATAATATTATGGTCAAGACATACACTCCCAAAACTTCCATATATTTCGGCTACTAAGTCTTAGTTACGTGCTCAAATCCCCATTAAACATGAACCCGAAACATGAACCAGCAATAATTAATTATCAAATAGAAAATATGGCCTAATGGTTAAAGAACTATCAAATAATGATGCACATCCTACTTTATGCAAAGAGTATTACTTATGCATCAAGATCTAAGAATCTTCGGTACTCTAATTTGCGTGTGTTTGAATGTGTGTTTGTATGTGCGTCTTGAAAATAATAACATGTTATATAGTTATTCCAATGAAGACACATCCAAACCTCATTCCAAGAATCTTAGTTCATTTGGATCATAATATACCGCAAAACCGAATCTCCCACGTACACAAATGCCATTACTGAACTCTTATAAAACAACTACTGATCATATTATTGAAAGTATATTTACATTCAAATATTGTGTCTATACCTTTATAGACCAAATGACATCACTCGAACCAACTTCACACCATTTACGCGAAACTAGAAGTGAGGAAGCCACACTGTGTGCATCTAAACGAGCTAATATCATCAACATGATATCAGAACCAAACACTAATGGGTCTTGTTTCAACAACTTTTGAATCCTATTCTTGCACTCTCGAAAACTCTCCCCTGTTGCCGATATTTTCGGCTTCGTAGTAATCATTCTCATCATCTGTAGATGGTTCATACTCACTTTGGTTTTTCATGGTTTGAAAGATAACAAGTTTGGCACAAGAAATGTAAAGTTAAAACGACGTGTTTATCAAGAATTCACGTGAGTATGTGATTAAATATTCAGAAAGAATTAAAAGAAACTTGTCTGCTAAGAAATGAAACAAAGCAGGTGAGTGATGAATGAGATATTATGGGCTGTTTGTTGAGACTTGAGCAACTTACGGTCAGCATGAAAGGGAACGTACTTAACTATTTTGGATTTTTCCTTATTTTGTTTTTTTGCTAATGCACCTACTTACATTGGATACTTACTTTATATGGTGATCTATTATTATTATTGTTATTATTATGACACAAATATACTAAAATGTGATATCTATTAATCCTTCTAATAATATTCTAGCTTCTAATCTTATCTTTTTATTTTGTCAAATATGTTACTTTTAATGAGCACATGCATTACATAGAAAAATGGTTGTTGCATTAACACATGAGATTACTCAAATCTTGATATCTTAATTTTAATGTTTAAGAGCTCTTACACTATACAATGCTAGTACATTTTATAATCTTTATTAAAGTGAAATAGTGTATAAAGAGACTAGAGCATATCATTTTTCTATAACACGATATTCATTAGAGGTAATGTGTAAGATTGTTCTGGGACCTTTTTGATACTCAAGACGGGTGGGTTAAATTATGCCCTTTTTTAACAAACGACAATGGATGGTCGCCCACCTGGTCCACCGATTGTGATTTCTTAGACGGTAGTCGCCCACGTGGCCCACCCCATGGGCCGGCACTAGGTCTAGCATGGACAATATAACCAAACTAAAACACTTCTAATTTTGGTTCTTGTTATTTCAAGTTCCGATTCTAGATTTCACAGAGCTACTTGTTACAAGATTCCAATTTCAAAAATGCATTAATGCAACACTGCATAGACTTATGCGAGGGTTGGATATTATGTCAAGCGACAGAATTATTGCCGAAATAATATTAATAATACGGAAAATCACCCTAATATCTGCATCTGCTCTTTTATTGTCCATTTTATTAAACCAAACTCACTATAAGACAAAACCATCAGACTAAAGTTTCTGGTCCATAAATTATGTAGCACAAGAATCCTAAAAGCAGTAACAAGAAACCGAAAAGACAAAACTAAATACTCTTAAAAGTTTCAAGAAGATTAAATACATAAAATATTTAACAACTGATTTTAACAGAAACTATTAGATAATGAAACCCGCACTTATTATTGTATTATTTATGATATATATAGGTTACAAGTAATATAATAAAACCTTAACCCTGATTGACCCAAGTTCACAGGTCGGACTTGTACCACATCTAATTGAAACATGGATGTCATCTTCCTTCTTATAGTTGGAACTTTAGTTTTTGCGGTTCCTATATAAAAGTCAAGTTTTAGGATTAAAAAATCGTCAGTGCCATCTTCAAAGAGATGGACTCTGTTTTATTAAACGAAGATATATTAAGAATGCTAATCTTTTGTGTCACTAAAGAAAGATTTGGAGTATAATTTAAATATATTATTAGCATATATAATTGAATTTCTAATCACCTTAGTTATTAATGTTGTAAGGAATCCAAGAACTGAATTAGGACAAGTAAATTTTATATTCCCACCATTCCATGACGATTGTAACATTTACATGGCACACAGTTTTAAGTAAAACTTGATTGATTCTTAAATATCTAAGATGCCCATTACTTTGTCGAAATAAATCAATACTGTAACAACGGTAATTGGAAAAATATTTAAATTTTCACTTGGAAGTGTTATGGGATGGAGCAAGTTATGTACAGAAAGATGATTGGAAAATTACCTTAAAGTAGAGGTGAGGTGGTAAGATTGACGGGTCTGATAATGGGTCATTTGCACCGTGGGGCGTAACGGGCCGGACCAGGTTGGCTTGACCGAAGAAATAATGTAAATCTTATTTTCTATAAATGATTTATACGTTAATTATGACTTCAAAAATACTATCACATTACTTATCAATATCTTTGAATAAAACATTTTAGGAGGTTGTATATGGTAAAAATGAACTTTTGATGACTTTCAACCGGTTTGAGATAAAAGTCGCGTCAACCCATTTCTAAGTAAATGAGTCCAAACGGACACCTTTACCTATAACCATTGCAATATAGAAATCCTATAACAGGTAAACTAATAAAGAAAAAATGCACATATCGAAAGCGAAAACTACAAACTACTTCATAACAACTTCAAACAAAACTTGGTACGAAAAACATTAACCAAAATTAAAGTGCAGGGAGATAGGGACCGGTTCCACCTTTTAAATGAGCATCAGGAATACAAGAGTAGCAATAAAGATGGTTTGACATTTCCCAACCCCAATCCTGCCTCCTAGATATCGACATTTGTGGCTATCGGTTGATTCTTACATAATGTTCCCTTATCTTTCCATCTGCTAAATAAATTGTATCAATGGAGTAACAACTTTCATGTCCACCCCATGCTAGGTCACCCGAATCAGCAGTTTGGCTCCCATCTGGATGGAAAACGGTGCATTGGTGGTTCAGTCCCTTTCCAAAATGGGTCCAAGTTACGCCAGTAATCTGGCGCCTCCTAAGGTCAATGGAACAATAAACCTTATTAAAGGTGGCACAGTGGACATGCTATGTAATGGGTTCAAACAAGTAGTTTTGGTACATCCTGAAACATATTGGGTCAGGTCATGTCGACCAAAAACACCTTTTATTAGTTTTTTTAATAAATAATTAGTGTGTTAATTATAATTACAGTAAAAATGTTACAATATTAATCTAGTTTTTTTTTCAATATAAAGAGATTAGGAGGTTGGTGCATTAAATATTTACTCGAGGTGACTTTTGATCTATTTACCTTTTAACTATTTTTATATTTGACCAATTAGAGATAAAACATAAACTATATCGACCATTTATAAGTAAACTGGTTGAAATTGTTATCTCTATATTGAATAATGGAAACCGTTATATTATTGATGATGGCAAACCAATTACAAAGCAATTATTTATAAACTAAAATAAAATCCTAATGGATCCTAACCCACAATCGGACTCGGGCCATCTTATTCTCTAATACTCTACTGTAGAACAAAATAAGTAGCAAAAATAAACATGCATATGTGGTTAACGTTGAGATTTTGCATCATTGGTTTGATGTTGAACATGTACATGATATCATAATCATGATCCGGTTCTGATAAACAACTTCAGTCAAGAGAGAACAACTATTTGTTTATATGATTATAAATCAACATTAAAGAGATGATAAAGAAGACTTACCCGTTTTCCATATATAATGGACAATGAGTAAGCAGACAACTCTTACAACCCTTCAAATTGAAAAAAACGCGGTAGATGAGCTTTGCCATTCCATAGCTCCTCACACTATCAACAAGAGTGTTAAAGTTTTATGCCAGCATTTTCAGGGTGAGCCATAATATGAGCTGACTGTGTGTTTGTGATAATAAAACTAATAGACGATAAATTATTTCATCATTACATCATCCCATTTGAATATACTCCTTCTCATGCCCCATCCCATTCTAACAGAAACACCTATTAATCTATTATAATATCAAAAGGTCATGCCGAAGCACAAAACTTACCAAAATATATCTAATAAATATCATATGATATTTGAACGTATTTTCGGGTCCATAAAATTTCTTTATCAGCATATAAGTCATCTTGTTTCACATACACGCAGAGTTTAACCTATTTCAAGATGCAACATTCAAATTTCTTTACAAGGTATTGCACTCTCCATCTTGCATTTTTCCGTTACTAAACGTTTTCTCGTGTCATCCACAAGACCACGGACAAGAAGCAAAAAGGAGCATGAACTTGTTGAAGTGAAGCAATTGTATCTGTATCACGTCAATATAAATGAGATGATATTATGATCAATAACTACAAGTTTCTTGCTCACTTAAAAGTAACCTATCTGACTATTTTAACAAAAAATGGATCGTTATTATTGTAAAACACTCCAAAAACTTCCATATATTTGGACTGCTAAGTCTCAATTACTTACTCAATTAATCCCCGTTAAACATGAACCTATAAAACATCAATTAATTATCAAACCAATAGTTAAAGAACTTTTTCTTATGATGCACATCTTACTTCATTCGAAAAGTCTTACTCATGGATCAAGATCTAAAAAACCTCACTCATTGGGTGTGTTTGAATGTGCGTTTTGAAAGTTATGTTATACTGAATAACTCGAATCAGATAATTAATTGTATTAAAACGGGTTGTAGAAAATAGTGTTTAGATATACTATATTGTTTTATAGTGTTAACAATCCTATATCAAATGCTTAAGTTCTTAAAATTTTTTAATTATCTATAATTAAAGTGATCGAACAAAACCGATTACTTAATCCTCCTTAAATAATCAAAGCTATAGTAACCAACAACAGGTTAAACCGAACATGCATCCAAACCTCATTACAAGAATCTGCATGCTTAATGATTCTAATCTCTCTATATAACTAAAAAAGATAACTCAAGTTTGACGTGGCATTTTCTGGTATCGACAACTCATCGTTTATCTTAAGTGTCATATTCAACTTAATTTTTCTTTTTGATGTTACATCTCAGCACCTTTAAATATATAATCTAATTTCTGTTAGATATATAATCTAAAAAACAGGCTAGTAGTTTCAATAATCATTAGTAAATTAAATTTGTTGACTACTAACTTTAATATAGGAAACGTCAAGACTAGAAAACAGGAATTAGAGTAAATTACATAGATCGTCCCTAAGGTTTATATGCAATTATGAATTTCGTCCCTAACTTTGAAAAGTTGCATGGATCGTCCCATTGTTTAAACTAATTACTCATTTCGTCCCTAATTTGGACGTCCGTTAATTACTGCCGTTAGCCTTCCCTCACGTGTAAAACATGTGAGGGTATTTTAGTCATTTTCCAATAACACCTACCTTCCCTTCCCTTCCATAACCAGATTCATCCTTCATCAAATCAAAATCAAAATCAAAATCAGATTCAATCCTCCATCAAAATCAAAATCAAAATCAGATTCATCCTCCATCAAAATCAAAATCAAAATCAAAATCAGTTTCGAAACCACTCAGACGGACAGATTATAAGCTAAAACAAGCACCCCCATAAATCAATCATTCCAAATCGGGCGCCGCCACCACAGATCCAAATCCGGCGCCGCCACCACTCGCCGCCACTGACTGTAACTGATCATTTTCAGTCCACGTCACCTCCAGTAACGATTTTTGGAACAAAATAGTGAGTTTTGGATTGGTGCATTGAATTGAGGGTTTGATTTTGGGGGTTGAATAGGTATAATCGGAGAACTGGAATGTGAGAATTCGATTCGTATGTGTATCTCCAGCTTCGAGGGCTTTCAATGGCGGGAAGAGGTTTGGAAATTGTCATTTTTGGGGGTTAAACCCTGACTGGGTTTTCGACTCAAATGTTATGATAATTTTGAAGAGGCTGAGCATCATCCTCTATCAAATCTTTGATTTAATTGAAAAATTGGAATTGGAATTGGATTTGAAGAGAGTGAAATTGGGGGTTTTGGTTAATGGAACAGGTGATGGTGGTTTGTGGTGAAGAACTTTTAGAAAAAGGGGTTTGGTAAAGGAGGTAGGTGAAGGCTGTAAAATTACTAAAATACCCTCACGTGTTTTACACGTGAGGGAAGGCTAACGGCAGTAATTAACGGACGTCCAAATTAGGGACGAAATGAGTAATTAGTTTAAACAATGGGACGATCCATGCAACTTTTCAAAGTTAGGGACGAAATCCATAATTGCATATAAACCTTAGGGACGATCTATGTAATTTACTCCAGGAATTAATTAACTTTCTTTATATTTAAAAAAAATAAAATTGAATTTGGAATAAATTTAAAATAGTTTTTTTTCTTTTAACAAATGAGAACCTACTAAGATTTTTTAATAAAACTTTAACCCATCATTTCTACGTTCATCTTAAAGTGTTTTTATCATATTATGTTCTTCACCATATCTAAATACCGTAGGTGTTATTTTCAGGTTATATCAGACCTTTTGAATGATTCAATTTAATATACTGTCTCTAAAAAATTGATTTATGTGTTTCATAGTAAATTGCTTATTTACTATCTGATTTAATTTGTATGATTTTCTCTCATTAATTTTTAAAATTATTTGTTTAAGTTTATTACATTTTGATGTTTAAAGAATAAAGACCATAAATAAGTAATAAGTTATAAAGTTATAAGTAACTATTTATTTATATGAGTTTATAATACTATGAAACCGAATCTTTAATGTAAGCAAATGCCTTTATAGATCGAGCTCTTATAAACTACAAACTAATATTATTATTGAAAGTATATTTACATTCAAATATGTTGTATATACCTTTTTAGACCATATGACATCACTTGAACAAACTTGACGCCATTTACGCGAAACAAGAAGTGAGGTAGCCACGCTGTGTGCATCTAAATTACTCAATATCATCAACATGATATCCAGGGGCGGAGCCAGAAACTTTTCCTAGTGGGTTCAGAAAATATATACACTACGAAAAGTAATATTGCATTATAATTTTAAAGTTCGCTTATAGCACAATCTCTAATTTACATATACTCCTAACTACTTCCTCTATGCTAAGTACACAAAGTGAAGTTTAATTATCAAACTAAAAAGTACTGAGTATAGTGTAAAAGACGTTATAGCATTCCCTATTTTGTAATTAAAAGCATGAAATTGAGTATCCAAATGTACTACCGACATCTGATAAACGAAGACTATTTTCCCTTGAGAAGTTTTATACTTATATGAATAGTGTGCAGCATACGAGCAACTAAGGTAAAGCCTGAAATTGGGTAACTTAATGAACATAGTCATCATGCGATGAATGAAGACGATTAGCCCTTATGAAGTTGTTATACGTGAACTATAAAAAAAATCATTTACTTCAAAAATGACTAAACACTTACTCATTAAACGATGTCTCATTCGGATACACCTTGAAAAACAACTAATTCAGTCAAAAAAGTATAACAGAAGCTATCTAAAATAATGGGGATGCATAAATACAAATTATATAAGATCAGTAAGCATGCACTCGATTCAAAACAACCTACACCCCTTTACATAAACCAAGAGGCTAAAACCATGTACACAACTCCTTACATAATTGCGAAAAAACAAAAACAGTAATTGACCATCAATTGCTTAACATTGCATTTTATTCTCTAACTTGTTATACTTACTTACAGATTAAAATGCAATTATCTCACTTTGTTACTTCTAATATCAATATTTTTCTCTAGTTATTGAAGTGTAAAGTTGGATCTTCTATTCATAATTACTATATATGTGCTCAATTTGGATGAATTATTCACGATCTAGAGAAAGTAATCACTAACTGTTAAAACCAAATAGTGATTAAGATGTTAAATGGTTATATATAATTGCAGACAACAATTCTAAATTAAAAAATAGGATGAATACATGATATTTTCACATTTTAAGCATTTGGTTTGCAATAACCTGTTTGGTTATTGTTTATTGGTGGCCAACAATTCAATCAACATAGAAGATTCTCGCATGCTTTAGTGAAATCGGCATTTAAGAAACAAAAATCACAAAATTAATTAGGAAATAGTGAAATCACAATCTACCAACCAAATCAGATATCAAACCAAAATTTCTATAGAATTAGGGCAAACGTGAATTGGGGCAAAACGTAATCAGCGGGTTCAAGATATGAAAATCTATGGGTTCAAATAGAACGAACACGGTTAAAATTCACTGATTATATACATACCTCTTGCAATTTTTGGAATCTTAGTGGGTTCAATTGAACCCTCTGACTGTATAGCTCCGCCTCTGATGATATCAAAACCAAACACTACTAACGGGTCTTGTAAACTACACTCTTTTTTCAACAACTTTTGTTTCATTACCCTCTTCCTCTTCTTTCCAGTCCGGAAACTCTTCGCAAGTGACACTATTTCAGCTTTGGAGTAATCACAGTCGCCATTATCTTCATCCGCAAACGTTCGTATCCACTTTGGCCGTATAGAAGACAAACTCGTAAGGCGTTCAGAAGACAAACCACTGCGTCGCAGTAAAGGTGGAGCGCGACGCCATGGGGAAACAGATGTGACTGCTTTTCTAAGAAGCCTTGACTGCGACGCATTAGGAGCTGAGTGCGCCGCAGCGGGGAAGCAGACGTGATTGCTGTTGGAAAGAAGACATGACTACGACGCAACAGGAGTTGAGTGCGCCGTAGTAGCTGATCGAGCAGACTTGCATTGAAGGACTATTTTTGCAAAGTTCAAGGATTGTTTTGTTTATGTTTTTAGGTTTTCTAAAAACATCAGATAAATATATTAGATTGAGAATGTAAGAATTTACAAAGTGACAAAAGGCAAGCGGGAAAACAAGTTGCGTCGTTAACCCTTTTTGGATTGCAAAGCCAATACGTTTAAAAACTACATCAAAACGTCTAGATTTTCTATTTAATGTGTGTGTAAGCATCATAAGACGACAACTATTATATTCTTAAGAATTTTATGACAAAACTCTTTGATACACTTATCAATTGTTTGATTATAGTCATTATACGGTATTCTTTGGAATCAACGAATAGTGATTGTTGTGATTTATTCCGGTTATTCATTGTTGAATCAACGGAGTGATCTGATATCTTTTATCCTTCCACCGCGCTACATCAGTCGTTCATAGGTCTGAAAAAAGACGTACTTTTGGGACAAGAAATGAGTAAGTTAGAATGACGTATTTATCAAGAATTCACGTGGGTATGTGATTAAATATATTGAAAGAGTCTAGAGAAACGTGTCTACTAAGAAATGAGAGAAAGCAAGTGGTGAGTGATGAATGAGATATTATGGAATGTACTTAACTGTTTTGGAGTTTTCCTTCTTTTGTTGTTATGTTAACAAGGTGGTGATGCACTTATTTGGATAAAAATTATACTTCTTTATTAGTATTATATTATCTATCTATACTATATTATAAATAATCTTCTTAGAAGTCTTAATCTCTTAAAATTTAAATAATTGAAATTACTAATCTATCCTTTCCAAATTAAACACATGCTCCTCAATTCCTAAAACTTAATCTCTTCCACTATCAATTCTTTCTTTGTTTATCAAACATATGTTTGCTCAATTGTTGATCTCTATATTGAATCATATTTTGAAACTACACTTGTATTTTGATAAAGGTATAATTTCCTATTTTTTGGTTTAAACCTTAATCTTCGATAACATTTTTATTCAGGGTATACTTTTTTTTTTTTAACTTCGGCCAGTTCAGTTATTTTTTCAATTGATGTTGAGAAATCAATCAATGAATCGTAAGCAAAAGCAATAGTTATTTCGATTGTCGTTGTATGGTTTGGATTTGAGTTCACATGGATGATATATCATTTTTTTTAAGTAGGCGTAGATAGTTTAAGATTTTTGTTGTTTGACTGCTAAACTCGAATGTCCTTTTATTCTTCTTTTTTCTATTAGACTCTTCTCGTGATCTACTATTAATTTTAGTTCCTTGTTAGTGATTTGGGAGTGTCCGATAATGTTTGATAAAATGTCTTAAAGAAACCTAATTACATGGTATTCACAAATGTTTACTTGAACATGGTTTAGTAATAATGTAATATGTATCCCAACTGCCATTATGGTTTGAGTTGTCGTTTTTGACAGAGTAAAGTCGAATACACTATAAAGGATTTAGTTTTTGTAAGTTATTGTTACTACATACCATTTGCTTGATGATTGTTTACATCACCGATTAATTTGTCGAGACTACAAGGATGTCATCATTTAACTTGGAGAAAGAAGATGGGATATCAAAGGGTTTTTTTTTCAACCTATACCCGTATCGGGTCGCGAACCTACATTAATATTTTAAGGCTTACATCTTCTTTCTTTCATGGTGAAATTTATCTTCTGATTATTATTATGTAAATTTTGGATATATTATAATTAAAATTATATTTTAAATAGCTTATATACCTTTCATGACTAGGTTTGTAAACACAATGTTGAAGTGGTGGGAGAAGAAATAACATAGCTGGTTTTGGGTGAGAGTCAGAGAATATCATAGGAGATATTCTCAACATTCGGGCTATATTTTAATGTCACAAACAAAGGCACATTTAGAAGAGGAATCCATCCATCCAACTCTCTAGGATGAGACTAGAATGTGGTGAATGTGAGTATTGTATCTACCCTAAGTTGTTGTTTCCTTTTGTTCATCGATCACAACTGAATTCCAATTTGTGTTGTTCGAGTACAAACATTGATGTGCTTGTGTTAGTACATTTTACTTTGTTTGGTGTGTGTAGGCCATAATTGTATGGGGATTGACTTGGCTTTAGCTGTTGCGTTTTATTTTAAGTCGTTACTTCAAAATTATTTGATGAATTCCGTAGAAAACATATTAGTCTGAAATATAATAACATGGTCATATTGATACATGTTAGCGGTGTATATCCGCAACGAAGTGCGGACCTTACAACCCTTGTTACGGAAAAATGAGAAACTTCGAAACCACTTTGCAATCTAATTTTGTAGAATATAAAACTGTTGTCGTCGCTGCATCGCACGGGTTATATACTAGTTACATAAATAAGCTTTAACTTTCGTATTACAACTAGCTTATTTTTTATATATATACAAAGAATCTATCGATATAAATAAAAGTATTAATATATAGAAACTGAAAAAACATCGGTTACCACTAACTATGTGAGATAATATGAATTGAGATGTTAAATATTTGTCATTACGTTTATATATATATATGGGTAAATGTTAGCTACATCACAATGTAGCCAACCCCCTGCATTTTGTGCATAAAATTTCCCTAACTTTAATGCTTTCAAATTGAAGTAATTCATATTTTCCTTTTATACTCAAAAAACTATTAATTTCTCTAGTGATAATGTAGCTATGTTAGCTACATGGTAATGTAGCTAAGCTAAGCTTATATATATATATATATATATATATATATATATATGTGTGTGTGTGTGTGTGTGTGTGTGTGTGTGTGTGTGTGTGTGTGTGTGTGTGTGTGTGTGTGTGTGTGTGTGTGTGTGTGTTTGTTTTCGGCTCCACCTTTAAATTCGTATACATAAAGAACTCTATCGAAAAAGATTCAATTATACATATAGAAAATTAAGAAAAAATTACGTATATAGAAAATCATTAACCATCTAAGACAACATGAGATATATTGTCAAATATTATATTATTTTGTTTATATATATTTGACCCGTTTTTATTAATTATATATTAAACTAAGGTGCTGTTCTTTTGAACCAAATATTTTTCCTCTGAATCTGAATACCAGCTCTGAATAATCAGAGGTGGTCCAAAACTCTGAATCTGAATCAATATACTATGTTCTTTTTTCTTTCGTAACATCTGTTTTACTATATTAGTACTAAACTGTTTCATTTATAAAACTTCTTAAATAAAAACATTCATAAAATGTTCAAACATAGTGCCAACATTTTTCAAATAAAGATAATATTCAAACAACATTTTCAACATTTTTGCATTAATTGGGCTCAAGTTGATCTCGACAATTGATCATATATTGTTGATTTGTTGTATTTCCATGTGGTTGAACCTCGTCCTCATCATGCTCGTCTCCATCTTGTACATTCTCGTTAGCATATACTTCACCTCGATCATATTCGGAGAAAAAATCATCACTTAATCCTTCTTTTCGTATAAAAATATGAATAGCAAAACATGCAATAGTAATATCTCTTTGTTTCACCAAAGAATACGGAGTCATTCTCTTCAAGATGAGAAAACGTGCTTTCAAAACACCAAAAGCACGCTCAATCACGTTTCTAAGTTTAGCATGAGCGTGATTGAACAAACTAATAAACTAATTGTCTAACATCAATTTCAAGATATAAAAATAATTAACAAAAGAAAAGTTCACATAGAAGTCAATGTAATAGTAGGAGTTTATAGGCAATCGAAAACAAATACATCTTAAACAAAAATTATATCACCTAAATCTAACAAACAATCATCAATATCAATTTATATAACGAAATCAAGTGACAAACCATTGAAAAAAAATCAAAAATTATTTGAATTTAAGGATGGAAAACTTACTAGTGAAGAGAAAGAGGTAATCAGAGGTAAAAAGAGGTTTTTCATGTAGGGTTGG
Organism: Senecio squalidus; assembly: GCA_910822075.1. Classification (NCBI taxonomy): domain Eukaryota; kingdom Viridiplantae; phylum Streptophyta; class Magnoliopsida; order Asterales; family Asteraceae; genus Senecio; species Senecio squalidus. The sequence continues at coordinate 45,268,491 of CAJVGC010000508.1, read as the reverse complement.
ATCAGAGGTAAAAAGAGGTTTTTTGTCTCTGGTTGAAAAAAAAAAAAGAATAACAAAAATTTTAAAACCTCTGACCGGGTCAGAGTTCAGAGCCTATTAAGACTTTTTTTTGAAAAAAGAACAGCACCTAAGATACATATTTGACATAAACTTCATCTTTAAATTTGTATTGACATACGAATGGAAAAAATAATATAAACATGACTTAGAACATCTACAATGCAAATGGTATAAAGTACTGTCACGACAACCATTTATTGTTTTATACATTAATTCATAGTGCATTATACTCTATCTTGATTATTATAATGTCACATCATCATACTCGTTAAAAAATTATTATTTAACTTTTATATTTATACATTTATTAAAAGTTTATAATTTTTCATATATATAAGAGGTTTAAATTTAAAAACATTAATAACAACAAAAGTAAGTTGACATTATGAATTAAATAAAAAAAATACAATAATTTAAAACATACAACTCTTAAAAAACACTACAACAATTTAATTTAAAAGATGATTTTCTAAAAATAATATCTTAATATTGTTAATTTCTTCACAATAGTTTGGTCAAACCTCATGCTAGGATGAGTCGAAATGATTTGATTGAGCATATTTGGAATGATTTTTTACGAAAACATCATAAGAATTTGTTTGTCTTAGTTTAGTTTAAAATTATTAGATTCAAATATAATAAGATTAGTTAATTTTTAATTATGGTTTTAAGTTATGTATTTTTTTTGTGAATTCAAACAACTAAAATTATTAGTGTATGAATTTAAGTTTTTTTTCTACTATAAATTTTTAGTAAAGTGGATGATAATAAATTAATATAAACTAATAAGTGATAACCCCCCTTTAATGTCTAGCAAACGTCTAAACTTTTTATTCTCATTTTATACTTACGTGCCATCTTTCACCAGTTATGTGTAATCGGGTCAGACCAGACTGAACCAGGTTAACCCAGGACCGGATCAAGGAGGTAATTTGGAGTGAAGATTGAACCGGTTAGACTCGAGCCGGTTCAGGTTTTAATCAGGCCGGTCGGACGGCCGAACCATAAAATATGGTGTTGTGAAAAAAAAGGAAAATATTTTAAAACCTGTGATATGATGATATTTGGGTAGAAATTCGGATTTGCAATTTTAGATGATGATTATGAAGCTTAGATTTGATATTGATGATTATGAAACCAAAAACAAAAGATTGAAATTTAATACTTAAAGTAAAAGTTTCATCTTAATTTTTGTTTATCTTCTAATCAAAGTCCAACATTGAGATAATTCAATTTAACAAACTAGAAAAGGTTAAATCGGCCGGTCCGGTCCATTTTGGTGGGTGTTTGTTAGTTCGGAATATTTGTGACTTATAGGATTTAGATAGATCGTTCTTGGTGGGTGCAGTGTTTGTCTAGTAAATCCGTTTCAAGTGATTCGATCTTGGTTAGGTTCATGGTTCGGGTTGTGGTAAAGTACGGTGAGATGTTTGTTTGCCATGGGTCGTGGTTAAGTTTGTGGGTCGGGTGTAAGGGTAATCATTTCAGCATATATGTTTTATTGGTAGTGTTCATAAATGATGATGATTATGTTGTGATGATGAGGAATATGTTGTGCTATTTGATGATGAACCACTTGATCTTATTTACGATTTGATGATGATATATGTGGCTGTTGGATTGTGTTTTTGATTAGAAAAGTAGGTTTTGCTGTTTGAAATTAGGGTTAAATATCTCGGTTTTAGTTAGATTGTTTCCGTAAGTTTTAGTTGTTCAAAATTAAAACAAAATCTCTTAGTCGTAGAGTGGTAAGTTAATTTGCTGCTTACTTGGGCAACTCAAGTTCGATTCTTGGCATTATTGAGAATTATCATTTTCCAGTAGATATAGAAAAAAAAAAAAAAAAAAAAACGGGTTTCGGGTATACTCAATTGTAATCGGGTATGGACCGAACCGACACGATACCCGAAATCTCTCTTAAACCATACCCGAGGACTAGACCGAAATCATTTAAGCGGTCTGGTCGAACAGTCGAGTTGAAAACGGGACGACTTGTTTCTGCTAAGACCTACCTTGCATTTCTACACTACATTAGACACCCACATAAGTATAATGGAGAATTATTCTTGCCACGTTGTAGCATTGTGGTTGCTCTTATTAATAAAATCAGTTTGAAATACTAAAACAAATTTAAACTTCAATTCGAGTAATAATATGTTGAATTTTTTTTAAAAATACTTTGTAATTTACAAGTTTTTTTATTTGTTCACATATGAACACCTGAAGACCATTCATAAGTGGACAAATCAAAAAACGGGTATTACAAGGTATTTTAATTTTTTTCAACTTTCTTTACTCGATTTGTAATCTCTATTAGTTTTAACATGTGAACGAAATCAAAAAGACGTAAAAAAAGGTTTTAATAAAAAGTTCTTCTGGTTCTCTATCTTTTTTTTGTTTCTCGTTTGAACCTAACCCTATATATATATATATATATATATATATATATATATATATATATATATATATATATATATATATATATATATATATATATATATATATATATATATATTTGGTTTCAAATGATAACCACTAAATAAATGAGAACCATAGGAACCACTTTTTAACCAATCATTTAACAAAATCCAATCCATTTAAAAAACTAAATATCTTTTAAATTATAAACTTTTACGAAATAAAAAATATACAGTTAGAACGAGTATTTTATTCTCTTTTGGAAAAATATAAACTTTTTTTATTTTGACGACTTTTTTTTTTTTTTTTTAATTTGGGTTTCGATATATACACTGGTGTATATACTACAAATTCAGAATTTTTAAAAAACTGCGTATATACACTGATGAATACCGTCTTATACACTTGTGTATACATATGTATTCACTGGTGTATATTAATATATACACAAGTATATACACTGGTGTATTCATCAGTGAATATATGGTTCAAATGTGTTTTTGGCAAAAAAGTATATACACTGGTGTATATTAATATACACCACACCAATGTATATTAATATATACACCAGTGTATTTTAATATATACACCAGTGTATATTAATATATACACCAGTATATACCCCGGTGTATATTAATAAATACACCAGTGTATATATCGAAACCCACCAAAAAAAAAAGTCGTCAAAAGTATATCAAGTGAGTGCTCGTTGGAAAGATAATTAAATGCTTGTTCTAATGGTGTATTAAGTTTTTCCTAAAACCTAGTTATACTTTAGATATGTTAATTTAAAGTTAATTATAATTTAAAGTGAGTTTTAAGTGATTGGTTAAAAAGTGGTTCCTATGGTTCTCATTTATTTAGTGGTTCCTATTTGAACCCACATCTCTCTCTCTATATATATATATATATATATATATATATATATATATATATATATATAGAGGTGGGTTCATTTAGGAACCATCAATTATTTAGGAACCATTAGGAACCATTTTTAGGCAAGGTGGCAATTTTGTAATTAAGTCAAATCCCCAAATTGGAAATCAATTAAAACCCACTTTAAAATACTAATTAACTTTAAATTAACATATCTAGAGTATAACTAGGTTTTAGGAAAAACTAAATACACCATTAAAACAAGCATTTAATTATCTTTCCAACGAGCACCCACTTGATATACTTTTGACGACTTTTTTTTTTTTTTTTTTTTTAGTGAGTTTCGGTATATACACTAGTGTATATACTAAATATTCACCAGTGTATATACTAATTCACCAAAAACACATCTAAACCATATACACTATACACTAGTGTATACACTATATTCACTAATGTATACGAATCTTTATATTAATTTCCTTTTAATTGTGAATACGCAATATACAAAAGTGAATATACAATATATATATACACAAGTGAATATACAATATACACCAGTGAATACGCAATATACACAAGTGAATATACAATATACACCAGTGAATACCATGTATTCAATAGAGAATACATCTTATACATTAGTGAATATAGTGTATACACTAGTGTATATTGTATAAATACACTAGTGTATAACTATACATTAGTGAATATAGTGTATACACTAGTGTATAAATACACTACTGTAGTGTATAAATACACTAGTGTATAACTATACATTAGTGAATATAGTGTATACACTAGTGTATAGTATATATGGTTCAGATGTGTTTTTTGTGAATTAGTATATACACTGGTGAATATTTAGTATATACACTAGTGTATATACCGAAACTCACTGTAAAAAAAAAAAAAAAAAAAAAGTCGTCAAAACTATATCAAGTGGGTGCTCGTTGGAAAGATAATTAAATGCTTGTTCTAATGGTGTATTTAGTTTTTCCTAAAACCTAGTTATACTCTAGATATGTTAATTTAAAGTTAATTAGGATTTTAAAGTGGTTTTAATTGATTTCCAATTTGGCTCTCAATTTTGACTTAATTACAAAATTGCCACCTTGAGTTTAATTACAAAATTGCCACCTTGCCTAAAAGTGGTTCCTAAATAATTACATGGTTCTTAAATGAAACCAACTCTATATATATATATATATATATATATATATATAGAGTTGGTTTCATTTAAGAACCATGTAATTATTTAGGAACCATTAGGAACCATTTTTAGGCAATGTGGCAATTTTGTAATTAAACTCAAGGTGGCAATTTTGTAATTAAGTCAAAATTGAGAGCCAAATTTGAAATCAATTAAAACCACTTTAAAATCCTAATTAACTTTAAATTAACATATCTAGAGTATAACTAGGTTTTAGGAAAAACTAAATACACCATTAGAACAAGCATTTAATTATCTTTCCAACGAGCACCCACTTGATATACTTTTGACGACTTTTTTTTTTTTTTTTTTTACAGTGAGTTTCGGTATATACACTAGTGTATATACTAAATATTCACCAGTGTATATACTAATTCACAAAAAACACATCTGAACCATATATACTATACACTAGTGTATACACTATATTCACTAATGTATAGTTATACACTAGTGTATTTATACACTACAGTAGTGTATTTATACACTAGTGTATACACTATATTCACTAATGTATAGTTATACACTAGTGTATTTATACAATATACACTAGTGTATACACTATATTCACTAATGTATAAGATGTATTCTCTATTGAATACATGGTATTCACTGGTGTATATTGTATATTCACTTGTGTATATTGCGTATTCACTGGTGTATATTGTATATTCACTTGTGTATATATATATTGTATATTCACTTTTGTATATTGCGTATTCACAATTAAAAGGAAATTAATATAAAGATTCGTATACATTAGTGAATATAGTGTATACACTAGTGTATAGTGTATATGGTTTAGATGTGTTTTTGGTGAATTAGTATATACACTGGTGAATATTTAGTATATACACTAGTGTATATACCGAAACTCACTAAAAAAAAAAAAAAAAAAAAGTCGTCAAAAGTATATCAAGTGGGTGCTCGTTGGAAAGATAATTAAATGCTTGTTTTAATGGTGTATTTAGTTTTTCCTAAAACCTAGTTATACTCTAGATATGTTAATTTAAAGTTAATTAGTATTTTAAAGTGAGTTTTAATTGATTTCCAATTTGGGGATTTGACTTAATTACAAAATTGCCACCTTGCCTAAAAATGGTTCCTAATGGTTCCTAAATAATTGATGGTTCCTAAATGAACCCACCTCTATATATATATATATATATATATATATATATATATATATAGGGAATGGTTCCTGCGAGAACTCAAAATTCTGCGAGAACTGCGAGAACTCATTCTGGACCACTCATTTATTCTTCTAATATTAATTATTTATTTTAATTCAAAAGGGTAAAATAGTAAATTTATAATTTCTTTATTTTTATATTTTTTCTTTCTCTCCCATGTTTTATGTTTTGTTCCATATTTCTTGCAACAAACTTTTAAATAATTTTCTACTAAATTTTGTTCAATATCACAATTGTTTATTGGAGACATAGATAATGTGTTTGTTGATTAGTTTTATTTTGTGTTTCTAATATATGACATATCTATGAACAATAGTTTATCATTTGTTAATAAAGCTCCATAATATAATTTGTTCACTTGCGATCATATATTTTTCCCTATACACATCATGACAAATAAAATTAAATACAAAATGATATGCCACAATGTGAGCAACTTGCATTAAAAATATACATTTAGTTAAGAAACCCTTATTCTGTTTTCCGATATTAATTTATTTTTGTCCTGTTCATATGATCACACACATATGTTTACAAATGGACAAAGTTTGATATCATATGCACATAACGATGATGTTTAAACTATAATACTCGTTAATGATTTGAAAATTTTTGCACCAACATATCTTCATCATCTTTGTGCATTAGTCTTCATAATATTATTTCCATATCTTCATTCAAAAATTCAAAACCTGAACACAATAAACACAAAAATTATCTGAACCATCATCATTTATAGGACGCGTTCACATTTGAACATGTATGTGTTCTTTAATGAACAATTTTTAGAAACATGTATATCCAAAAACGATTTTAGTAAAACAATTACCTGCATATCCTAAACAATCATCACTTGTATGTTTAAATGTGAACAACTTAGAGTCACACGAAAGTTAAAACCAAAAATATATACTAAATAGGATACAAAATTTAAGAAGAAACTTTAATTTACTTTTAAAATAAAGAAACCCATCAAAATAATTTAAACAAACATATTGATAAACACAAGCATACTTACATACATGTAATATAATAATCAATCAAGTTTTGAATTATTTGTTATTTTGAAAGGCACTTCAAATTACTCATCATCTTCACCATTATAATGGGTCAATATAAGCTGGGAAAAAACAATATCATTAATAACAATCACATAAACCAAAATCAGGATCCTATAAGAAAACAAAACAAAAAAATTAGGTCACATGAAACAAAACTCCCAGCCGTCATTATTTACCGAAGGAAAATAAATTTACCATTTTTTATTATCTTTACATGCAGATCATTTATAACGCATACAAACTTCTCATTTTATTTAAACACATATATAACTTTACGATTACTCAACTAGCCGCCTGTCTCATATGAATTAAAAGAAGAAAACAAACATTCTCGCTGTCACTTTTATTTTTTATTTTCTTGTGCGATTGATTGGTTAACAAAAGATAAATACTACAATTTCGTTCATCAATGTTACATATAAAAACACACAAATTGGTTGGACACAAATACGTGTTACAAAAATATACATACCTTACAAACAAAACAAAATAAAAAACCACGTAAACATACCTTTAATTTGTTTCTTGGACGTAAATATTAGTCGATCGATGATAATAGATTTTGGGATGGGCGGTTAAAAAATAGATAAATAAAAACCTACAATTTACAGAGAAGGAAGTTAGAGTTATGAGATACAGAAGGAAAACGAGTAATATAAGGAGGAAAGAGATTATGTTAAGATTACTATATTAACCTTCCCACATTTTCATTACCTCCTTCAACTTAATTTTAAATACAAATAAGTCCCTTGATCATTGTTAACCGTAGATCAAAAGATCCAACGACCAAAATGGAGTTCTCGCAGTTCTCGCAAAAAAAATGGTTCTCGCATGAACCATTCACTATATATATATATATATATATATATATATATATATATATATATATATATATATATATATATATATATATATATATATATATATATATATATACTTAAGGTTTTATGGAATGGACCTCTTAGCCCATGTTACACAATTATATACCCACTAATCTCATCCTGCAAGGGACTTGTGCCGGTAAATTACTGTTAGGTCTTGGTAAGATCCCAATGACTAGATAATCAATTTATTAATTTAATATTTTATAGATTGAATCAATTGCAAATAAGTATTCAAATGTTAATATCACGTTTGATAAACACACACAGTTCTTGCATAAAGTTTATAGCGGAACTGTAACTTAAACAAGAAATGAATAACATTTAGTTGATTCAATAAAGATTATCAAAAACGTCACCAAATACAATGTCTCAAGCTCTCTATTTATACACAATCAAAAAGAGCTTGATAAGATCGAATCTAAACAAATCTTCTAATAAGATGGAAGATATGCCTAACAAACTATCTAAACTTTCTGTGCAAGACATTTTCTGAGTCTGACCACTTAGTCAGACTCAAGATAACTTAGACTGATTTTGTCACTCATACTCAAAATCACTCAGACTGAGACTTAACTAACAGATTCATAACTTGGGTTAAATTGCTTATTTTTCCAGTAATCTCCCTCTATCTGTTTATGTTAAAGTCTTTTACAATTACTTACAAGTATAAAACAAGCACAAACAATAAAATATTTAACAAAATAAGTTTGTGAGAAAACCTACTTTTTCCCATACCTTGACTTTAGCTTTGCTGATGAGTCCCAAGTAGTTGGCTTTGAAGTTGACTTCACCCAATCTCCTCTCTCTTCCTTCCATTTCATCAACTTTTCCATCTCTTGATCAAATTTGTTGTTCATGATTTGATACTCCTGTTTGATTCTCTTACCCAGCAATGTTCCCAATATCTTCAATTCTTCTTACGTTGTTGAACAACCAACTGACTAGCTTCACTCTAGCTTCACTCTGAAAGGCCTATATTGAGGAGTCTTGCATTCATTCATTAATGCAATGCAATGATATAAAGATGATTGGTAGAGTTCATTTTTCTCTTGAAAGCATTCAGCTCTTTGAAATTTAATCTCTGTAGGCACCGGATGATCATGTCACACCCCGCTCAGGCAAAAACCCGAGTTGTAGACAGCATCAATAGTATCTGTAAAACCTGGTTTTCAAAATTCAGCCTTTACAAAAACTTTTCAAATTCTTCATTAAATATATTAAAGTAATTCAACGGAAGTCTTTAAAACATTTATTAGTCACGTGCCTCTTAACCCAAAGGCACGTAAACGACATCGTAAACCAGTGTTACTTCGAAAATATAATCAAAATAGTTTAAACCTCAAAATACGCAAAGCATATATAAACTAAGTATCAGTTCCACAATCTAAGGCTACCTAAAAGCAACCCATCTCACACGGTCTCCGTCTAAAAGCAAAGCTATTAACCTTTTCAACCTACACGAATGCAAGACATGAAAAGAACAAGTGTTAGCTAAAAGCCAAGTGAGACACTGTAGGTTTATAAAACCTCTTTCTCAAATCTTCTTTAATAAAACATCTTTCTTAAACATCTTTATGACAACATCTTTCTCAAAACTTCAGTATGAAAACATCTTTCTCAAAACATCTTTATCCGTCGTCGTATTAGTTAACATGTCATCAATAATCAGGGCCGTCCCGTGGATTTTGGGTGCCCTGCTCGGCTAAGCAAATGAGGCCCCTTAAAAAGACGAAAAAAGATTTGCTTTTCCTGGGTGGTGTCAGCCGTAGGAATAGGTTTAAAGTTATAATAATTTTCAACATTTACTATTCTTAAATGGAGGCCCCTTTAATATGGTTTAAAAATGTCATATTTTGAAACATTTATATGCAATCAAAACTGATATATCAGGAGAAAATGTAAATACTTTACACTCTAGGGTGTAAAGTGTATATAACAGAAAATCATTATCTTCAACGTCTGAATTTCTGATAAGCTAAGCGCCGCCACCTAATTATGAAATTTCTTATTTTTTATCTAAATTTATGTAAGATTAAAGAATATATAAACACATTATCATTAATTCGATTATAAAAACGGAAAACCAAACCAAGTCAGTCGATTTTAAATTGTTTAGTATCTCGATTCACCGGAAAATTGAGGCCCCTGAAAAAAAGAAGGCCCTGCGCGGCTGCTCACCTCGCACACCCTCAGATCCGGCCCTGTCAATAATGTTAACAACTTAATAAAAATCAAACGAGCAATAGAGCAAGTAATCAAACTGACAATAAGAAGATCAAACAAATTGTCAAAGTCTAACACATCTCATATCTTAAGGCCATCTAACCATCAATCCATCTAACTTCAATCTTTCATATTTATATATCACATCTCAATCCATCTACACGTGCATAGCACACTTTCGGGAAACACATCTAGACCCCGAGTTCCAATCTACACCAATTCATCTTTCGCAACGTGCAAGGCACGCACTTGGGCAATGCATCTAGACCCCAAGTCCCTCAAGATCACGACTTTGACCAAGCGGGTGTTTCGCGAGTACCACGACAATCATTGAACGCCTAAAAATCGGAGAGCTACTCCGTCGTTAGCATGACCTCCAGTCACCGAGTCCTACTACTCCGACTTCGTAACATACAAATACGTCACTTGTGGTTACGATAAGGATAATAACGGACCCAATTTATCTAGACAGTCCTATCCATCACCTAGGATGACATTGTGCATATGCGAACATCTAAATACGACTCATGTCGTACATCACATGTCATCGAGTACACGAACACCCGAAGGCGCCCGTATACCCATGCTATCGACAGTGTCTAGATTGTCAATAGTAACATCTTAAGTACAGATGTAAAAACGCGTTAAGTGTAATGGTATTCTCTTCGGCCATAACAAGACATACACGATAACATTTTCTAGTTCGGTAGTTTAGGGCATAACAATAACTCAGTAACGAGTTATGAAGGTGTAGTGTAATAGTTTTTTATAGTCTTAACTCTCTTGTGTCACGGTTTAGTGGAAAAAGAATTATGTGGTAACTGGTTTTTGTGTTTCTCATTCGCCTCATAATATATAAATTACTATAATAAGTTTTGACAGTTTCTTGTATGTCACGTCACAGAATTTATACATCGGCTATGTTAAAAGTAATTGTAACCACACAAAGCAAGAGCGTTTAATAGGTCTGGTCATTCTGACCACAAAACCTGCTTGGACCATTTCTATTTACATGTATCGTTTTAAAATGAAATTATATTGTTTTATTATAACCTTAAAGATAATAATAATAATGGATATATCTTTGGGTAAAAGTGGCCCAACAGTCGGTCCTGTGTCTAGGTAAATGTGGCCCGGCAACCGGTCTCGTGACTGGATAAAAGTGGCTCGACAGCCAACCCCGTTTTTGGGTAAAAGTGACCCGGCGGCAAGCCCTGTGTTTGGGTAAAAGTGACCTGACGTCCGGCACTCGTGTCCGGTACCCGACACTTGGTGTCCGACATCTGGCACTCGGTATCTGGTACTCGTCCGTCATCCGGAACCTTACATGAGCTTCATGTCGAATGGAGGCTCATCCCGACTTGAGCTTCATGCTGAATGGGAGGCTCATCCCTTCATGCCGGAAGCTTCATGTCGAATGGAGGTTCATCCCAACATGAGCATCATGCTGGATGGAGATGGCCTGAGTTTCATGCCAATGGAAATCCTAACATGAGCTTCATGTCAGATGGAGGTTCATCCCCACCTGAGCTTCATTCCGAATGGAGATTTATTTCGATAAGTGGATATTTTTTAACCCTACCCCAACAAGGCACTATAAAAATTATAAAAATATGTATTTGTATGTTGTGACAAATAACCTCTTGTTTCAAATATCTTAAGTAATAAATAATTTAAAATATACAAAAATCTTGAAAAGAAAAAATAAAGCACATTCTACTATCATTGACTAGCATTTGTAAGAATATTTTTTAACTATTGACTAGTTATGAACAAAATTTCGTGTTTACCCCACACACCATTATAAGGGGTCGTGTTTAACCATTAATGTCTTATTTTTAATTATCACTAGTACGGTACCCGCGCGGTGCAGCGGTGACGGAAAGCTGATATTTCATATAGTTTTGCTGAAAGACATATGATCACGAAAAATTAATTTGAAGAAAGATAAATAACATGAAAAGAAATATTTAAACTACAAGCATAATGTAGAATCTGAAATACAAAAATCCATATAAAAAAGCAACATTAACTTCTAATACACTTGTATTTTATTCATCATGAAGAACTTCTCGATAGACAACATTTGATGTGTATACTCCGTCTCGTTTAAAATCTTTGGCAGGCTTCACTAACACCTTTATATTTTCACGTGATATCCCTCTTGACAACGTCACATATAGTTGCTCATTTGACAGTGTTGTTTAAAAGTAATGCAGCGGGAAAATAAATATTTGATATATGCCTTACTGCTTGCATCAAATCGTAGATTTCTGACTCCTTGAGGTTAGCGCCGACTCTTTTTAAACCAGCCTTAAGTTCATCAAAAGTAATGTGACCCTTGTTGTCCGAGTATACCATCCGAAACATTTGTTTCAGTCCAACTATTTCTTCTTCTGATAGGCTCTCTGCTATAACCTGCATAAAATATTAAGCTTTTTATGTGAACTACTTTACAAAAATCTTGCTTACAAGATTATTCAATAATGTTTCACAAAGACCTCATGTGCTTTCTTTGTTTCAAAAGAAAGCGATATGTTTTGACTTCTCGAGTCAACTATACATCTTAAGTTTCATAATGGTATTGATTATATACTTCTGTTTTCGAAACAAATCAAGTAATGACCAAAAAGATATGCACTTACCCTAAGAGCCGTTTTCTTAAACTTGTTCATGGCTGAAAATTGTTTCATGCGACTGAGAACAGCAGAGTCGAGAGGCTTGTCAGGAGCCACACCGTCAACTTGAACCCAAGGATGGCCTGAAGAAAAATAAAAGTCGTGGCAACTTATTAATTAGTGAGGAATATAATGTAAACAAATGTATAAATATATCCGTAAAAGAGGTCGTGAATACGCAAATTTCTAAGCTGCAATATGTGCTTGAATAATACATAAAACAACCATTGTTTTAATTTTCTAATTTAACATATTTTTAGGAAATGGGCACCCATTTGACATGTTTTCCATAAAATATAACCCAAAGTGACCCATAACCACCACAATCTTACTCCCAGATAACCTAAAATGAAGTTAGTGAACTGTTTGAAATTTTCTTACATGAGTTGGTCAAGAATGTTTACTAATTCTACAAACAATGAAATTATTGTCGCAAAGCCTTTACATCATGGGTAGAAGTAGCAAACTTGATCCAATTTTCACAAGACAGGTTAGTCTAGGTGCTGTTTTCGTATTTCACATGTTGATTTTGGCAAAGGCTTAAAGTACCCAATGGGTCTTATAACAAAGTCCCACAAAATCAAGGACGGGTCAAGAATGGAATGGGTTGTTTATTACGTGATGTAGTTTTACATCGCCATCAGTGGGCTAACATTGAAACAACTAAAATGATCTGTATTTTTAAAGTTTATTTATGATTTTTTTTTTAAATCAACTTACTAAAAATTAAAAATTAACATCGTATAAGAATGCAGATACATATGAATCTACTTATGAGTACCTCGAAGATCAGAATGTATTTTGTCAGACTTAGAAGGAGAACTTGTTGTATATTCATTGACCAACTTCATTGTTCTAGTATCTAGAACCCTGCAATAAAACTTAAACCAGCGTTAGCATGAGCAGCAAACCGTGGTTGAAAATTTCATATAATATGAATCCATCAGATAATAGGCTCATCGTTATTACTGGCATTTTATGTAATAGCGGAAGTCAAAAAGTTTGGAATTATTTACCCAAGTCCTAGAGGATCTTGGCTTTCCATGAGACGGGAGAAAGAGTGTAGATTATTGAGCCCCTATATAGCCACTGAAGGTTTCTTCTCAAACGTTTGAGTTGTAGGAATGCTGGAATGGTTCTTGTCTCCCTCATCTCACGGACCCTTCTACCAAGCTGCCAAAGCATGTAAAGTTTAGACAATTAAATTATTCTCAAAAAGCGAAAAAACTTGAGTAAAAGTTGAAAGATTGGAATGATTGAAGAGTAATCTTATAAATGTCAATTTCCATGTAAAGAGAAAAGAAATAGATGAATCCGCAAATTCAGCCAACCATTGGCCTATTTACATTAAATAAGAAATATGTGGAAAAATACCTGAGCAGCAGCAGCAGCTTTCTTGGACGCGCTTTTCCGATCAGTCACTGAATCCTCATCTCCACCTCATCTCCACCTCAGAATCATCATCATCATCCAGATATATGAAAATAAAAGTCTACCAAATAGGTTATTATCGGGGTAAATAAGTAATTTTATTTTCCCCTTAAATAATCAGTTTTGTTGCAGCTGGTAGTAAACTCATTATCCAAAACTGATTATCTGACCCCTAAATATTTGAGTAACCAAAAGCAGAACATGTTTATCCGAATGCTAGAAACTTTTTATTACGACTTTAAGTGGCACGAATCAGATAATGAGTTTCAAAACGCAAATCCAAACACCTCTTAAATATTATGTAGCAACTACAAGCCACACTCTAAAGGTACAGTAAATAACAAGTGGAATTGCAGTGATTGGATAAATGGTTGTATTTATGTAAGCATAGATTGTGTACGCAGAATAGTACCAGTTTCGGCAAAGCGACTTCATCATAACATTTTTCACTGAGACATTTCATCAAACATGTTGTATGCAATTCTTAATCAACCCAAAAAACGAATCAAAAAATACATCAAATTCACAAAATCTCACCACCAAAATAAAACAAAACCTACGGTTGATTTCTCACCCACATACATACATAAACATTATTTATAAACATTATTTGAAAACACATACCCTTTTACAAGCAGAAATTGGATGATGAACCATTGCTTAATACGCTTCGGATTTGACATCAACAGGCCTGGTTTGATTTGGAAATAGCGACGGCTTCCCAGTGACGGCCGATTGGGAGCAACGGTGGAGATGGAGCAGGGTTAGGGATTGGTAGTAACGGCCGATTTGTGAATAGAATTAGGGATCGGTAGATTCATTATAATATAGTATAGATTATCATATAACGCATGTATGCTACTAGGTTTTAATTAGTCAAATAATTAAAGTTTCACAAACTTATATGTTTATGTTAAGTTTGTTTAATAAGTGTCCAAATTACATTATTAGTCCTTAAGTTTGACATAATTACAACAAAAAGTTAATTTTCAAAATCTAATACACAAGTTTTTAGTAGATGATGAAAAAAAGGTAATTATAGAACGTTTTGAGGAAGTGAATATGAGATCTTTACACATGTAGACTTAAATACGAAACTTATCAAAAACTATGATTTGTGTTTTTAATATGTTATTAAATACTTAATTTGCCGTACATCCATTAACGAAAAGATGGTCTAGGAGGCGCTCGGATAGTGTTGATTAATAAAAGAAAAAAAATTATATGGAATAAACCTACGATTAAAGAAGAACCAGATATGAATAGAGAAAAGTTAAGAAAAATAGTTTGGGGAATATGATTAAAATTGTATAGATTTGAAAAATTTTAAACAAAATAACATAGTTTTGATAGTTTCACGTATAATATTACACACATAACAGCTCAATATTCATTTTCCCATTGTTGTTGAATTATAATATTCCAGAATAAATTTCCATCATTATGTTCCCAACATTTACCTAGAGTTAATGGTTGGGATGTAACGACCATTTGTTAAAAGGTGTCTAACAAGTAACAAATA
Organism: Senecio squalidus; assembly: GCA_910822075.1. Classification (NCBI taxonomy): domain Eukaryota; kingdom Viridiplantae; phylum Streptophyta; class Magnoliopsida; order Asterales; family Asteraceae; genus Senecio; species Senecio squalidus. Next base: position 45,252,929 of record CAJVGC010000508.1, on the reverse strand, counting down.
ACAAATACCCCCTCGACAAAAGGCAACAAAGGCCTAACAAAAGAATAGATGGTTGCATGCCTAATTTTGAGAGATCTTAAAAAGATAAATAACAAAAGCCACATCAAGGTGTTCCTACAAACCTTGCGAAAAGGTTAGGATTCTTATTGTGTAACCGATAAAGACACAAAACAAAATAAGCCAAAGTCGATAGGTATATCATCCGAAATTAGTCAACTAAATTTTCGGATGATTACTGGAAGATGATGATATAGAGAATTCAAAGGAATGTAAACTATTGTAAATGCAATGACTCTTGCCAAAAACAAAGTATCTATATATGTAGGTCGGTTTCGAAAATTCGGATGTCATGTACAAAATATAAAAATGGACTATAAAAAAATAATAAAAGGGGACCCAACTTAAGACCACTTGAATTTGCCCATTATTTACTATATATTTAAACACAAAGCTGATTTTTTTTTTTAAATTTTGAACCCTTTTCAAACTTCGGCCTCTGGTCGTCGCCTCTCCGCACTGCCCTTGGTCCGTGCATGTACGTAACTACTTAGCAAAACACACCAGGGACTATTTAAACGGCGATTTTATTGAAAAAGTGTGATATAAATAAAAGAAAATTATTTACGGGGTCATTTTTAAATTTCACAGGAAACTCCATATTTCCGAGATTGGCCCTCCTTGGGTGGTTGATGTGTTCCTAACAAAAGTACAAGAAAAGTATATGTTTTGGTACGTGCCTTATTTTAAATTCATTTTTGTTGGTCATAATTAGTAAATATATCATGATCAATCAATTTGTTCAAGTAATTGAACTTACCGTTTTATCTTTAAGGCATATTTAGAGTAATTTGTTCTATACTTGGATTGTTACGAACGTATTCAACTTTTGTAGATGAAGTACTAGCAAAACTTTGGTAAGACTATGTGGTAAGACGATACTTATTATGATATATATACGGAATTACATTACATTTTACACGTTACTGCTGTGAAGCTAATAGGGATGCTTGTTATATCTATACAACTTTGTAATACATTTTTCTAGATTTTTATATAACAAGATTAATCAATTTAGGCTAACATTTTTTCATAACCAATCGTACAAAATAATACTCTATCTTAATCTTTTACTTTATCATCCGTTTTAACACAACGTTTTTATACAATACCGTGTATCACACGGATATAAAGCTAGTATATACATATACATTATATATATCAAGTACAATAACTAAACAGGGAACACATCGTTTAAAAGATTTTAAGGCCCCAAGTAGATGTTTTGACGAATAAACAGAGTTTGCAGATTGTATTCACCGACTTTTCTCGCACAACTCTCCACTGGCTGCTGGTTGAAAGATCTAGTTAATATTTACCATTCCATATGTAGTCCTTGAAGAGCTCTCCGGAACTGCTAGTTTTTTAAGTAGTATTTACGTAAACCATGAGGTATACTTGCAACTAGATTGGTCCATGATCTAGTGCAATGTTTGAATCATCGAGACAATAGCCAGTGCAATGGATGATTGGATGAGATCATGTCTCAACACCACCAATGATCTTGTTAACAGACCAAAAGATCTAGGTGAAAAGGACAACCGATGTGCTATGGGGGTAAAATGATCTGCTGAACACACCCTACCAAGACGTAGACCAAAAGAAGTTGTCTTTGGCATATTTTGGCTCGGGAAAGTGGGGAAGCCCTTGTACTATATGATGATCTTCCAAGTATGCGAGCCCCGTGGACCAAGGTTCCTTGGTTTGGTTTGTGTGGGGGTCGGAATCTTTTTCTTGCATTTTGCAAAAATATGTTTCTTGAGTTGAAGACGCGACACTCGGATCACAAAGAAGTGACCAAATATATAAGGAATGCAAAACAAGAGAACCTCGAGCCTTACTCCAGTAAAAATTTAAACTCGGGTTTTTCAAGGAGTTCAGCACTAGGTTTTATGTTTGAAAAATCTTTCTCGTTGATGGATTTACTAATTTCGTCAACTGGGAAGGCCATGCTGCCAATAAGAACAATAAGAATCAGCAACACTTCGTGAAAATGGTGATTTTGTTCATCTTTTGATAAAATTTAATTCTATTTGGTTTGTTTGTAGACAGATATACCTTGAATTGTCATCCAATAAATAGGAATCACCGTCAGATTCATTCGAGTCCTCTGACATTAAACCCTTGAACTTGGACACAACCTATATATCATAAGTAGGTGAGGAACAGTTGCTAGGAAATCTTTTTAACAAGATGGTAACAGCAATTTAAAGGTGGATAATTTGACCCAATTACTTATTAGTGTGTCGATTTGGGTTGTGTTTTATCCCTAAAGGGTAAAATGAGTCAAAGAGGTTGAAAGTCAACCACGGAGCATTTCTAATCCCTACGACTTCCCAAAATTCTTTATTAAAAAATCAAATTATTATTGTAGTTCACAGAGTTGTATAATTATTTAATCATTTCTAACGATCATTGATTTTTTTTAATAAAATAGACAAAATTTGTTTGTGGTGTCAATCCAAACCAGACCCGTTTTGAATTTGGCATGTCTCCTATTTTACCACCTTTAATCTAGTTACATGAGAGGAAAATGAATAACCAAGTATTGAAGTGTGATCCTTACTTCTGGGGAAACACTATGTGTCTCGCCATTGTCATGGGAAAAGAAAGTGGAGAGTTTGTATACTTGTTGAATATTAAGAGCCTGAAACCGAAGTATCCTTAAAGTTAGCCACGGGGGGTGTATTAGATGTATACAAAGACAAAGCGGAGACTTACCGGACATAGTTTGGTTGTGAATTCATCATATGAAATTTTAGACTTCTGTTGTCTAACCTGAACAATATACAGTGTTTTTTTAATTTACCAGATGTCCATCGTAGGAAAGATTTCATTCAAATCATTTTCCATTGGTAGAATCGTAAACCGAAATAGGGTAATAATAATTAGTTTTTTAACATACCAGAAATCCAACTGCCTGCCTTACACGATCAAGTTCGTCTGATGATGAGTCTGCATACTGATTTACTGAGTGGTTAGACCTACTAACTTTGGATTCAAGCAAATGGGTGGGTTTATGTAATGGGTCAAAACATGTACTTCATGACACCAAATACTTTTCCCCATCAAAACGGGTCAAACAGGTCGAAAGTTTCACAAAATTCTAATGGTCGAAAGTTACACATAAAGTTTGTGAAACTTTCGACGTTTGATCCGTTTTCTTTTACGCTATGTCTCTATTATATCCCTTAAAGATAAATAAAAATAAAAATAAAAAATAAAAAAGCGTATCCTCACTTGACCCATTCATGATTCAACGGGTCAACAGTGTTACCTCTACAATCTAGTTAAGGCGTTGAAACAGATGAGTACCTCTGTTGCGGCCTTAGTACACCAAAGCTCTAGTTTACCTAATCCTGCTCTCACATACTCCCCATTCGCAAATGTACAACACTCTTTGTGTAAAAGAAGGCTGATGCGGCACAAAAAGAATTTACAGTTCAAGAAAACGAGATGACTAGATTGACTTGGTCAAATTTTCAAGCCATGAGGACAGAATTATTACCTGTTGAAAAGTTGTACATCAATGAAAGAGAAAACTTGAGAAAATATCTTCTTAATAATGACTGTTGGCACCTGAAAAATTGTCGTTGAGATGGTTAAACCAAGAGCATGCAAGTGAAAGTTCTCACTGATAACGTTAAAGTGAAAAAAAATCACTTACATGGTATTCTTTTAGGGTATCAAGCAGCTCGTTAAGGCGTTCAGTGATGTTGTCCCAGTAATCAGTTGGAAAAGATTTACCATCTGATATTATCGGTGCCTGAATAGTTACAAAAACTATAAAGTTGCACATGATAGCTTCATATGATACAAAATCGAGAATGGAGCAAATATTATACGATACCTGAATACAGGAGGAAAGAAGCTGTGACAAATCTTTCTTTAAGTTATTACGAATAAATGCATATATTTTTTCAACATAAGCAGCAAGTTGCTTCTTAAAAAGCAAAGCCGGGTACTTGACCTCCACATGGCACACTATACTAATGATGGAAGCTGATCGAAATCCCTATAGATAAAATAAAACTTCTTTTAATAAATCAAAGTGATTTTTCAATATACAAGTGATTTCGACCCATTTTAATTACGGATTGGTCAAACTGGGTTGTGTTTTATCTCAAACGGGTCAGTTAAAGAAAATTAGGGGTAACGACTTAAATGGGACGAATGGTAGAAAGTTTTTTGAAGTCTATTTGTAATGCATACAACCCCCTAAATCCTTTCTATTCAAAGATTTACATTATCCTTGTAGTAATATCGTTCCTGTATTCATAATTAACACATTCATTATTTATCAAACATGACCCGTTTTGTATTTAGGAAAAGAGAGTACTTGGGTCATTCTGCCAAATAAAGATGTCGGCTGCTGGGGTTTTGGAGGACTTGGACTTAAAGTCTTCTGAACCAAAAACAACAAATTAGATGTCACGGAGAGCCAATAAGCCATATGTTTGATGTCTTCTTGTTTCTGGAAAATAAAGATACAAAAAACACGCAAGTTCATTCAGGGTCTACTTAAGTTAAATCAATGAAAAGAAAATTGTCAACGGTGAAATGTGACATGAAATAGTCAAATTTAACATCTGACCTCAATTGCAGAGCCTATCACCTGAATGATACGATCAAATATGGTAGTTATATCTGCTTCAAAAGCTTTGCAGTGCAAAAGACTTTTGTAGATAACGTATGTAGTAACTGGTTTCCCTTGAGAAAACCCGAGATCTTCTGTAGCAGATTTCATAAGACTGTCAACCAACTCCTACACCACAGGTATACAGAAACTGTACAATTAACTATAGAGTTTACGTTTTCATTTATTTACTTTGTAGATCAGAATACTAGTATAATTTATAATACTACCAAGAATATTTATAAAAAAATTTCAAAGAAATAATTCCAATGCTATAAGCCTATAAGCAACGGACCCTCCAATTTTCTACCATTGTTCAAGGTCTTAAATTCTATGTAATATTAATTGATAACGATAACTGCCATATTAGAACTAGTATGTTCCCATGTCGTTGAATATGTAAAAGTAGTTCTTTGATCCAACAACCTTACCAACAAGTAGAAATCTGATATTATCTGAGTTCAGAAAATTGCGAAAAATAATTTGAAAAAAAAAAAAAAAAAAACCAAAATTAATGAAATAAGAAAAACAATTATATTCGACAAACATACCCGTTCCCTTCCTATGGTGGATTGCGTCAAATTGCTATCAAACTTCCTTGAAGGTGAGCCACTTTGTCCTTCCTGCAAATTAGAGGCGTGTCGTTTAGCTTAAATCAAGTAATGTTGACAAATAACACTTTTGAATGCTATTAAGGTTAGAATGAATAGTGGTGTTCTTTCCACTATGAGTTCCTAATAATACAATCTCGCATGTTAACTGTTGAAAATGAGAGTAATAATCGTCCTATGTTTTTAAAAACAAATTAGCTGATTTAGACATCACCTTTTGTCTCAGAATCTGGTCCTCGGCTTCCATGTCAGCAATCTTTTCTTGAAGACTAAAAAATAAGAATGATCATAAGACATAAGCAATTTACATGGAATGTTTTCAGAAAAATAACAGTTGTAAAACACAATCAATGTATCATAATACGACCTTTGCATGTCCATCTTCAAATCTATTATCTTCGATTCTGCCTCCATAGCCTGATTCAACCTATCCTCACTCAATTTGCTGCTCTCCTCATATTTCGTTTGTGTTTCGTTAATTTCTTGTTCCAGTGAACTAACCACATCCTACAACCGTTCAAAACCCACGAAATACAATAAATCCATGGTATGAAAGGTTATGATAAAAAATAAATAAATAGATAAAACTTAAAAAAAGTAAATGTTTGACTTCAAAATTTGACCTTGAGTTTCTCATTGTCAGTAGTAAGCGTCTCTATTTTCTCGCTGTCAGCAACACGTACTTGCTCCATTTCTTTTTGTGCAACCTCGGACAGTTCTTTAGTTTCTTGGAATTGAACTTCCATCTCCTCTATCGCAGACTGCAATTTTGCATTTTCCTTATTTTTAGTTTCCTCCACTTCAGCCTACAATATTCGTAAACATTTTAAACAATCACAACAAATTACGGGGAAAACTATTGCTTTCTACAATATCTTTATTCATGCTTCGCGTATCAAGAGATAAATTGAATTTTTGGAAAGCTATGGAGTACCAATTGAACTTCCATCTCTTTTACAGCAGATTGCAGTTCTGCGGTTTCCTTTGTCCTAGCTTCCTCCATATTAGCCTACAATATTTGAATGCGAATCAAACATCTAAAAACAAATAAAATAAGAAAGAAAATTAAAGTTACCACAACGGTTTTTGCCTCATACAATTCTCTTACTTAAGTGTTTTGTGTATCAAGATTCAAGAAATATAACAAGTTGTTAAAGTAAGATATAAATCACCATTTCAGCTTCCTTCTCCTTTAAAGCAGACTGCAATTTTTCATTTTCCTTAGTTTTTGCTTCCTCCATATTAGCCTACAATCCGAAAGCATTTCAAACAATTAGAAAGAAAATTATAAATATTTTTTCTCGTTTTGCATGATAAGAAATTAAACAAGTGTTTGTAATGAAGCACCAATTCAGCTTCCATCTCTTTAATAGCAGACTGCAGTTTTTCATGTTCCTTACTTTTAGCTTCCTCCAATTTAGCCTACAAAATTCAAAATAATTTCAAACAATTAGAACGTAATTATAACTTTTTTTTCTCGTTTGGCATGAAAAGAAATTAAACAAATGAAGCACCAATTCAGCTTCCATCTCTTTAATAGCGGACTGCAGTTTTTCATTTTCCTTAGTTTTAGCTTCATCCATATTAGCCTACAAAGCATTTCAAACAATTAGAAAGAAAATTATTAATAATTTTTGTCGTTTGCATGATAAGAAATTAAACAAGTCTTTGTAATGAAGCACCAATTCAGCTTCCTTCTCTTTAATAGCAGACTGCAGTTTTTCATGTTCCTTACTTTTAGCTTCCTCCATATTAGCCTACAAATTCCGAAAGCATTTTATCAATTAGAAACACAATGATAACGATGTTTTCTCGTTTTGCGTAATAATAAATTTAACAAGTCTTTGTAATGAAGCACCAATTCAGCTTCCTTCTCCTTTAAAGCAGACTGTAGTTTTTCATTTTCCTTAGTTTTTGCATCCTCCATATTAGCCTACAAAGCATTTCAAACAATTAGAAAGAAAATTATAAATTGCATGATAAGAAATTAAACAAGTGTTTGTAATGAAGCACCAATTCAGCTTCCATCTCTTTAATAGCAGACTGCAGTGTTTCATGTTCCTTACTTTTAGCTTCCTCCATATTAGCCTACAAAAATCGAAAGCATTTCAAACAATTAAAAACAAAATTATAACTATATTTTCTCGTTTTGCGTAATAATAAATTTAACAAGTCTTTATAATGAAGCACCAATTCAGCTTCCATCTCTTTAATAGCGGACTGCAGTTTTTCATGTTCCTTATTTTTAGCTTCCTCCATATTAGCCTACAAAATCCGAAAGCATTTTAACAATTAGAAACAAAATTATAACTATTTTTTCTCGTTTGCATAATAAGAAATTAAACAAGTTTTTATATTGAAGCACCAATTGAACTTCCATCTCTTTTATAGTCGATTGCAGTTTTTCTTGTTCCTTATTTTTAGCTTCCTCCATATCCGCCTACAAAAATTTTAAAAACAAATCAAACTATCAAAAATAAACCAGAGGAAGTAGAAAAGTGATAACAACGATCTGTAATCTCTGATATAATGTTTTGGGTATCAAGACGTAGAATAAATTGTTAGAAAGGTTTAAATCACCAATTGAGCTTCCATCTCCTTTACAGCAGATTGTAGTCTTGCAGCTTCTTTTTGCTTAGCTTCCTCCATCTCGGCCTACCGAATTTGATCAAAAATCAATCAATTAAAAATAAGCATAAGAAATCAAAAAACTTAAAAACTAAAGCTTTGCTTACTTCATGTTTAGTGTATAAAAAAGTAAAACAAGATGTTAGAAGTTACAGAACACAGATACTTTTCTTACTCGTGTACATATTATAGCTACGTACACAAGCTTATTTTTAGGTATATACATTAACAACCAACACAAAACTATATGAAATGTTTCAACTCCTATTGTCAGAGAGGAAGCAAGTGATAAAATCCAAAAAAATACGGCAATATGATGGTTTAATGTTTCTGGCTCAAATAATTCAATATTTTCAAGACACTTACAGATCACATAGGTGAAATAAGCAAATAGTAGAAGATAGGTCGAACGTTGGTCAAAGTGTATCTATAATGTCAAAAACCTCCTAAACCACATTTGACACACTAACTATTTACAAAAATATTGAAAACTTTAGTCATAGAGTGTTCTAGGTCAGCCCAAGACACACCCGTAAAACAAATGACCCGTTTTGACCCATTATCTAACCCAGGTAAGCCACCCAATAGTTACTACACAGTGATTTGTGGAAATCATACTTACCCTAGCACGTTCCTCCTCCTGCAATCGCATGGCAAGTTCTTTAGCTTCCTTTTCCAATTTAGATTTAGCATTTTCGAGTGCATTAGTGTCCTTAGCAGCCTACAATACATGGAGCATATGTCAGCTTCACATACACAAATACATAGTCATGAATGCTAGTGGTGTTCAATGTTTACCCGAAACCATCCAAGTAAAAGAAATTTAGCTGTTGGATTTGCGATTAGTAGTTGTCCGGATTGAAAATTGCGAAACTCGGTTTGACTGATGGTTTGGACATCTGGTAATGTGGGCAAATCCAACCGAATATTATTAATATACACGAATTAAAGTGTTTTTCACTAATTGACAGTCAAACCAAAGCGGTTTTGGAAGGTTTGTCCGATTCGACCAACCATGCTAACTTATCCGATTTAGTTTGTCATCCAAACCAGCCAAACCACTCATGAATACCACTAATGAATTCACAGACAATAATCCAACTTCTACATTTATGTTATGTTAACCTAATCAAACAAATTATAAGATGTTTCCTAAAGTGAACATCGTACAGAATACATAGAATACGCTCGTACTAGAAACAGATTGAAAAAGGAAGGATATCAATTCCACCAGTTGTACAATAAACGGATCGATCCTAGAATATAAGAGAGCTGAAAGTAGGTGAAAGATGTAGTCACCTTTTTAAGCCTCCTTAATTCTATGCCGGCCAAGTCTTTTCTAAAGACAGACTGGGCGTATATTGCTACTTTCCTCATTTTCAAATAACGACGCAAAGCGAAATGTTGTCGGCATCGACTCTGCAAGGATCAATATCAGTTTAAAAGTAGATTTGTTTGGCACTGTGTCAATGATAATAAAGTCTGCAGAATACTCCATAATTAAAAAGGCAAATTGCAAAAGAGGTAACGAACTTTGGTCTGATTTCAATTTTAGGTGACATATTTTGGTTTAATCTTAAAAAGGCAACTTCCACACATTTTAATAAACAAAAGACTATTAACTTTGACCATATTGACTTTTCTGATGTATTGACGTGGATTGGTTAACCTGGAACGCTATCCTAAAAAAAACTTTGTTAAAAGTTTGAGCCTTATTGTGATTGATAGAAATCAGGCCAAAGTTTGTTTCTGTTTAATGCAATCTGCCTTAATTAAAATACATACTTCCTGAATAAAGTTTAATATACCTGGATACCAATTGCTGCTTTTGTTTGCCTTTTATAGTTATATATTTTGCGTGCAGCCATGCCACGCATTCCATTTTGGATAAAAATAACCGAGGTACTCTTGAATCTGTAAGCATTCCTCTCATGATGCATACGTGCATTTTTCTGGATCCTCAAACATGCCCTTTCTCTCCTTCGTCGTTCATAGCAAAGACGTGCAACCTCTCCTGTAACAATATATTACAAGTAAGCTAGAGCTGAGATTTCAACCCGTTTTACTAATGAATAGGTTAGTTTGAGTTGTTAGTCAAAAGAAACAGGATGAAAGTCACATCACGACTGTTTTTTAATGCATACAAACTTCCAAATCGTTTTATTCAGATATTTAGATTACTGTTAAAATAATATTGTTTTTAGATCATAATTAATGCATTAAATGTTTAGTGAAATGGATAAAAAAGTGTTTGTGGGTCAACCCAATTCGACCCAATATGTTTCGAGCCATATCAACTCGAACCCGTTTAGACATGTGACCCAACCCATCTTGTCACTTCTAATGTAAACCTCAAGTTGAGAGTACTACTAGATAGGTAATAGTTATGTATACCTCTACATATAGTTTGTATTGGTATTGCTGAAGCTCGTAGCAAGAGAAACTTATTGCATGCAGAATATGCACGATATTTGGTCTGGATTTTGGTAGCAGATCTTCCTAACATCTCGGTTCTACGAGCATCTATTTCTGCCATCTGACCTGCTCTGAGAAAAACTTTTGTTTTACCAATCTGCAAGAGTTTTAATCAGAAACATGCACCTGTAAGAATACCCACACCATATGAATCTTAGAACCTGACGCTATAACTTATAAGATAATCTTTTCGTACCTGATAACCTTGAAGGTTTGCCTTCTCTAATAAAACCTTTGAAGCCTCGATCTCATCACTACAGTTGAATGCAAGATAAGAAAATCAAAGCATATTACATGTAAAAATAACTTGACTAAAAAAAAGGGTAAATAGTATATGCAAATCAGGAAATGAAAGCAATGCTACTACCTAAGGTTCGAAACACTAGGTGAAAGGACTTTGAAACGGTCAACAAATTCATGGAAAGGTTTACGCGTAGGAAATCCGGCACAACTGATCCTGATTGCCTCCATAACTCCCTGAAATGAAATTATGTTTGGTCTCAATATGCAAGAAAACATATATAATTCTGCTTACATGAAAACCCCAAAAGTGCTAAACTTACCCCACATCGTAGTTGTTGCAATATGTTCTGATTCTCGAATATAGCAGGCTTTAAAAGATTATTCGGTTTGACACAACGAACGTAATGCGGCTCTGTGTGACTGAGTGTCTCAAGTAAAGCTTGTAATTGTTGCTGTGAAGATGAGACATGAAAACTGAGCTAAACCATGAAAATTGAGGTGGAAATATGGGTGGGTTGGAAGGATTGGGTAATTTGTCAAAACAAGTTTACGTTGAAAAGGGACACCTTTTAGTACAGGTTGAAAAGTCCGGATTAAGACCCACAAAAACGTTTCTGTTTATTATTTTAAACTACTTATAAATAGCTAATGTGTTAAATATAACTATAAAAACAGAAAACTGATTTAAGAGGTTGAATGCATTATATAATATGGGCGTCTTTCATCCCGTTTGACACGTCCATTTGGCATAAAACACAACCTGAATCGACCCATTCATACGCAAATGGGTCCAATGTGTCACCTCGATATAGAATGCAGGGATAATCGTGGATTAAGAGAGAACAAAAATTATACCTTAAACTGGGAACCGATTGATATGAACTTTGAAGCTTTAGATGAATCTTGCGCAAGAGGTGGGAATAAACTTGATACAAAGAAACACTTAGAATTGTTCATGAGAGACTGATGCTCTGCAACAACATAGTCTTTGTTTTTATCCAAGAAGAAGTCACTTTGATATGTGACCTGAAACAAGAGTAGTTCATGTGTATGTTATCAAACATATTGCATATTATCTTGGTACAAATGGATTTAAGGGGGGTGTTTGGACTTAATCGTCACAATCAGTTTCAAAGATTAGACGAGTTCGGGTTTGCATTATGTTACTTATTATAACAGTTTTTAACCTAATTGGAGAGTTTTATTCTTACCTCACGTGTCGTATCTCCTTATTTATGTGTTGATTTCTTAATATTAGTACTTTGTCAAACACTCAAATGGTTGTTTTAAACATCATAGGCACATACAAACAAATAAATCAGATAATCAACCTTCAAAACACACATCCACACACCCCCATACTTAATTTTCAACTAATACCAAGAATCAAGCACAACATAATGCTTGTATGTATATCGGGATTATCTATTTCAGTTACTAGTATGCAATTAATGGAAATAAAAAAGCATACATCACCAGCATAATGGCAAATGGTGAAGTCTGTCTTTGCTAGCTTCGGTTTCCTAAAACGTTTATGATCTTTAAACGTCTGGTAAAGCTTTTCAGCAAAGGTGCTATGAGTGGATCTTGGAAACATGCTGCATGGAATTGACTTGACAAGATCAGTTTTGGAACTTCAGACAATACGTTTTGACTCATCAAGTATCATAAACAGTGAATCATTATTTAACAAATAAAATACTACCAATACAAAATTGTAGCTATATGCGTACATACCAAGCTTCATCCAAAAGAGCAAGAATTCCCCCAGGTTTCTGAAGAAATATATAATTATATTAAATCAACAAAAGAGCATAATACAAAATGCTAGAGGTGGCGGGTTGGGTAAAGGATCAAAATGAGTTTGAGTCAAATAGGTAAACTTTGTACCTGTCAAACACTTTTTGTATGAACTTTTGAAATATTGTTTTATAGATAAGTAGTGTCAGAAATGATTCCAAAAATGATATTCTTCGACTATATCAAGAAGTGATTTTGAAGGTTATGCGCATAAATATACACTTTGAACATGCACGAACCTTTTCAATGAGGTCAAGAATATCTTGATTGTCGACAAACTCTATGTAACTCCAGTCGATTTCCTCCTTGTTATACTCTTCTTGCTCCATTTTGAAAACATGCTGCAGAAAGAAAATCATTTACCAACAAACAGATTACCCTACTATACATGCCTCGAACATCTAGAATTGCTTAATTTTACAAACCTGATTAAAATGTTGTTGGAGTTTTTCATTAGTCAGATTGATGCAAAATTGCTCAAAACTGCATATACACCCAATCAGTGGTTATGTTAAACTAACAAAACAAAATCAGCATTGATAAATGTATTAAGAAAATAATATATTAGCTAAGATGTTTCTTGAGTAATTAAGATAGGTCACAATTCAAACGGATCCATCAACTTAAGGATTAGGGGCTCTGGTGAAGTAGTGCCTAAGCAATAACCTATATTAAATGATGAAGCAAAAGCATACCAGTTAAGCACCTGTTCGTCTTGAAACTCTCGAATCCATAAATATCCAGAACCCCAATCAAGTACTTTGATTTTGCATCTTGACCAATAGTATTATTAATCTTGCTCACAATCCTGTGGGATCCAATAAAGACCGTAAGCAACCAAAAAGAAAATATAAGCATATAGCCATATGGTAAGAAACTAATCTTCCGGTTTTGAACGAACCTACCAATCAAATAATCTTGTATAAACAATTTTGGCCAAAGCATCTCTAGTGATAGCTGCAGAGTTTGGATCAAGGGATTTTTTAATGCTCTCTCCACGAGTTACCATCACGCGCTGGCAGAAAGATTCTTGTAGAGCTGTCTCATCACACCTAAACAGAAAAGGCCTAATTTAACGAGAAAGACTACCATAAAAAAAATAACTCAAAAATAAATAAATGAAGACTAACTACATGAAAAGCTCGGCTGCAGTTTTCAGATGAGATCGGGAGTTTTCATCCTTTGGTTGAGAGGAATCTGGTTCACTCCCTCTAGTGAACTCGATATTTCCCAGGTGGAGAACTGCAGCCACAACACGGAATATGGCTTCCTGTAGAAGCACATAACACTTTAGGTTACATTTCATGAACGTATTGCAATAAATATCTCACATATTTTAGTAAATACCTGCTCATCAGAACTGATCCCGACCACCTCCATGGCCTGTTTTGTTGCAAGGTACTCTTTAGCCTCATCCACTCCTGTCAGTTGATAACATTTTGATTGATTAAGGTAATGAAACGTTGTCGGATTTCCCAATTTATATTTTTCAGTAACCTGAAAAGTACACCAATGAAACTTGTAAAAGGAAAAGTTAAAAGTTAAAAGATAATTTCCATGTTACTAAAGTCAATACAGAACGAAAACATAATATGGGTGATAAAACCTTAAAAGGATACCTAGCTCATAAAGATATTAAACATGTATTAAGCCTGATTAGAAACTTATCAATAAAAGTTGCAAAACTATTCACAAACGCCCAACTACTTATATATGAACTTTATTTGTTTAATGCATTTCTTACTGATCCTCACGTTCGCACCATATACGAAGTTCCTACCGGATGCTGACTCTGCTGCTCTAATGCACAAATGCACTACAAGTCCCACCAACGAGATTCGGACATCAGAAACCATATCATTTTCACGAAGACAAATCTATTTGTATTTAAATACTTTATTTGACATCACTTGTTATTATAGTAACTGTTTTTTTTTAATTTGATTACTTTTTTCTGACAACCAATTTTTATACATGTTTAGTTTTATAGTAAATTATTTTCAGAAAAAAATTCCAAAAAATTACCTCTTTTTGTTGGTGGAAAAAAATTGCTTTGATAATAAAGAGACATGCCTTGACGTCTGACAAAAAAGTGGTCGATTTATAAAATTTTCAACAATAAAATAGTAAAGTTAAAAAATTGTATGATAAAAATGTTATATATTTAGACAAATATTCTGCCATACGAATGGTTAAATTCTAAAATTTTGGTTTAAAGGTACTCTATAAGTTTTTTAAAAGTTAATTACTTTACGTCAAAAGTCAAGATGTGACTCATTTTTTTGAGAGAGAGAAAAGCTAGTCAAGTTTTATGAACACATTTGAAACATTTGTCATTATACAACCAATTAAGTTTTAAAGTTGTACATAATAAGTACTCATATTATAACAAAGTAATCATCAAGTTATAAAGTTTGTCCTCGGTTTACAAAGTTCTTACAGTAAAAACCAGTAATATTCTTAAAATTAACATATTTTTAGAGCATAGATTCTAATAGCATACACAAAATCATTACTGTAAGCAATTAAAAGAACAATTTCAAATCAATGTGCAGAAAACGGATTACCTCAGGTGGTGCAGCGCAGAGCATGTAAAAGCAATGATAACTTCTCTCAGGGTCGGAAACTTGACAAACACGTGATCTTTCAAGCAAATAAGTTCTTATAGCAGCTCCAGATATCTTTCCCTGATCGTTGAATTGGATCTCAACAAACTTACCAAAACGACTGCAGTAATACAACATTTAGTTAATTAAACAAAAAATGCACTCCATATTTCAAACTTTTTGCAAAAAGCTTTGGTGAACCTTGAATTGTTGTTTCTGACAGTCTTCGCATTACCAAATGCTTCCAAAACTGGATTGGACTGCCAAAAACGGAAATGGGTGAAGCTAAAAAAAATATAATTCCTATTAGTGTGAGTGTAATTCCCTGACAGAAACAATAGTATTTGTGACCCGACAAACGATTATTGGCGATTAAGGAGGCAAAATGGGTGGTTGGGTAATAGATCGAAATGGGTAACTTTTGTATGAGTCAAAACGCGTTGGGTTGACCCAAAACATATTTTGATCAAACTATATTGAATTTATTACAAAGTGATTAGAGCGTCAAATGATTACAAAAATTATTATAATTTCAATAATAATCGAACTCTTTAAATAAAATGAGGTAGGAGATTTTATGCATTTAAATTCCACTTTCTGCAACTTTCGACCTGATTTTACCCCTTTGACCCTTTACAGATAAAACATGACCCGAACCTTTCATAAGTACATAGGTCGAAACTGCCTCTTCTGGACAACATGCATAACATTTATACAATTTTCAATATCCATAATAATCATTTTTTTAAATACAATGATATAGGAGTCTGTATGCATCATAAAGACATTTTAGACTACTTCCGACCCATTTGACATGTACAACCCATTTGACCCATATCCTCGTATGCTATTTTTTTTATTTTGACCCGTTAGAGATTAAACATAACCTGATACGACCCATTTCTAAGTAATTGGGTCAAAATGGCCACATGTAAGTGATGTGCATAACATTAATGCAAGTATCAGATAGAAATAATAACTGTGATCGCAGTTTAAATAGATATATCATACTTCTAAGACTTGCTGCTCCACACTCCGTTCATTGCTCCCAGGGCGACCTCCCATATAAGCAAGATATTGCATTAAATTTTTTGTGCTTTCGGTCTTACCGGCTCCACTTTCTCCACTGACCAGAATTGACTGGCTTACTCCCTCCTCAACCATCTGTCTGCATTTATAAAAATCCTTATTTCTCATTAATATAACCAAAACGTAAACATAAGAAGCAAAAAAGTAAGAAAAAAGAAATATGCCTGTAAGCCATATCCGCAATAGCATAAGGATGTGGACTCAGCTCCCCAAGAGCTACCCCTTTGTATTTTTCCATCACGTCTTTGTCATATATATTAGGTATTCGTTTAAAAGGGTTGACCGCAATCAAAATATTTGCTGTATAAGTCTGGAAAACCAGTAAGTAAGTCCGCCTAATTTCAATTTTTTGGTTAAGAAGCAAATTTATACGCAATAACTCACATAGATCTCATTCATGTCGAATCGAATTTTTAAATTTTGTAGAACCCCGGGCTCGTGCAGATAAGCTAACTTTGTCATATCATCCACTCCACATTCTGGGAACTCTGGATCTTTCGGATACACGCGGGATAGATTAGCAATAACCTATAAAATACAAATGCAATAAAATATATAAATCCACCGAAACATTATCCATCCTTAATTATGAGGATATGGACTCGATAAAGAAAAAACTTACTTCTTTTCCTGACGAGCATTTTAGTTTTAGTTCTTTATCGTTGATTTCCAAAACATCACCGTCTATCCAAGCTACTTGAGAATCCTCCGCCCAAACTTGAGATCCAACTATGATACTAGCTGAAGTAGACTGCAATACAAATCCAATGTTTACATCACACTAATAAACCAAAGTGAAATACATCCAATTGGGCAGTATGCAACCCGCACACTCCCTCACAATGTAACATAAAATAATAAAACAAAAAGGTGATAAATCAACAGGTGGAGAAATCGGATTAAAACGAAGGAACTCACCATTGGATTGGATGGCTAATCTACTCAGATCTTTTTACAATTAATCAAAAAATGTGATACAGAAAAGCCTCCGGCAACGTTTCCGGCGTACTCCGGTGATTAGAAACCCTAATTTCGTTTCGATTTTGTGATCCTTATTTTCCGACGTTTACTAAAACGGTAATAACTTCCATTTTTCGCCTTTTATATCTATACTCTTTCCCTCCATATTTCTCATCACTTGTATTATATTTACCAAAACACTCGTAATTGTTGGATATGTAATATGTATAATAAAATAATCCCTTATTTATATTTAAAAACTTAAAAAATTCCGATATTTGTTTTTCGAAAAAACATGCACGTTGTTGTTAATCATGACCATCCACCCTGCTACTTCTAATTTTGTTTCGCAATCCACTAATGTTCGAACAACGATTGTCAAACACAAAGGTGAGGTGATATCAACCTTGGATCTCCTGTGATGATCACAGTGCAAACCCAACAAGTTCTTGACGAACCTAGGATGATCAAGGTTGAGGGTGGAAGCAAGAGTATATGAACTCTGTTTAAGCTTTTGTGTGTGTGATGGTGAGATGCTAAAGTGTTGAGAGATAAAGATTAGATGATGGCAACGATAATTTAGCCTATGTATTTATATGGCTAGTTTCAAGTATATGGAACGTCGATCACTTATTGATAATCATGAATACTTAAACTGCCATAATCATCAATCACTAGTATATGTATCGTCTTTTATCTTTATTATAGTTAAGGATGTAACGCCCTACTATTATGACGGCAGTAAAGAAGTTGTCAAGCGCCATTATGACGGGCGTCAACCAGTAAGACAAACGTCTTCAAATGACAGGGCGATGACAACTTGACAGACAGTTTCAGCCTAACAGCCTGACTAGTTTTGGTGACAACCTGTCAGGCAGTTTCAGCCTCACAGTATGACTAGTTTTGGTGACAACCTGTCAGGCAGTGACATCCTGACAGGCGCTTGATATAAAAAAATGGGCCCTTCATATAATAGTCGGCGCTTGATATAAAAGCGGGCGCTTGACATAAAAGCGGGCGCTTCATATAATAGCAGGCCCTTGATATAAAAGCGGGCGTTTGATATAAAAGCGGGCGCTTGACATAAAAGCGGGCGCTTCATATAATAGCAGGCGCTTGATATAAAAGCGGGCGCTTGATATAAAAGCGGGCGCTTCATATAATAGCAGGCGCTTGATATAAAAGCGGGCGCTTGACCTAAAAGCGGGCGCTTCATATAATAGCAGGCGCTTCATATAAAAGCGGGCGCTTGATATAAATGCGGACGCTTGACATAAACCTATATATACATAAGGGTAATCCTACTAACCTCATCATGCCCCCGAGTTAGGATTTGTCAAAACAACAGTTTTCAAGTCGTAACTACTTATAATACTCGTAAATCTGCGTTTTTTTTTTTTTTTTTTTTTTTTTTTTTTATCGAGCTAGAGTGCCGGGTACATGCTGTAATTGCCCGGTACCGGCGGTTTTAAATCCAACGCATGACCGAAGCCGGGTACCGGCTGTAATAGCCTGGTACCGGCAGTTTCCTTCGCACACGAGCCGAAGCCAGGTACCGGCTGTAATAGCCTGGTACCGGCGGTATCCTTCGCACACGAGCCGAAGCCGGGTACCGGCTGTAATAGCCAGGTACCGGCAATTGTAGCCGGGTACCGGCGGTTTGGGGGTCGAGACGCAAGCCCGGGTACCGGCGGTTTAGGTCCGGGTACCGGGAGTTTTAGCCAAGTGCCCGCAGTGTAAGCCCGAGTACCGGCGGTATAAGCCCGGGTACAGGGGGGTTTTACCCGAGTACCGGCGGTAAGCCCGGGTACAGGCTGTTTTTGGCCGAATACCGGCGGTAAGCCCGGGTACATGCTGTTTTTGGCCGAGTACCGGCGGTGTACAGACTTTTTTTGTTGGCCGAGTACCGGCGGTAAGCCCGGGTACAGGCTGTTTCGTGTATCGGAGGGCGTGTACCAGGCAGGCGCAAACCGGTTTACCACTCGGGATGCCGGATACCGGCGGTCTAGTCTAACCGGGTACCGGTGTGGGGACCTAGCATTAAGCTTTTGTTTTGATGTTTTAAGTCGTAAGCTAAACATTCTAATTGTAATTGTTTGTCTTGTTGCAGGAGTAATTGATTGTTTGTCCATTGCTTTGCTTTGAAAAATAATGTTTTATTGGATGATCAAGCCAATAACACATTTTTGTTTTTTAACTTTTTGTTGTGGATGTTGTCCATGACACCGTCTTGGGTGTGCATGACAGTGTGTATATTTGGTTGTGCATATTACACTTTCTTGAGGGCCCATGGTTTCTTTGCATGCCAATGACATAGGTAGATTTGGGTATCTCTGATGTATGTTTCATATTGTGCCTGTGACACTGTGCCAATGGCACTTTTGTTGGTTAACCTTTACTTTGTTTACTCGCGAGAATTGTCGCTTCCCAGTGAGAAGTGCTTATCTTTTATCAAGTAGATTAAAAGACGAATATCATCGTATGTTATTTGGCCAGACAAAGTTGTCTTTCTAGGCTTCATACATGTTGTATTGAACTATGTTCTTAGTTGCGTGCGTGCGCATGTGTGTTCAAGTTGTAACATTGTACATAATGAAAGTGCATGGTTGGCTTTAGACTGAGATGTCTATTGTGGCCTTATGCTTTTTGTATTGAATCCTTACTTCAATATTTATAAGTTTATGCAAATGCCATTGAAAAATGATATTGTGCGATAATCTTGGGATACAAGATCAGACCAAATGTTATTATTGCCAATTTCATACATGACCATAACATTCCATGTGTTTGGAAACATTTATTGAAAACATAAAGGAAAAAAATAAATAACAGTAAAGACTATTGCACCTTGATAGGTCAGTTCATATTGGCTCCCTCATGTATCATGAAGACATGGCCATCAGGTGGTCCGGGGTGTTCTGTGTCTTCCCCCTTCTTTTGCCAGGCATAACTCTTCTTAGGTGGAGTTTTATTTGCTTGCTGCTTAGCGCCAGGGACAAGGTGTTCTAGCTTGCCTTCTTCCAAAGCCCGCCTGATTTCCCTTTTGAGCTCTCTACAAACATTTGTGTCGTGTCCATGGTCTTCATGGAAATCACAGTATTTATTAATGTTTTTCGTACCTGACCTATGCTCCATCTGGGGTGGAGGTGTGAAGGTAGCGCACACCTGCTCTGTTATCAAGATTTCTTTTGGTGTTTTGCTAAGAGCAGGCTCAGACGCATGTTTATCGTATGGGCCAAACCTCCTGTTGTTCCTTTCATCTCGTCGAGTGTCGGTCCATGACTTGCCGCCTACCTCTCTTGTCAGGGATACAGTTTCCTTTGACCTTAGATAGTCATATGCCCTGTCCGTGGCTTCTTTGAAAGTAATTGGAGTTATCTTGATTAACTTTTCTTGCAATTGTCCTGGAAGCAGGGAAAGAGTAAAGCCAGAAATTTGTTGACTCTCTGGTAACATGGCGATCTTCTAGCATTCTTGTGTGTACCGCTGGATGAAATCTCGTAGCCCCTCGCCTTCCCTTTGTCGTATGAGATGAGCCTCTATATGAGTTCGCTGCTGCTTCTTTTGCTGCACAAAATGAGTCACAAATTTAGTCTTTAAATCTGCAAAATCTTGAATACTCCTGTCTGGTAAGTCAGCAAACCAATCACGAGCAAAACCCTGCAATGTTCCAGGGAACATATGACAAGCAACTGGGTCTAGCCATTTCTCCGTCATAATGGCCTGTTCAAAAAGAGCAAGGTGGTCGTCGGGGTCTCTTGTACCGTCGTAAGTACCAACTATGGATGGAACCTTTTGCTTATCTGGGAGCGGGAATCGGGCCACCCAGTCACAGAACTTGGAACTAACCACTGACAGGGGCATAGTGGCTGCGTGGGGTGGTACTGCTGCTGCCACTAGCGTTTGCAATACTCGCAACACGTCATTAGATGTGTCCTGTGGTGGAGGTGTGGGTGGTGTCTGAATGTGTGGTTGTCTTAGTTGCTCCAATAACTGCGACAATGGGTCTACTGGCTGAGCAGGCGTCGGTTGTGGGGCTGGGCGCAACGCTGCCACCAACTGAGACAACAAATCTGATGAAGTAGGTGGTGGTGGAGGCGGTGGTGGCTGAGTGCTTTGAGCCAATCTTCTAAGCAACTCAGCAAGTGGATCCTCCCGAACCCCTTGAGTAGCAGTCGGAGGAGCATTCGACACATGCTGTCTTACCTGATCCGTGCCATCTTCCTGAGAGCTTGTCCCATGGAAAAGAGCCTGAGGGATAGATGTCACTGGCGGTGGTGGAGTAAACGTACTTGTTCCCGCCAACCTTGTGGAAAAAAGGGGACTGGTTAAAGAGGGATACCCACGCGTCGACCGTAGATCCGACACCGTCCACTCAGAGTCAACGTATGACTCTGACATTGGGAGACGACCACGGGATGGAGGAAAAGCAGGGGGTGAAGTCGTCACCGTTTCCGGTGCGGTGGTAATCACGGTGGTTATTTCTGGTACTGAAGAAATGACTTGGGATGCATTTGTTGCCTCCATGGAAACGGCTGATTACGGAGTATGGGAAAAAGAAAAAACTTGGAAAAAATGAAACGCCGTTAAAAACGGGTCCCACGGATAGCGCCAATGTTCGAACAACGATTGTCAAACACAAAGGTGAGGTGATATCAACCTTGGATCTCCTGTGATGATCACAGTGCAAACCCAACAAGTTCTTGACGAACCTAGGGTGATCAAGGTTGAGGGTGGAAGCAAGAGTATATGAACTCTGTTTAAGCTTTTGTGTGTGTGATGGTGAGATGCTAAAGTGTTGAGAGATAAAGATTAGATGATGGCAACGATAATTTAGCCTATGTATTTATATGGCTAGTTTCAAGTATATGGAACGTCGATCACTTATTGATAATCATGAATACTTAAACTGCCATAATCATCAATCACTAGTATATGTATCGTCTTTTATCTTTATTATAGTTAAGGATGTAACGCCCTACTATTATGACGGCAGTAAAGAAGTTGTCAAGCGCCATTATGACGGGCGTCAACCAGTAAGACAAACGTCTTCAAATGACAGGGCGATGACAACTTGACAGACAGTTTCAGCCTAACAGCCTGACTAGTTTTGGTGACAACCTGTCAGGCAGTTTCAGCCTCACAGTATGACTAGTTTTGGTGACAACCTGTCAGGCAGTGACATCCTGA
The DNA here is from genome assembly GCA_910822075.1 of Senecio squalidus. NCBI lineage: Eukaryota > Viridiplantae > Streptophyta > Magnoliopsida > Asterales > Asteraceae > Senecio > Senecio squalidus. The sequence goes on along the minus strand of CAJVGC010000508.1, from coordinate 45,230,634 downwards.
CAGGCGCTTGATATAAAAAAATGGGCCCTTCATATAATAGTCGGCGCTTGATATAAAAGCGGGCGCTTGACATAAAAGCGGGCGCTTCATATAATAGCAGGCCCTTGATATAAAAGCGGGCGTTTGATATAAAAGCGGGCGCTTGACATAAAAGCGGGCGCTTCATATAATAGCAGGCGCTTGATATAAAAGCGGGCGCTTGATATAAAAGCGGGCGCTTCATATAATAGCAGGCGCTTGATATAAAAGCGGGCGCTTGACCTAAAAGCGGGCGCTTCATATAATAGCAGGCGCTTCATATAAAAGCGGGCGCTTGATATAAATGCGGGCGCTTGACATAAACCTATATATACATAAGGGTAATCCTACTAACCTCATCAACTAACACTATTGTTTTTTCTGTCACCAACGTGTATCAACAATTTGGATTCAAAATCTCTATTAATGGTACACGTTACAAACTTTGACGTCGAAATTTTAGAGATCTTTGCTCTAGTGCAAAAGCACTCGATCACATCAAAGGTGTTTCTAAACCTAAAGATAAACATGACATCGAGGGGTTTGCACTAGATGGAAAAATAAAAGAATGGTTTCATAATATATGTGAACCTGATCTGTTAACAATAATCACAAGCTCAAATTGCACTTCTAAAAGCTTGTGGGGTAAATTAGATGAGTACTTCTTAAACAGTAAGATGTCTCGCATGTTACAGTTTCTAACGACCTAAATTCGAGAAAGGATTAAGTTTGTGTGACAACCGTCTAATTTCAGGTGATTCTCAGTTACTTAATCGGTTCGAATCTCTAGTTACTCTTTTATCGTGTTCATATTGTTCGGGTTCATAATTGTCGTGTCTGTTATTGTCGGACCCAAAAGTCGGAATCAATCTATAAATCCTAACACCAAATAAACCATACAAGAACTTGACTAAGTTCATAACGGAAACTAAAAAGATTCTAGTCCTTAACTAATTATAACGGAAAACTTAAAACGTCAAAAGCTGGATTTTCCATCCAGCCGACGGCTGGATATAGCCAGCCGGCGGCTAAATGGTCGCTGGCAGTGCTTAATGACTCATTTTTTTGCATGTCTTTTTATTGGCCAACTACCTAAACACGGGATTGGACCAAAATCTGGCTGGTTCCAACTCGCAAGACCAGTCTTGGCCTTCCCCACACCTCCCCATTTACTCTATCATTTCATTTTCAAACACACACACACAAAACACCTACTCTCTCTCTAAACTCTCTCATTTCCTTGCTAAGAACATCACCAAAACAAAGATATTTCACCATAAATCAGTCCATAAACTCACATAAATCGACCATCAATCATACACAAATCGTTCCAAGAGTAAAGGGTATCAAAAGGAAAGGTTTAAATCGGGTTTTGAAGAAGTTTTTGAAGCTAGAAACTCATCCAACCGTCACTTTGCTTTTCCCTTCGGTAGAACCTTTTCTTTTTACTGTTTTTATCTAAATAATCACTTGCATGCATGATCCATAAACTGAAAATATGTTTTTATAAAGATCCAAAACGTTTTCTTGCTTAAAAACGAGTTTTTATAATAGATCTACATTTTTAACATATAAATCTAAAAGAAACAGTGATTTTACTCTAAAAATACATATATTTGATAAATATCAGTTTGCATGTCGAATCTAACCGTTAAACAAGCTAAAAATCGAAAAATAACGTAATCTTGAAACTGGCCGAAGGCTTTTGGCCGGCGGCTGAAGATTCTCAGCCGACGGCTAAAGTCCAGCCGGCTGCTGAATGTATCCAGCCGCCGCCTGAATACTGTTGTGCAACATATTTGTCGTTTTAAGAGCTTTATACGTAAAAATAAGCTAAACTAAGTTATCACAGAATATATATTTTGGAAAACTCACTGTTTTTGATAAAGAAACTGATTAGAAAAGCTTTTGGAGTTAAAACATGTGTATTATTGTTCTTATTGGCCATATTGCGTATTTTAAAGCGGGAAAGTGTTTTGAAAATGGATTTAAATTTTATAGCGCGGAAGCGCTGCCAAATTTCACCGTAAAATATTCTTCAAATTCAGTAACTTAATATTCTCGAGACTTATACACTTTGACATTGAACTTGGACACTTTTTGGACATATTTGGACTTATCGGACTATAAAACGTACACGAACACACTACCTCATATAATTTTTCCGTAATAACCTTTTGGGACAGAATCTAAGTATAAGAAATTGGGAATTTAAATGTTAAATTGGAACTTAACATAACTCTAATTATACTAATAAAACTTATACAACATTCCGGTGTTTTAGGTCATTTGTGATTCCCGACGCGTTCCGCTTCGTTCGTGCTAGTTCATATCTTTTACTTCGCAAACCGTGAGTTACAACCCCACCTTGTTTTGCTTTTATGCTTTTAAACTTTATTTGGGGGAAACATAAGATTATATGCTTTGTAACTTTGAAACTATTTGCGAATTGTTGAAACATTTGGAAACTTGGTACTTTTGAAACTTTATTGAACCATTTGGAAACTTGTGTGAAACTTGGTACTTTTGAAACCTTATTGAAACCATGGAAACTTGAAACATTTTAAAACTTATGAAACTCGTAAACTTTGGAAACTTGTACGAAACTCGAAACTCTTTGGAAACTTTGAAACTTTGGGAAACTTGGAAACTTGTGAAACTATTATGCGTATATGTGTTGATGCCTTAGCCGGTTAACTAAATTTAGGATACTTGTTAGCGACCAATCCTTGATGAAAATATAAACCCGTAAGTGCTTACTGCTATTTTTGGAAACTATGTTCAATTGCCCGTTTTTGGTTCAGGAACTTTATACACTATTAGCAATAGCCGTTAGTATTATGGGTATCGATACTTAGGAGCGGTCACTCCTTACTCAGGGTTAGCGACTCAAGTACATATTACTAAGATTCAGTTGGAAACTTATTGAAACATTTTTGGGCTAGATCGGGACCACACAATCGGTTTAGTGTATACTTACTATTTATATTATGCCAAGTGATTGATACGAGTTACTAATTTAGTTAAGCACATACTCCCTACGCATATACCTTTTTAGCGCCTGGATTCCGCTACGACTTTATTTATACGAGTTTTATTTGTTTTACTTGCGTGTGTACAAACTTTTACTATTTACATTTACGTGTTCTAACGTCGCTCCGTTCCTTTTACTTATGACGTCACTGTTCTTATGTACATTCTATTTTTGGAAACTTTTATCGAAACTCTAAACTGTAACTCACTCACTACTTTATGTAGTTGACACTTTATCTTATGTTTCAGGAAATTAGTGTAAGTGTCGGATTGCATGGCAAGGAAGGGTCACTATGGTTACGTGAGGCGCACTTTGGGAAAAGACCTTTCTATTTTGGGAATTTTATTTTGAAACTTTGTATTTGTACTTAAATTTAAATTTGTGAACTGCTTGGTTGTTTAAAACTTGAACTATGTTATTTTTAATGAAATGACTTGAATCGTTTAATTTGCTTATGACCGTGTAATGATATTCCAGCTCTCACATTCCGTGTTTCCGCTATAGCGGGGTGTGACAGTTTGCAATGAATTTGAGTCGAAGGACTATTTGTGTATATAGCCAAAAGTTGGGGGTTATATATGTAAATACTGAAATTAAATATAAAGGTTTCTTTCAGAGTAAGAAACCAGTTTTGTTTTTGTGTCTGTGTTGTTCGAGCGGAGCAGTAGAAAAGAAAGGCGAGAAAGTCGGTTGAACTTTCGATGGAGATTCGATATTGGTTTTCGAGCCTTTTTCAAAACGGAAAGCACCAACGAACTCCTGAGAGTGTCGGGATCATTTCGGTATAAGCAAAAGTGAAAAAGGAGTTACTTCATTTCCTGTCGAATCGATACTTGTTTCGTATAATCGAGGTATAACTTTTTATTTTAGTTTATAATCGATTTATATACGTTTTGGTAGCTTAATATTGAGGTTTTGGTGAGTTTGTGAAACCTGCAACTCGTTGGTTTAAAATGGAGAAGATGATGTTGATTAAGTGCATTAACATGATGGTTTTTGGGTCCCCAGTCGGCGGCTGAACAAAGCCAACCGGCGGCTGAGCTCAGCCAGCCGACGGCCGGATGGTTTGGGAGTAATATTTTCGAGTTGTTTTATAAGCGTCGCTAATGTAGATTTATAGCGATACTATTGGTGTCACTAATTCAGTTTAAGATTTGAATTAGTCCTGATCTTTTGGGTTGAATTCGTCGAGATTGTAACATAGTGTTAATAAATGTTACGTTAAACAGGATTGCGTTCTAGTTCCTGTTCGGAGAAAGAGCTTGGAGTTTAAAAGCGGAATTGAGGTGAGTCTTCAATTTTTAAAACTCGAGCAAAAGATAAAGAAGGGTTTTATAAAGTGTCTTGTGAAATGTAAACGGAGTTTTACAAAGAGTATTTGAGAGATGTAAATTTTGTTTTTCAATGAGTATTCGAGAAATGTAAACCGAAATTTACAAAGAGTGTTTGGGAATGTAAAATGAGATTTTACAAAGTGTTACATATAAGAGATCTTATAAATCATTTTATAAGAAGAGTCACAAATTGTCTCGAGTTAATTACATATTGTGTGTTTAGTATTATATTTTTACTTTACTAAACGTTGAGTTTATTGCATGTGTGTTTATTGCATGTGTGTTATACTTCGGGTTATATTGCATGTGTGTTTATTGCAATAGTGTTATACGTTGAGTTTATTGCATGTGTGTTTATTGCAGTAGAGTTATATTTTGGGTTATATTGCATGTGTGTTTATTGCAATAGTGTTATACGTTGAGTTTATTGCATGTGTGTTTATTGCAATAGTGATGTATGCTTGCTTAGTATACTTTGGAGATCATTTTGCATGTGTGTTTATTGCAAAAGAGTTATATATTATGTTTATATTGCATGTGAGTTTATTGCAATACCTACGCTTGTGACCCTAACATGTTGTGCCTGGGTAGGAATGGGTAGAAGCTACTCATTTCATCAGTGATTGTGAACTAGTAAAGTTGAAACTAGGTAAGAGACTGTCTAGCCAAATAGAGACGTAATCTAGTTCTAGACGCTTGGATACACCGTGTTATTGGGACATGTGTTCCTGTGACAACCGTCCAATTTCTGGTGCATTTTATACTCTACGTCGCCCTTATTGTCTACCGTTATCTTTAACTGATCATTTACCGAAAACGCGTCATTGTCGGAATCACACCCGGAGTCAATTTATATAAGTCCTAATACCAAGAAAACACAACTTTCCTAAGTTCATAACGTATCATATTAAAGAACTTTAGTTAACGAAAAGGTCCAACGAAACAATAATACAAAAACAACAAAGTTGCAAAAATGTTTACAAAAATGGTCCAGGACGCCGCACAAAGGCCTTGTGCGCCGTCCTGGAAGGACCAAATACGCAAATTATTTGAAAATTTTGCATGTCTCGGTTTCTACAAATTTTGACCCAATCAATCTCGGTTTTTAGCCATCATTTACTGCTTTGGCAGTACCCAAACACCTATCATTATTATTTTCTTTGATTTACCTTTCATTTTTCTTTATTTTCATATCACAAAAACAAAAAACACACACACTTTCTCTCTCAAAACTCTATCAAAACTCCTTCATTCCCAGAAGATTTCAGCCATAAAACCCAAGTTTTAACCACCAAAAATCGTTCAAATAATCAAAGGAAGCAAGAGGAGTCAAAACACTTCGGTTAAGGACCATTTTTGTAAAGATTTCAAAGCTCAAAACACCACCAAATTATCATCCAAGCGATTTCCGCCGGTAGATTTCTTTTAACTTACTGTTTTTACTTAAATAACAACTTGCATGCATGATCTATGGACTAAAAATAAGTTTTTATAAAGTTTTGTAACATTTTATGGACAAAAACGATTTTTAACCGAAATAACATTTAGATCTATGTTTTTATGGATAAAAATGCTTTAGAAACTGTGAAAATGGAGTTTTGTTAAGTTTAGACCTATTGCATGTCGAAATTCGTGGCTAAAATAAACGTTTTGCTCGAAAAATCACAAAAACCCAACCTGTGCGCCGTCCTTAAGGACCAGGAGGACGCAGCGGGTGAAAACTGGCGTTGTGCGTCGTTCCTATGGTCCAGGACGGCGCACAGGCCTGACCAGATTCCCGAAAATTGTCGTTTTGACGTTTTTAAGCTAGTATACGCGCTGACTTTTTGTTATTATAATATTTGGGACTGAGTTTGATAAAAATAATAACATTTGTAACTTGTATGGGCTATTTAGACTTAACATGAACTCGTTTAAATAAGTTATCGTGTTATAAGTATTTTGTGAGCGGAAGTGCATTTGAGTTTTTGGGAATGAAATTTGGGGGCGAAAGCGCTGCCCAAATTTCGTTAGAAAAACTCAAACCATTTCAGCGACCAAAGTTACTTGTGACATGACGATAATAAACGTTAAATTGGACTTTCGGACTAAAACGTAACATAAACCGTTTCGGACCATTTTTGGACAATATTAACCTTGACACTTAAAGTTTAATTAAAAACTTATATATTATACTTCATATAATAACATAATAAGATAATAACACTTAAACTATCTTGGCATTATTAGGCGTCCCGCGATTCCCGGCTCCTGTTTCCGACCGATTCCGAGTTCCTTTATCTTCGCAATCCGTGAGTTACACCCCTCTCTACTTTTGTACTTTTAAGTACTCTTTTGGGGGAAACATGAGATCAAAATCTTTTGTAAACAATATCTTTTATGTGAAACTGCTTTATGAACTTAAATTTACGTACAATGATTTTATGAACTATTGTTTTGGTAACCTTTATGAACCTTGCAACTGTATAAACTTTTGGAACTATTGTGAAACTTTTGGAAACTATTATGAACTATTGATCTATTTTGGAAACTTTTGTGAAACTTATATGCGTAGACGATATCAATTGTCCCGAGTGGTTATTTTAAACTATTTAGGCTTGCTCCCTGGTGACATTTGATCAGACTAAGGTAGGTTGATTGTATTTGCGTAAACCTTGTTAGGAGAATATAAACATCGTAAGTACATACTTCCAGTTTTTAGAAAGAGAGACAAAGTGCCCCGTTTTTAAATTTTGATTCCTTATACACTATTAGCAATAGTCGTGAGTAAATATGGGTATCGATACTTAGGAGAGGTCACTCCTTACTTGTGGTTCGCGACCTAAGTACATATTACTAAAGTTCTCACGAACTCCTTTAGGGGCGTGTTCTGACCAACAATCGGTTTAGTGTTGAATCTTCCGTTATATTTGAGCCTAGTGGTTGGTACAATTCAAAAATCTTATGTCATTATTAGTTACGCATATACCTACTTATCGTCTTACACATGTGGATTTATCCACCACTGAGGTAATGACAACATATTTTATCGCTTTGTTATACAACTTAAACTTTTACAAATGTTGAACTTCCTGACACTGAATTTCTGCGACAATATATATACATATTTTAAGCGATTGTCTATCCACCAACTTTCTTTTAGAAAATTTTATACTTGTATATACTTGTCGGAACTTTTGCCGGTATCCTTTGGTCAAAAACTTCTAAACTGTAACTCACTCACTACGTTTCGTAGTTGACACTTTATCTCATGTTTCAGGAAACAAAGCGTAAGTCATGAAGTGCATTGCTCAGGCGGGTCAAGCTGGTTATGTGAAGTGTAATTCGGGAAGAAGACCTTTGTTATTTGGGAATTTTATTTACAACATTTTATTTTGTACTTGTTATCTTAAATTATGGATCTTGGTTGTAACTTTTGAACATTAGTACTTTTTCTAACGTTATTTTAAACGACTTGAACCGTTGATTTTAGTATAACCCGTGAAATGATTCTTCGCTCTTCACATCTCGTGTTTCCGCTTTAGCGGGGTGTGACAGACTTGGTATCAGAGTACGGGTTATAGTGAAAACGGTTTTAAAAATTTTCAAAAAGTTTTCGAAACCAAAACTATAACCAAGGCTTTTCAAAAAAAAAAAAAAATCATTTTCGGGTTCAAACTTTAGTACACTATTTTCCGCAATTGCATGGTTATCTTTTTCAACTATGTGTGACTTGATCAACCATGCATAGTTTAAAATGAATTATGCAAGAACGGAAAAGTAGTTGCTATCGATAACGGTTTTGAGTCAAAAAATTCCTGGTCTTGTCAATTCCCGATACTCACATAACTGACCCGTGCATGCATTTTACTTACGTTTTTCCTATTTTTAGCTTCCCCCGTACTTATGTAACTCTCTATTCGCAGATACGCCATGTCTCAGTCATCGCACTCCCGATCCCAGTCACGATCGCTCCCACGAGCCGCCTCCCCCTCGCACGAACCCTCTGAGGGCCATACGGCCTCCGAGAGTCAGCGTCATCAGACGACTGACCCGACGGAGGATACGTCCATGACCGTCAGCAGCAGTAACGGGTCCATCCCGAGGACCGTGTTACCACCTCCTCGACCGGCACCCGTTGCAGCACCACCGCAGCCCCGAGGGCCCAGCGCTAGGGTGACCGTGCATCCGCACTCGGGTCCGTTCCGACCCGCACCTCCTCAGTTCTTCGTGGATCCATACGACCCCGCCTTGCGTACTCCAGTTACGGAACGCTATGCGTGGGATCGTCAGTTCCTCGAAGAGAGGCGACGCGCCCAGGAGGCCAGGCCTTCCCGACCTATGATGCCACCCACTCACCAGCCTCTCCCACCAGCCGCATTTCTCCACCTGCACCGTGAGGTTCGGGGACTCGCCGAGGAAGCCCAACAGCAGGGCCTCCTCCTCTTCGAAGTCTCCGATGTCGCACATAAGCTGGCGGAGCAGTCAATGCGAATTATCGCATCGGCTAAGACCACCGCTCGGACTGTGCAGCGCCTTGTCAGCGCGTGCTTGGTCATGGGGACATTGATAGTGGCTATCGCCGCCAAGATGTTCTTCGAGAAGCGTCGCTAGGCATATTTCATTTGTATTTGTACTGTACTAGCCTAGTCGTAATTTTCCATTGTATACGACTTAAGCTACTTTCTACTATTTCCTATGTATTGTACTTGTATTTCCTTTCAGTATTTTATCCTATGTACTAAAACCTCATATTATTAATGGAAATCTATGTCCTTTATTATTCGTACTTGTTTTGTCGTGTGAATCCTTTATTATTGTTAATCACTATTATTATCTCTTGAATCAACATCGCGCGTGTGCCGTTACCTTTCTTGCATACTCTTTTACTGTTATCGCTATCGTGCTTGTGCTAATTGTCCGCTCATATTACTTTTGTGTACTCGATGCTATTACCCCTTTGAGTTAAGTTCTTATCGCTAATTTCCATTCGTGCGTTCTAAACTAGTTTCTTCTTTCCATTGTAGAACCATGCCTCCTAAGAGAAGCCGCGTTGACCTAATAACTGAGCAGATCACTGCGCAGTTCAAAGCGGCACTCCCAAGCATGATCGCCCAGATCATCGTTGGGGTCAACAACGAGATTTTCGGTGACGACCACCCCAACGTCGACTACCCAGAGGACAACCTTCCCTTCTTCCCAGCCGCCATCAAACAAGAAGAAGGTGAACACCTCGGAAACCATAAACCCCTTCTCCCTCTTGTACCAACCCAACCGGAAGAGGACGAGAACCTTGGAACCAACAGTCTCCCTTTCCCTCCAGCCCGCATCCAGGAAAGGGAAAGTAAGAGAAGGAAGGTTCATCATCGACCCGCATGGAGCAACAGCAACGAGAAACCCACACCAAGAACCCGAGCTTACTCTGGACCGCACCCGAAATGTGACAAGTGCAACTTTCACCACCCCGGTAACTGCCCAACATGTCTCCAATGCCAGAAGGTGGGACATTTTTCCAGATACTGTCCAGAAAAAGCAAACAAACCAGTTAGGATGCTCCTATGCCTCGAGTGTGGAAGCGACCAACACCTCCGTGGGACTTGCCCCATAGCGCATACCACAAGAACTTTCAGTACTCTCGCAATTACAGCCAAGGAGGCACGTTCGGACCCCAATACAGTTACGGGCACGTTTTCTATTAATGACCACTTCCACCGTGCTATTTGATATAGGAGCCGAAAGAAGCTTTGTCTCCTTAGAATTTAGACCCCTCCTTAACCTGGGATCTAAAATTCCTAAGGATAGCTCACTATCGAATATGCTAACGGTCAAGAGTTGAAGCCGAGAATATAATCTTAGGATGTTTAATACACTCATCTGACAAAAATCTTCCCCATCGACCTAATCTCGATCGAACTGTCAAGCTTTGACGTTATCGTCGGAACGGACTGGTTATCCCATTTGCGTGTCGAGACCATCTGTTTCGACAAACTCGTTCGTATTCCCCTTTCAGAAAGTGAAACCCTCGTCGTTCAGGAGGACAAACCTGGATGACAACTTCGCGACATGTCTTCTTAAAAATGCGCAAGTACCCCGAGAAGGACTACGACGCATACCTCGCTCATGTCGTCAAACGTAAACCTAAGGAAAGTCGAGTCCAAGACATTTCAGTAGTCAAGGATCATCCAGAGTCTTTCTTGAGGATTTTCCTGGGCTACCGCCGCATCGACAAGTGGAAATTCCGAATAGACCTCGTCCTTGGAACAGCACCGGTTGCCAAGACACCATGCCGTCTCGCACCACCCGAGATGCAAAGGCTACCAAAGCAGCTGCAGGAATTTCTAGACCATGGTCTTATCCGTCCGAGTTCCCCCCCCCCCCCCCCCTCCTGGGGAGCCCAATTCCCCCTATCAAGAAGAAGGACGGATCCAAAACTTATCAAGCTGACCATCCAGAACCGATAACCACCCCCGAGGATCGACGACCTATTCGACCAGTTGCAGGGTGCAACCTGCCTCTCAAAAATCGACCTCCGTTTGGATTATCACCAGGTTCGTGTCAGTATAACCAATACTCCTAAAGCCGCATTCCAAACTCGATGCGGACATTACGAGTTCCCTTCTGACATTTGGCCTAACCAACGCACCAGCAGTATTCATGGACCCAATGAACAGAGTGTGTAGGCCATACTTAGACAATTCGTAATCGTATTCATGGTCGACGTTCTCATCTACCCAAGGAAAATCATGTGAAAACACCGTAAGTTCATTCTAGAACTCCTCAGAAGTCGGAAATCGTACGCCAAATTCTCGAAGCATGGATTAGGGCTCCGAGAAGTACGTTTCCTTGGTCATGTGGTCAACCAAGAGGGAATTCGAACTCAGACCAAACGTAACCCGCTACGCCAAGGACCGATCATTAATTCCGAAATTCCGAGAATCTTCGTAAACTCAATTTGGACGAGGGCTACCGATCTCGATATTCCATCCATTCGGGGTCCGACAAGTCGTATAAGGATCTCCGAGAATATTATTGGTGGCCGGGCATGAAAGGACATCGCCTTGTATGTAGCCAAGTGTCTTACCTGCTCCAAGGTCAAGGCGGAATATCTAAAGACCCCCCCCCCCCCCCCCCCCCCCCCCCCCCAAATCTCCGTCAACGAGATCGTCTCCCGTCGCGGAACACATCTCTCCATCATCTCCGATAGGGATAGTCGATTCACGTACCATCTTCGGAATGTCCTTCAGAAATCGCTAGGGACGTGACTAGACCTCATCACCGCATATCACCCTCCGACCGATGGTCAGAATGAAAGGGCGACCTAAACGTTTAAGGAGATGCTGAGAGCGTGTGTAGCTGCCCTCGTAGGAAGTCGAGATACTCACCTCCCTTTTGTTGAGTTCACCTATGACAACGTCCACTGTGCCAGCATCAAGTGCGCATCCTTCGAGGCCCTGTATGGACGCAAGTGTCGGTCACCGCTCTGTCGGCTAGAAGCTGACGATTGAAAACTTGCATGGTCCGACGTCTCCCTCTATCCGTGAAAGACTGGAAGCATCCCGTACCCGGCAGAAGATCTACGTAACCAACCAGAGGAAAACCCCGCGAGTTCCAAGTTGGCAATGGAGTACTACCCAAGATATCGCCATGGAAGGGGGTAGTCCGCTTCTGGAAACGCGGCAAACTGAGCCCTAGGTACACCGGTCCATTCTGAGTCTTAGGACATATCGGTCCGATTTCTTATCGCCTTCAACTCCCCCAGATTCCTTCAAATGTTCATAATATATTCCATGTGTCGCACCTGAAAGTGTCTATCTGATGAGACCATCGTCATCCCTCTTGACAAGGTCAAAATCAATAATAAACTCAACTTCATTAAAGAACCGCTTGAGATTGTTGACCGAGAGGTCGAACAACCCAGGCAAAGTCGTATATCTATTGTCAAGCTTCGGTGGAATTCCCGACGTGGTTGCAAATTCACGTGAGAACGTAGAGATCAAATCCGTCAGGGATATCCACATCTGTTCGAGAACAATTCTTCATGATGGTACAAACTAAATTTGTCACACCCCGCTAAAGCGGAAACACGGGGCGTGAGAGCTGGAATATCATTACACGGTCATGAGCAAATATAAACGATTCAAGTCATTTCAATTAAAAATTTAAAACGTTAAAGATACAACATTTCAAAAAGTAACCAAGTAGTTCACGAATTAACTTAAAGTACAAATACAAGTTTTTAAACAAAAATTCCCAAAATAAGAAGGTCTTTCCCATTAAACACCTCACGTGACCATAACGACCCTCCTTGCCATGCATTCCCAAAGCTTACATTAATTTCCTGAAACATAAGATAAAGTGTCAACTACGAAACGTAGTGAGTGAGTTACAGTTTAGAGTTTGAAAGAGTTTCAAAAAAAATAGTAAGTTTCCAAAAATAGAAAGTTCATGGTAAGAGTTATTAAGCAAGCGAGTAAAGTGAGTAATTAATAATTTAATAAACTCGCATAGTAATGATAGCGAAAACCAGGCGCTAAAAAAAAATAGTGTTTAAGCGGATTCAGTCGCTAAAATAATGTGTTAAGCGGATTCAGTCGCTAAAATAATGTGTTAAGCGGATTCAGTCGCTAAAGTAAGGTATATGCGTATGGGATATGTGTTATAACTTAACTAAAGGTACCTTGTATTCAATCACTTGGCATAATATAAGTAGTAAGTATACACTAAACCGATTGTATGGTCGAGATGGCAGCCCAAAAACATTTAAGTAAGTAATTCAATGAGTGAGGTAGTAATATGTACTTGGGACGCTAACCCTGAGTAAGGAGTGACCCCTCCTAAGTATCGATACCCATATGACTAACGGCTAATGCTAATAGTGTATAAGAGAGAGAGATCTAAAAACGGGCATTCAAGTAAGTATATTCAAAACATTCAAGAGATCTTACGGGCTTATATATCCATCAAGTGTTGGTTACTAACAAGCATCCTAGTTTAGTTATCCTGCTAAGGCATTAACACAAATACGCATGGTAGTTTGTAAGATTCAAGTTAAAATGCTTCATAGTTTCAAAGTTTAGAACAAGATTCTATAAATAGTTGAATTAAAGAGATAACAATAGTATCATTAGAGAAAGAGTGTTTTACGCATAAGCGATTAAGTAGACGTTTCAGTGTCAAAGTTTTGATAAACCAAAGTTTAAGTATCGCAAATTGTTTATAAGTTACAAAACATGATCTTATGCCTCCCCCAAATAATGTTAAAAAGTATTAAAAGTAAAACATAGTGGGGATGTAACTCACTGTTTGCGAAGAGAATAGAACTCGGAGTCGGTCGGGAATGAGCCGGGAATCACGGAATGCCTAAGAATTACCAATATATTTCAAAAGTTAACTTCTTATTAAGTATTGTATGTGTAGAAGATGTTGTGTAACTTTTGTTTGTAATTAAAAGGTTAGGTCCAATATTGTTCCGAAAATTTGGTCCGAAGCGATTAACGTTGAGTTTAGTTTGAAAGTTTATTGTGTTTGATTATTACATCTTAAGTGCTTTTGTTTACTGAAGTGGTCTTGTAATTTCTAGGGAAATTTGGGCAGCGCTTCCGCGCCCAAATTTCATGCCCAAAAATTACACCGCCACTTCCGTTCACAAATCACCTAAAACACAATAATACATATCATATAGTCCAAAATAGTCCAAAGTAATTCACCAATGTTGTAAATATTATTTAACTCTGTCCACAGTAACTAGGGTAAAAGTCCAGAATGCAAACGTAAACTTGAAACGAGTGAAAACGACGATTTTCGGGTGAACAGCAGCTCGGTGCTGCGCACCTGGTCACAGGTGCGGCGCACCTAGCTGCTGTTCGTTTCCCATTTTGCGTTTTTCTTGCTAAAAACGTTTTGTGACTTAAGGGTTTCGACATGCAACCAGTAGGTACTTTATAAAATAGTGTTTTCACAGATTCTAAACAACTTTTAACTACAAAATCATAGATCTAAGTATTATTTAGATAAAAATCGTTTTTGGTACACAAATGACATAAATCTTTACAAATACTCGTTTTTATTGTTTAGATTGAACATGCAACAGGTTATTATCTTCCAAAACTTCATTTCAACGGTTTCAAAAATGTTTTTATTCACAGATTCATAGATTTAAAGGGTTTCTTGGTTAAAAACGTTTTTGACCATAAAAGTCAAGGATTTGCATAAAAACTCATTTTTAACCGTTAGATCTTACATGCAATTGATTGTTTATGTATAAAAAGTAAAAAGAGAGTAATCTACCGAAGGGATAGCTTGGATGATGAGTTTTGGTCGGATTTGATCTTCAAAAATCTTTTACAAAGGTGGTCCTTTTTTTTGAAATCTTTTGTTTGCTATAGCTTTCTTTGGGTGTCGTGAACAATTTGTACGGTTTGGAATTGATTTTTAGTGATGTAAACTTACTGGAAATGAAGAACACTTGAGGGTTTTTGAGAAAAGTTGAGAGAAAATGTTTTGTGTGTGTTTTGAGTGTGTGTTTTGATTTAATTAAAATGAGAATGAAAAATAAAAAGAGAAGGAGTTAATTTCTGGCTTAGGGACTGTGAAATGCAGTAAAAGCTCGATTTTTGATTGGCCAAGGTGGGTGGTGATTGTTTAAAACGAGTAAGGGACCAAATTTGTAACATTTTTTGAAAACTGGCGAGAGGTGCGGCGCACCATAGTGCCTGGTGCGGCGCACCGGGCCATTTTTGGTCATTCCGAAATTTTTGTTTTTGCGTTATTGCTTCGTTGAACCTTTTCGTTAATTGAAAGTTCTTAAGTATGATTAGTTATGAACTTAGGAGAGTTCAAAAGTGATTTTATTGGTATTAGGACTTATAATTTGATTCCGGAGATTATTCCGACACTTGATTCGATAAAATACGGATAAGGTAATCACGAGATTAGAACAATACGAACACCAAAAGAGTAACAAAAGACTCGAACCGAAGGAGTAACTGAAGGATTTCCCCGAACTTGGGACGATTGTCACACGAGTGAACATAATAAAGGAATAACTTAGAGAATTTCGCCGATAGAATAACCGGACGAGTTCCTGATTTTTAGACGGTTGTCACATCATCCCCGGGTTGAAAGAAATTTCGTCCCGAAATTTGACTCGTCACATCAGGTGGAAGTTCCTTGAAAGAAATTGAGAGTACTTTTGACGTATCTGGTCTTCACGTTCCTTCGTGAATTCGCGACCACGTCGGAAGTTCTAGCGAACTTTGATGATAGGAACGCTGCTTCGATTGGGTTGTTGGACCTTTCGGTTTACAATTTCGAGCGGTTCCTTGATGAAAGTGAGCTTGCCGTCGATCTTGACCTCGTCGGGTGGGGCGAACGATGTCTCATCGAATGGGCTCTTTCGAGTGTGAGACATGGAACACGTTATGAGCGTTGGAGAGAAACAGGCGGGGCTACCGAATCAATGAGCTTGATGACGTCAGACGATCCGGCGTGTCTCGGGCTAGCATTCCGTGCTTCCCGAAGTGGCTATCCCCTTCCATGGCGACGCTTTGAGAAGAACTCGGTTCGCCGCCCTTGGACTTGTGGGGTTTTTCTTCGGTTTTCGGCGTAGCTCTTCTGCCGAGTGCGGGACGTCTTCAATTGCTCCCTGATGGTTGGTCTGAAGATGGTAGGCTGCGCTAAGATCCAGTTGCGCGTTGAGAAGTTTCCGAGACGGGCTCCATAAGTGAGACGTGAACGATCATCCTTGTCAGAGATGAGGGATAGAGGTGTACCGTGGCGAGAGGAGATCTCATGGATGCAACCTTGTGCGTGTTTCTCCATCGAGTGGGTTACTCGTTTCGGTGAGAGGTGAGCGGGCTTTAGTCGAACGATCCACAATTACCCGAATTGTGTCGTTACTTATTGTCGTCGCGGGTGACATTTCTCGGTCGCTTCGATCTTAGCCGGTGAATCCCTTATTGGCTAACCACGCGACTGCGAAGATCTACACCTCGGAGCTAGATTTCTTACTTAAAGAAGTTGGCGTACAACTTTTGTTTTCGAGAGAGTCCAAAAATGAGTTTCAGGTGTTCTCAGGTAGGTAATAATGTCTTCAATGATCATGGTCACCAATTTATCCGGGTAGGGTCTACTGCTCGGTCATGAACACCACAGGTGCGCTGGTTAGACCGGACGGCATGACTAGGAATTCGTAATGACCGTAGTGGTTACGAAGAGTGGTCCTTGGAATGTCGGCTTTACTGACACGAACCTGGTGGTAATCTGAGCGGAGGTCGATTTGAGGATTAAGTTGCTCCCTGCAACTGTTTGAAGTGGTTATCGATCTTCGGGAGTGGGTATCGGTTCTTGACGGTCAGTGTGTCGAATTCACGGTAAGCGATGTACGTACGAGAGGATTCGTCCTCCATCCTAGCGAGGAGCTTAGGGGCTTCTCGCGGCGATGAATTTACGAGGCTATGGTCGAAGGGTTCCTGAAGTTGTTTGGACAACTTTTTGCAATTCTGACGGGCTAGACGGTAGGGTGTCTTAGCGACCGGAGTTGCACCAGGAGTGAGATCGGTTTGGAATTCTACTCGTCGGGGCAGAAGTAACCCTGGCGAATCTTTGAAAGGACGTTAAGGTGATCCTAAACTACGAGGATATCTTGAATACGGATCTCCTTGGGCTTACGCTTAATGACATGGGCAAGGGATGCGTCACAGTCCTTATCAAGGCACTTACGCGTTTATAATGGACGACACTAGTCGGAGTGGATGTCCGGGTTTGCCTCATTGAAGGTTAGGGTTTCGGTGTCAGATAGAGGGCCGGTTCATTCTAATGTTGGCATCGACATCCTTTGGCTCGATAGGAATTAGGTTGGTAGGGAGAGTTTTGTCAGGCAGGCACACGGAGTGTCCTAGGTTTATATCTCTTGCTATCAACTCTTGTCCATCAGTGTGTTGTATGATCCTTAAGAACCTTAGATCCTAAGTTTGTGGGGAGTCTAATTTCTAAGAGTACAAAGCTCCTTCAAGTTTCCTTAATGAATCTCTTACGACAACTCGGTTGTTTATAGGGGGGAGTTTACCTGTGGGGCCTGAGTCCTGCTTTGACTCCTTGGCAGTGATGGTGAGAGCACCGAAGGCTTCTGCTACTTGGGATACGGGACAGTTAATATTGGGGTGTCCGTTGCTCCCGGACTGGGGAATAATCCACCTCCTTCCCTGATTCGGCACATACCTGCGGCAATGTCGGTAGAAGTGTCCGGTTTGGTGGCACAAGAAACAAGAGGGGCATCCACCAAAGTGGTGTAGGTAACACTTGTTGCACTTCGGGGTGCGATCCAGACGTATCTTTGGCGTCTGATGGCCGGTTCTCTTGTTGGGGTGGTTCTCCATTGGTTGATGGCTAGCTTTTCGTTTCCTTTCCTTCCTCTTAGGGATAGGGACCGAAGAGGGAAAGGTTTGGGAGCCGTCTCCTTCTCAATCTTCACAGGAGCTGGAAGGGTACGAGAGTTACTGATATTGGTTTCTGAGTGAGGGGCGTAGGGGTTCACATCCCCAAATGATTCTCTCGTTAATTCCGGCGATCACTTGAGCGTCAATCAGGTATCGCTGCGTGGAGCTTGAGCCGTGACCTTATCTGCGAGGAGGGTGCCGGCATTCAAGCGCGAGGGTTCCAATGGTTGCTACAACAGTGTAAGAAGTTCGGTTTAGTACGCACGAAGCGGATATGAGATGAGTACCTTTAATGAACAAGATATAGATTACGACAAGAGTAAGATAATAGAATAGGTAAATACGGTGCACAAGCAAGATT
>CAJVGC010000508.1:45191906-45212372 GCA_910822075.1 Senecio squalidus | reverse complement strand
TGATAAGAGATAAATATAAAACAAACAAACTTCCTATAATACGGGATATACACAATCACAATCGGTTCCACTAAACTAGGATTCATTCTTGAGACACACTCCTATTAGTAAAAATGGACTTTTGATGACTTTCAGCCGTTTTGAGATAAAAGCCGCGTCTGGTATTGGGACATGTGTCCCGTACCAGAGTGACATATTTGACTGCGAGCGATTCATGTCTAGCGTAGAGTTGAAACGGATTTATGTCACATTTGATAGAAAAGAAGTGGCCCGAAGGAAGAGCGGTGTCATGAAATACCTTTTGTCACACGTAAAAAAAATGGTGTTGATGCTCTTAAAGATGTTGATTGTGAAATCTCCAAAGTTGAACTTGTAATGTAAATTTTACGACGATTACCATTGTCGTTTCTTGGTATATCTAGTATATATGATGTTATCACCAATAAGAACCTATTTCCCCCTTTTTTGGAAGCAAAAAATATGTTTCTCATTCACGAAAATTGTCATTTATCTTCCACGCCTCCTATTGAAAATTGGATGTTTTTATTTTAATAATTTTGAGAATTTATAGTGTTTAGTTTCTTACATGTATACTTACATTTTTGATAGAAATTAATTATTTAGTTAATAGAATTTAATATTATAATTATTATCTAGAGTCGTCATAAATTTATTTTTAATCATTTAAAACAATAATCTATAATAAAACCTTTTAATTTTTTATATTCTTAAACTTAATATTTATGCAAAACCTTTTAGCCTTCCATATTTTTAAACTTATTTTATTAATTATATAATATTTATTACCTAAACTTATTATATGGACAAAATTTTCAAATATATTTTTTTAAGTATTATAGATATAGATTATAGAAGATTAATAGAATTTAACACTATAATTATTATCTAGAGTCATAATAGATTTATTTTTAATCATTTAAAACAATAGTTTATGACAAAATCTTTTAATTTTTTATATTCTTAAACTTAATATTTATAAGAAAACCTTTTAGTCTTTCATATTCTTAAATTTAATATAGATAATTTTAGATATTTATTACATAAAGTTATTACATGAATTTAATATTTATAAGAAAACATTTTAGTCTTTCATATCCTTAAATTTAATATATTCATTATATGGTATTTATCAATTTTTAAGTATTATAGATACTAAAATTTCGAAAACACTTTTTAGTGTTTCGATATTTCAATTTCAAATTTCCTTTACAAAAAGTGAACATAGTTTTTTCCATCCATACACATTTTCATAATTTTCATTTGTTTTCTACGAAATAAAATTCATTTTCATTTTCATAAAAAATAGAGATGAAGAAATTGAAAAAAATTTCGCGAATTAAACGCGAACTTAGTTTTTGGACTTATTTGTTATATGTTGTAAGGTGTAATATTTATCTTTTTTTTTATTATTAAAATAAATTTTATGCTTAAAAGAAAAATGGAAAAATAATATCAAAACATAACTATTCTATAGAGTTTCTTATCATCTAAAGGTATAGATCGATACTTCAATATTATAAAAAGAAAACATATTTTTGAAACTATTTTAGTTTTTGTTAGTATGTGTAATTTGAAATAGATCAAGAGGGACGGCTATTGATCATTAATTTGAATTAATGCATTTTAAAAAATACCAACACAGAAACACATTCCCAGATGAGGCGAAGTTACTTGAACAACAACATGGGATTTTGTTTGTTCACGAAGAGACGGTATACGACCTTCATAAGACATGATCACCTGAGTTTCTTGGTCTAGAAAGAAACGACGTGATGCTTCCGGAATCCAGCTTGACTGGTGATGTGATTGTCAACTCTAGTGTGTGGGAAACTAATTGGTGCAAGGTACTTCCTGAAAGCATATGAAGCGGCCTAACGGCCAATTGATGAATATGTGGAATCGAAGTCACCTATGGATGATACTGGACATGAAACACATACTGAAACTAGTGGCTCCGCAGTTACAATTTTACTACTATTAAGACTATTAAGATGTTTGTAGGTGGAAATTTCACATGTATCAAAGGAAAGAAATACAAGGTTGGAGATCTTAATTACCCGTCTTTCGTAGTTCCTATAGAAAAACGTCAAACCTTTGTTAAGTACACAGGGACTCTAACTAATGTGTTTTATGTGTTGCTACAATAATACATAATCAACCATCTCTAATATAAAATCTTGGCTCTGCTGAGAGCCAATACATAATTTTTCCAAACGTGTAATATGATTCGCGACTTCACATACAACCAGAATCCCTAAATCACTACAAATACACACAAGCTTAAATCCGATCGCGAATTAATTATCATCACTCAGTAATAATTCATAAACAACAAAACTAAAATACGAACAAATGCGAAACAACTTACATAACACATACACACACATATAAAACAAAACTATATAATAACAATAAAAATAGGAATCAAATCAAACGTAACGGAATCAATTGATATCTGAATTATCAAAATCGTCTTCAAACGAATTGAAGAAATCGGAATCAGTAAGACGGTGGTGATCCATTGCGGATATTGGATTTTCATTGAACATATCGGATGGTTCCGCGTCATCAACTTCCATGGCTACCGTTGAACCTTGCTCTTCGAATAATTCCACTGGCATTGCCTTCATTTTCTCTGACTGTAATTTGCAAAATAGGAAACTTTCAGTTTGAATTTTCCATTTTATAGACTTATAGGGAATTACATTTACCGTCCCTGTACTTTTCTTTATAGACTTTTTGGTCCCTTGAACTCTAAAAAACTTTCGTTTTTTTGTGTTTCGTTTTTCTGAAGTTAAGTTCTTCGAATTTGAACATTAGAGAATCATGTAAGTCGTTTTTAAAGTGACTTCCGCAAATTATATAATCATTTGATCAAGATCAGAAATGGTGTGATTGTTGACTCTAATGCAAAAGAGAAAAAAGGTCGATTGGTTATAAGGAATAGACAAGTTGGATAACAGGTCAAAATAAGTAAATTTTAAAAGTTTTGACAACCACATATTTGTGTCTAATATGTTAATTTAGAGAGTGTTACTAGTTTTTAATACATGAAACCGGTAACCCTTTAATTACATAAGTAGTTGACGAAACTCGTTTATTTCGAGATGTTTTTTTTAGGTCTCTTTTGTCTAAAACTTTATTTTATTAATAACCTAGAAGAATCATATAATCATGCACTAAAAATATATTTTGACGACTTTTGATCAGTACTTGATATAATTTTGTTGATTTTACGGTGTTAATATTTTAAAGATAAGACATAACCCAAATCGACTCATACATAAGTAAATTAACCAAAAAAATTGACACCCTTGTTGGGAACTTTAAGAGGAGTCGAATTGCGGATCTAAATCTCATTAGTTATTTGTAATTTACAGCATAAGTTTCGTTTCACTTTTTCAAATTTGCTTCAAAAACTATACAGAATCACAGATGCTGGTCATGGTCTTCTGAACAAATAACCGGCAGTCGAATGAATAGTAAAACATGTTTATAATATAACGTTATATCATCTTGAAAACAATCCAACTCTGTTTAGGAAACAGCCAGAAGCAGGGTCCCCAATGCAGCCACAAAAGCCATCGTCATCCTTGGGAAACGATGCTGGTAATGGATGATCAGGAATTATACCAACCTTATTGATGTCAATGTGATCAGGGGTTTCGTAACGAGCAACGGTTACAGCCAAACCAGAGCCATCCGACATTTCAAAAACCGACTGAATTTTTCTGTGAATTAAAGAAGGTTTTATGACATAAAAATCAAGAATTTAAAGCTATTGACAATTGAACTTGATATTACGCAAAAAATGATTACCCTTTGCCGAAAGTAGGTTCCCCAAGAAGCACTGCACGCTTGTTATCCTTCAATGCACCAGCTAAAATCTCGCTTGCACTTGCAGTTCCTTTGTTCACCTAGAAGAACCAAAAAATAATTAACACGTGGGTAATCTTCTCCATAATTTAAGAAAACGTACAACGCTTATACACAGAATCGACTGAACCATGAAAATTGTTAGCAACGTATAGAACAAATTCAATCCTTTTGACTATATATCACTTTATGTGTCCTTAGTTGGCAATTTCAACCCGTACTAACCACGTCTGGTTTTGAATTTTGACCAGTTACCCAACCCGCCCGACCACCTGTCTTTTCACCTCTAATTTATACAGAAATAATTTAGCACTGAAGAATAGAAGATGGAAATATTGGGATTACCAGAACGGCTAGAGGTTCTGAAGCTGCTATTGCATGGGTTCCATCAGTGTCAATAATATCTCGTACTCCACGACTGTCGCATATGTAAACAATCACACCTTTGTCCAACCTGGTTTACATTGGATTAATCAGTGAATTATTATACAATTAAGTACCACGAAAAGCTCAAGATAAGTGGGACTATTTACCAGGTTAAGGATAACACGAAAGAAAATTCAGAGAGAAATAAAAGGTCAAAACATGTCGGGGTCAGGTTGACCCAAAACACTTACTATCCATAAAAAATATTTCTTATAAATAATTAGTCCGAGTCAAACATGATTACAAAATTATATTCTTCCAAAACTAATCTAATTTTTTGAAAAAAATCATTTAGGAGATAATCGTAAATCTTTTTTAGGGGGATTTCGACCCGTTTCTTTTTAACCGACATTTTTTTATTTACATCATTGATTCGTTAAAAAATAAAACATAACATGAGTCAACCCATTCACCATCCATAAGTAAATGTGTCAAAATTGCCACCTCTAGCAATTTACTACACACTCCGGTTTCTAATAATAAGTTATACTTTTTCACGGAGATATTACTGTAGACTTACCAGATCTTGGCAATCTCAATTCCTTCTGGAAAAAGACCACCACTGCATCACAATTCGTCTATTAGAAATCATTACGGAAAATGTCCAAAAAGGAAATAAAAATCACCTATTATTGCGAAGGTCCAAGACAAAGGCATCAACATTCTCTCTCCTTAACGTTTCAATTGCTTCCTTGACAGCAGCTGCAAAGGCTAGTTTGTTAAAAGCACATTCATTTTCATGATGAAGTAATCTACCGATATCTTTTCATGTATGGTGAAAGTGCAGAAGAATATCATACGGTTAACATTTTCAATTCTGTTAGAAATACGAAGAAAATAAAAGAATGAGAGAATCACACAGTTGGATATCTTGTTCAATGTCCAAACTCCACACATTCTTCATAGTTATAACCTCATACTCCGACTACTAGAGGTCGCAAACCTTGGTGGGTCAAAACATATTTGTCGGACGAAGTGAACGGGTTAGATTGACGCAAAGCACTTTCTGGGTATAAAATATATTTAAAAATACACTTTTGGGTGACTTTAGACCCTTTTGACTCGTTTCCTATTGATTTTTGTACTTTTACCTCTTTAGAAACAAAAGATAACCCAAAATAACCCATTTATAAGTAAATGAGTCGAAAACTAGAAATTGCCAAGTTTGACTACTACTAGTCAGTAGTCACTCATGATGTACCGGCATTTAGATTCTTCGTTTCAGATATGAGAAAACATGCATCATATTATTTTTGTGTATCTTCACCTAAAAGGTCTAAAAATGGACTATAGTTAAATAAAATAAAAAAACGGAGAGAGGCTCATAAAAATATATTCAAAACATCTAACTCCATCAACATCAACCAATATCAGCAAGTGGAACTGGTCACTATACCAGAAGCGTTTTGGTTGAAAGATGTTAATTTTATGTATCCAATCTTGTTGGTACCCTTCCCCAGACCAGGTGTCTCACAGACTCTTGATTTCACTGGATTTAACGAAATGTTTTCCCGCCTGCATAGAACATGATTCTAAATCTCAATATTCATTTAGACACTGTAGAGGTTATTAACGTAGCAACAAAACATGCTTATGCTGAATAACTTTTTAACTAGTGTAAAAAATGAAGTGAGATTGCTATGATGTCCACAACTAGAGGTGGCAATTCAATGCATTTACTTGTGAATAGCTCGATTTGGATTGTTTTCTATCCCTAGCACGTCAAACTAGTATTTTATGCAAAGAACCACTCAAATCATTTTTCTTCGGAAGTGTAGATTATTACTGAAATAAAGTAATGTCGTTATCATAATGGACCCACTAAATTTATTTATTTTGTTTCCTGTTTTGACCCGTACAACAGGGTAAACATTTTAACAAGCCCACCCTATTTTGAACCTATATCCATAATTTATAGTTAACGCATACTATTCACAAAGATGAAGCTCGTGAATAATTTAAATAAAAGGAAGTAAATATACATACGTTAATAAAAGATTCTTTATCTCGGGTCCACTTCGTATTTTTAGTTGTACGTCACTTCCTTCGGGTCCCCTGCAAGTCAGTCAGATGTCTATATTTAACTTTACGATTTAAGTAGAGTATTAACAAACAAATAATTAGAAATATAGTCATTTATAACTTACTGCAAGCGTTCTGCTGCATCATAAATATCCATTGTTTCTGTACTCGTATCATCAATGGCCAGAATTAGATCACCAGGAGAAACAGCAGCCCTGCTGGCGGGTCCCCCAGGAGAAGCTGAAATAACCATCAGTCCAGAAAGAGCTCCGTCATTTCCAGTTGGGTAGCCAATTGACAACCCCACTCCAGTAAGAGCACCTTGTGTTCCCGACTGCCTTCATAGAACATATTTGTATGTTTAAAATGAAAAACAGATTAAAACTCGTTACATAAAGTAAATGCTGCTTCGAAATAAAGTCATCTCCTTTCCATACCCTCAAACTTTTGAACTTTTCTGGCTCTAAAAAACGGGTGAAAGGGTCGTCCAGGGTGGCGAGCATCTTCTTTATTGCTGCATCTGGATACCAAAGTTGCACCAAATTTCAGACACTTGTACAGTTCCGCAATATAAAACAGTGAGAAGCTCTTAACTTATTATCTTGGGTCCATATCGGGACAAAATACAAACACATAAAAAGGTTGAGATGAAGAAAATGTGAAAAGCATACATGTTTGTTCACGGTTGTTCATTGGTTCATTGCGCAGTGCATTTTCTCTGTACCTAAACCAACTTTGACCATTGAAGCTCTTATCTACATACGCACGATCAATAGTTCTCCATGCCTCGAGGAACAGGAGATTTTCCTCAGTGAGTGCCCCTGCATATAAACCGTCGGCACACAAATTAGAAAAAAAATATAATATCGAACTTGACTGAAAGGGATTAAAAGGGAAAAGTACATATAAAAGCAACCAACTTCAGTCCAATTTCGATTTTACGTAACCAAATTTTGTTTACTCCGTAACAAAACATCAAACTCTCAATTTAAGGAAATTATAAGATAACCGGCTTCAGGCATCACGTCAGTTGCCATGCCATAATTTTGAACTGATAACCGGGTCTCAATACCTTAAATTCTTTTAAGTTTGTTAACTTAAATTAAATTAGGCCATAATACAAATCAGACCAAAGTTTTTTACATTTCTATTCGATTAGCCGTTGGTCAGACTGAAAGCATAAAAATGGAAAGCTTACAGGAAGGAGA
The DNA here is from genome assembly GCA_910822075.1 of Senecio squalidus. Lineage (NCBI taxonomy): Eukaryota > Viridiplantae > Streptophyta > Magnoliopsida > Asterales > Asteraceae > Senecio > Senecio squalidus. The sequence goes on along the minus strand of CAJVGC010000508.1, from coordinate 45,204,819 downwards.
TTTGCTAACAGGAATAGTAATTGTCATAAACAGCATCATTCCTAATACAATGGGAACAAAGAAACCGGGAAACAAATCTTTAAACTTTTCAGAACTCTTTACTAGTTTCCCAAGGCTGATAGTATGCTTCCGGAACTTTTTCAATAATCGTCCATTTCTTCTATAAAGCACAACATGATGAAATGCAAATCTTTTGTTGAAACTTTTTACCAACGAAACTAAACGTCTGTTTTCATCATCCTTCCTAGGGTTCAAAGCTGACAATCTGTCGCTAGCGTTAATGCTTATACATGATAAGGACTTACACAATCGAGAATTCACAGAGGTAACGAGTATAGAGTTACATCTCACAACCTGCACAAACACACCGAATTTCATCACCACTCCATCATCTTTTACAACTTTTTAACTCGATTTACACACACCCTATGCACTAATATACTAAATGCTATGTAAACAAGGTATGATTCCAATCATTTTATAACTTTGCTTACTCGGTTTATGATACGACCCAACACGTTATTCTAGTAGATATAGTCCGCTTTAGTGCCCATACACCTCACAGATTTTTTTTCTGAACTAGAACCCGCCCATATCCTAGTGGACGGGCGGAGCTAGGACCGGGACAGAGTATGCAATTTTATGACGATTTAAAAATAGTTATTTTTATGTTATTTTGCACCGAGCCGACATGTAAAAATATTTGTTGCACATTTTTTCTGAAACGATGATGTGGGACAAGGAATGTATGATTTTGATGTTTAATTGTAATAAAATTGAAAGTTAAAAGAAGGAATTAAACCTTTTTAGGAGCGAAACATAGATTGTTGCGAGCTGAGATGAAGATGGAAACTGAAGAACCAATCACTTCCATCCCACCAAACTGGATAACGGCTTTTCCAATTATCCTATCTTTTCTTTTTGAACATAATAACAAAATAGTAACCGGATAAATGGATAAGGTTTTATTTACTTAATTTTATTGATTTAAATCGGGGTTATTGTCAGAAAAGTAATTTAAGTTTTTAAAAATGATTAATTAAGTCATCTAACTTTTTTAGTAGTTACTAAAGTCATTCAAGTTTATTTGTTTATTCAAAACTATGTAATTAACACCTAAATTCGTTAGTGTCGTTATCTCTTTTGATGGCGTGGATTTTCATTTTAAAAAACCAGTTTATAGGCAAACTCATAACACAAACCCATTTTAACACAAACCCTAAAATTCAATTAAAAGACATGATAACCAATTATTCTAAAAAGTTGATGACTGTTCAACAATCAATTGAAGATTTTGTTTCTGTAAGTTTATACCCATCTTCTTTGTATGATTACTTAACATGTTTAGGGTTTAATTTGGCTTTATTAGTTCTAATTCTCTATTCTGCAGAAAGTCATCAACATCTAAGTTAAACTTGGTTACTTTAACGTTGAACTATGGTGGTCACTTTGATAAAAATCTATTGAATTATGTGGATGGTTGGGTGAAAACTATAAAAAAAATATGGATAAAAATCCACATCAACAAAAGAGATAACGACACTAACGAATTTAGGGGTTAATTACATAGCTTTGAATAAAACAAGTAAACTTGAATGACTTTAATAACTACTAAAAAAGTTGGATGACTTAATTGATCATTTTTGAAAACTTAAGGTTACTTTTCTAACAATAACCCTTTAAACCGATTATTGTGACTTAACTCGGATAGTTAATTTGAATGTATATACTAAATGTTAATGTACTTTTGTAAAAATTGGAGTTGTTTTATATACAAGTTAAAGCTATTTTTTTTATTTTGTAAATGATATTATTATGAGATTCTTGAAATTGTTTTTGGTTAGTCTCTGTGGTAGGTTATATTATATCAGACGAGCTAGTTTTGGGAAATGTAATATGTTTACGCTTTTACATCACATGACATGATTTTATTGAATTTTGGTTACTTCTTATCCAATAAAATTATAACAAGTAACATTAGAAGGATAACTAGACACATTAGTAGAAAGGTATATTATTGAAAAGATATAATATATTTTTTGTGAGGCAAACTAATACTTTCATTATTAGTCGTACAATGACATATCTAACTTAGTTTATATTTCGCGTCCTAAGGAGAGCGTGAAGTTTATGACGGAGTTTGGGACTAGTCAGAAGTTATGTCGATTGTAATCAGTAATGGATCGACTAAGATAAAAAAAAATTGATGAGAGAAATAATTTAGAGAAAAAGTTGAGCCATGACTATCATCAATAATAGAGTTTCAAATATATCTAGTTATAATCATGTGTTAAAGAAAATATCCAATATATTAAATAACTTAGTCGTGGAGTGTCACTTATAAATAATTATATAATGAATATAGTAACTTTCGAGTAACTTAACTATAATTTATAAGTTGTTTTGTTAATTTTTGAAAATTTACAAATGCAAAAACATAAAATCTTTCTCAAATGAACTTTAGACTTTTCGAATAAAGATTTAATAAATAAATAAGTTGATACTAAATGTAAATGAAACATATCTGTAATGTAATATTTAACATACAAAAGTAGATATTAAAACATCAAGCACCAGTGGTCTAGTGGTAGAATAGTACCCTGCCACGGTACAGACCCGGGTTCGATTCCCGGCTGGTGCATTTGCAGTGATGATATATGCCTTTCGATGGCAGGTCCATCGTAACACATCCCTGTGGATGAAAGTAGGTAATTCTGAGCTTCTTTTTTTAGTTCTCATTTCTTTAGTTAGTATGGAATCAGCGAGATGTATTATTTGGGATCGACTAGAAATTTTACTTGTAAATTAGTCGAACCTAGCACACTCCTATGTCACTTGTCTCCGCTATTGAAACCAGCATGTGAAAAGATAAACATATTTCGTCATATTTGAAGAAGACGAACCACCATCAACATTCGGCGCTATGTTACTTTTATCTTGTAAATGACCCGGAATTTGGTGAAAGAGATGATCTTGGCAATAGTAGACAACCTGCTCGACCTCGACGGAGGTAAATACAATTCCGTGATGAGTTTAATTACAGGTGGAATGAAAAACTTGTTATATTTTCTTTGGACTAAACAATTGTTATGAAATAAACTAATTAGTGTAAATATGAAGTATACATTTGAGATGGAGATATATAACTTTTTGTTTGTTTATCTTATGTTTCGAGGAAAAAAATTTATATAAATTGAAACCTAATCTTGAACAAAAAGAAAGGAATATTGAAAGTAAAATGTTCAGTGAGAACATACGAAGACTACATACACACAATTGCTAGAATTAAACAACCAAATCCAAGTCTCACTGAAATGCGTCTATGTCTATCACAGTACATAACATATGCAAAAAAGAGACTAAAGCATTATGTGCAAACCTAAGATTCTTAAACAATATCTCGACTTTGACCTATAGGTGATATATCTAGTCAGATTGTCAAACAACATGCAACGGAAGCAATTAAAATCAAACACATAATCAATATTAACTAAGTTAAGAATTGTACATTTGTTGTTGATTTACCTCGTTTAGGATTTATTGTGAAATCCTAGTACAGACTTGTACACGACACCTTCTTTAGCAACAGACATGTATGCTAGTACACGTTTATTATCACCACAACTCTTGAACTCGATAAAAATAAAACCGAAACCCTTTGGGTTTTGTAAACCGATCGAATGGAGAAAGGAGATGATTGATTAGGCTTAAGATCCCTAATCGATTTATGGTGTAGGAAAATAATGAACTTGGTGTTTCTTATATAGCCAAGCAATGCCTTCGAGTCTAAGTTGTATTATAATTAGGAAACCTCCATAATTACATAATACAGTCTCTCATTTATTAAATATTACACTTAACATATTAAGTAATTGATAATAATAATAAACATATAGTCGTGTCTAAATGTCAATGTGTGCAACCCCGTATGCTCAAATATTTATAGACACATATTTTATTTGACATGTTCAAATACCAACATGACCAACCATAGGTGACTACGAGAATATTTGAATCTAGGTCATTCCACCTTTTAACTTCTGTTTCTCATTTCGCGAATTACTTAAGATTACCAAATTAAATCGAGACATATCTAGATTAATTCGGGTATGGCCAGACATACATCTTTAAGTATTCACGAGTGGCCAGTAGTATCATACTTCAGTTGCAAACTGAAGGAACAAATCTTATCTTGAATACAAGCGTTAGCCATGTATTTCACTTCATTACCAGAAATAGTCTTTTTACTATCCTTATTCAGGATAGGTAGAACTATTATCAAATAATGTACTCCATTCATTTGTAACTTCTTGCATCTCAAGTCTAAGAACAAGTAAACCAATCATATATGAATTATACTTAATGACTATGATCCAATATAATTCATTGATGGGATAATCCAGTATGCATCTTGTGGATACTATGTGAGTTGGTGAGTTAATCTGACCAAACACTCAGATATTGTCTTAATTTAATTATACTCTCATATAATTAATCGACAACGGATATTTAGAATAATAATATATGCTAAAAATATTATTCAAGGATTAAAACATGAAAAATAAGATACAATTAAGATAATAAATGAAAAACTCATATATCAAATATTTATTTCATTTAATAATAAAATTGTTTATTACATCTTTTATCCAAATTCTAAACACAGATCTACATGTGATTACTAGCTAAACGAAGTCCTATACCCTCATCATGGTGAGTTAGTTTCGCTCTTGATAGAGCCTTCGTAAAGGGATCAGCTAGATTATCATATGTGTGAACTTTGAGTAAATTGAGTTCACCTTGTTCGATTTGCTCACGAACATAGTGATATCTCTTATGGTAGTGTTTGGCTCCTTTCTGAACACCGGGTTCATTCCCTATGATAATTGCTCCAGAATTGTCGCAATACATATCCATTGGAGATTTATTTGTGGGAACCACGTCAAGCCCATAAATAAACTTTCGTATCCGAACAGATTCCATGGAAGCTTCCGAAGATGCAATGTACTCGGATTCTGTTGTAGACATGGTTGTATCTCAAATCCGGTGTCACAATATCTAATATCATTTAGATCAACCTCGGGATTTCCACCATAAACAAGAACTATATCTTTAGTAGCCCTAAGGTACTTAAGAATGTTCTTGACAACAATTCAATTGTTTTCACTAGGATTCTGTTGGTATCTACTAACAATGTTCTGTGTGAAATCCACATCATACCTTGTGCATCTAACCGCATACATGATAGATCCTACTACCAAAGCATAAGCTATCCTCTGCATGCGCTCCACCTCCTAAGGTGTAGAATCATTTTGTGTGATACTTAAGTCAAGTCGTTCTTGCATTGGCACATTTCCAAGCTTGGAATTTTCCATATTAAATCGCTTTAATATTTTGTCAATGTAAGCCCTTTGACTTAGTTCTATTAACCGCTTTGTCTATCTCTAGAGATCTTTGATTCCTAAAATGAATGTCGGTTCTCCTAAATCTTTCATGGAGAAACACTTTCCAATATAACATTTAACATCGTGTAACATTGGAATGTGATTTCCCATAATCTATATGTCATCTACATATAGAATTAGGAAAGTAACATTAGTCCCACTAGTCTTTTGATATACACATGGCTCATCGGGATTTCGAATAAAACCAAATTTCTTGATTTCCTCATCAAATCGCTTATTCCATCTTCGTGATGCTTGCTTAAGTCCATAAATGGATCTTTTAAGTTTGCACACTTTGTTGGGGTTTAATGGGTCAATAAAACCTTCTCGTTGATTCATATAGATGTCCTCGTCTAGATAACCATTCAAGAAAGCTTTCTTGACATCCATTTTCCATATCTCATAGTCATAGAACGCCGCTATAGCTAAGAGAATTCTAATAGCTCTTATGTCTGCCACTAGGGAGAAGGTTTCTTCATAATCTATACCATAGACTTGAGTAAAACCTTTTGCCACGAGACGAGCTTTATAGATGTGTATATTGTCTTCCATGTCAGTCGTTATTTTAAAAAGCCATTTACAATCCACCATTTTGGTATTTGGAGGACGATCAACCAAATCCCAAACGTCGGTGTCTTTCATGGACTGCATTTCTGTCACACCCCGCTAAAGCGGAAACACGGAATGTGAAGAGCAAAGAATCATTTCTCGGGTTACACTAAAAGCAACGGTTCAAGTCATTAAGATTAAAGTTGAAAAGTACAAAAGTCAAGGATACAACCAAGATTCAAAGTTAAGACCATAATACATAATAAAATGTTTTTAATTAAAAATTCCCAAAATAAGGTCCTCTTCCCGAGGTACACTTCACATAATTGGTTTGACCCGCCTGAGCAATGCACTTCATAACTTACGCTTAGTTCCTGAAACATGAGATAAAGTGTCAACTACGAAAACGTAGTGAGTGAGTTACAGTTTATAAGTTGACCAAAGGTTTCAAATAAAGTTCGACAAGTATATATATAAGTACAAAGTTTTCCAAAAGGAGTGAGCGGATAAGTAATCTCATAAAGGTAGTTTATATACTGTCGTAATAGTTCAAGTCAAGGGTCTAGAGTTCGCAAAAGTTCGAGACAAGTTCGGAGTTCATAAAAGTTCAAGATCAGTTTGAAGTTCATAAAGGTTCAAAATAAGTTCAAAATAAGCTCAGAATAAGTTCAAAGTAAGTTCAGATTAAGTTCAAAGTAAGTTCAAAGTAAGTTCAAAGTAAGTTCAGAATAAGTTCCAAGTAAGTTCAAAGTAAGTTCAAAGTAAGTCGCGTAGCAAGCGGTAAAAGTATGTAGTCATTACCTCAGTGGTGGATTAATCCACATGTGTAAGACAGTAAGTAAGCATATGCGTAAATAATAAAGACCTATGATCCTCGAGTTGTACCAACCACTAAGCTTAATATAACGTAAGATTTAGCACACTAATCCGATTCTGGTCAAGTTCGCGCCCCTAGTTCCAGTCTAAAGTTCGAGTTCGCGAGAACTTAGTAATATGTACCCAGGTTGCTACCCTTAAGTAAGGAGTGACCGCTCCTAAGTATCGATACCCATATTTACTAACGGCTATTGTTAATAGTGTGTAGAGTTCAGTTCCAAAAAAAAGTTGCGGGGCATTTTGTCCGACCTGTTTCTAAAAATTTGTCGTTTGTACTTACGGCGTTTATATCCTCACCTAGGGTTTTGCTCCGAAATACAATCAAGCTATCATTGTCTAATCAAATATCCAAAGAGGCAAACCTATTTAGTCTAAAGTAAGCCAATCCGAATAAATGATATTGTCTACGCATATTAGTTGCAAAGTTCCAAAATAGTCCAAAAGTTCTCAAAGTTCCAAAAGTTCAAAGAGTTGCAAGTTCGTAAAGTTTCCAAAAATAGATAAATAGCTCAAAAGTTCAATAAGTTTCCAAAAATAGATAAGTAGCTCAGTAGTTCATAAAGTTTCAAAAAATAGATAAATAGCTCAGTAGTTCATAAAGTTTCCAAAAATAGATCACAAAACGTTGTACGTAAATTCAAGGGCGTAAAACAGTTTCACATAAAAGATATTGTTCACAAAATATTTTGATCTCATGTTTCCCCCAAAAAGAGTACTTAAAAGGTAAGAGTAAGGAGGGGTGTAACTCACGGATTGCGAAGACAAAGAAACTCGGGAATCGGTCGGAGCGGGAGCCGGGAATCACGGGTCGCCTATTAATACCAAGATAGTCCAATTATTATTATCTTATTATGTTATTGTACTTAAGATAATATAATTAAGTTTTCAATTAAACTTTAAGTGTCAAGGTTAAGTATTGTCCGAAATAGTCCAAAGCGGTGAAAGTTACGTTTTTGTCCAAAAGTCCAATTTTTGACGTTATTATTATTGTGTTACAAACAACTTGGTCGCTGAATTGGTTTGGAATTTTCTAATGAAATTTGGGTAGCGCTTCCGCGCCCAAATTTCATATCCAAAAATTCAATCTCCAATTCCGCTCACAAATGCCTATAACACGATAACATATATATATACGAGTTCATTTAAGTCCAAAAGTTCATTACAAGACACCAATGTATATTTATTTTCCAAACTCAGTCCCAAAGTGGTATTTACGAAAAGTCAGCAAGTCAAACAAGTCCAAAACGTCAAAATAAAGCAATCGGGAAAAATCAGTCAGGCCTGTGCGCCGTTGTGACCTTTAGGACGGCGCACAGAACCAGTTTTTCACCTCGCTGGGTCGTCCTGGTCACAGGGACGGTGCACGGGTTGCGTTTTCGGGATTTTTCGTTCAAAACAATTATTTTGGCCACGGATTTCAACATGCAATTGGTCTAGACTCATTAAAACTTCATTTCCAGTGTTCCTAAAGTGTTTTTATTCATAAAAACATAGATCTAAACAATATTTCGGTTAAAAATCGTTTTTGTACATAAAACGTTATAAATCTTTATAAAAACTTATTTTGAATCCATAGATCATCCATGCAAGTTGTTATTTATATAAAAACAGTAAGTTAAAAGAAATCTACCGGTGGAAATCGCTTGGATGATGGTTTGGTGATGTTTGAACTCCGAAAATCTTTACAAAAATGGTCCTTTACCGAAATTTCTTGGTTCCTTTTGTTTCTTTGGTTGATTTGGACGATTTTGATGGATAAAAATAGAGTTTTAGTGCTGGAAATCTTCTGGAAGTGATGAAGTTTAAGAAGGTTTTGAGAGAAAAAGTGGGGTTTGTGTGTGTTTTTGTTTTATAAAAAGGTAAAATGAAATGAAAATAAACAAAAACCATTAAGTGGGGTGTTGGTACTGCAAATGCAGTGAATAATGACTGGAACCCGAGATTGATTGGGTGAAAATATGTAGGAAATCGAGGCATGCAAAAATTTCAAAAATATTTCGGAGTTAGTCCTCGAGGACGGCGCACAAGGTCACTGTGCGCCGTTCTGGACCAGTTTTGTAACGAAAATTTGATTTTTGCTGTTTTTGTTATTTTTGCGTTATTGTTTCGTTGGACCCTTTTCGTTAACTAAAAGTTCTTAATTATGTTACGTTATGAACTTAGGAAAGTTCATTAGGTGTTTTCTTGGTATTAGGATTTATATAAATTGATTCCGGTTGTGATTCCGACAAGAGCGCGTTTCTGGTAAAGATTCAATTTAAAGACACAATAGACAAAACGAGAGACATAGGTCGTAAAGAACACCTGAAATTTGACGGTTGTCACAATTTCCACATTCGCAACCTTAAGCCATTTTTCAGAGTCAGACCCTGATAATGCAACTTTGAAAGTAATACATGTTTCTCATTGCCTAAAGCTGCATTTAGGTTTAGCCTGTGAGGTTGAGACTAAGGCATAACATGATGCTCAATCCCCCCCCCCCCCCCCCCCCCCCAAATTGATGTTCACCAGTATGAGTAGAAGTTGATGCATCTTCCTCTTGAATCTCATCAAGGTATACTATCCTCCCATTGTTTTCTTAAACGATAAGCTTCGTTTCGAAAAACTTGGCATACCGTGCAACTTTAACAGTTTATTCGGTAGGATTATAAAAGTAGTAATCCATCGTTTCCTTTGGGTATCTTACAAAGATACACTTAATAGATCTTTGTTCGAGTTTGTCAGGCGTATCATGCTTCATAAGTGCCTCACAACCCCATACCTTTAAGTAACATATATAGTGAATTTTCCGTTCCATATTTCATATGGTGTCTTATCAACTTTCTTAGTTGGAACCATATTGAGAATGCGTACAGCAGACTATGGAGCGTAATCCCAAAAAGATAATGGAAGAGTAGTAAGGTTCATCATCGATCTAACCATGTCAAGCAAGCTTCGATTACTCCTCTCCGATATACCATTATGTTGTGGAGTATAGGGAGGATTTGTTGGACAATTCCACGTGCTTGAAGATGTTCCTTAAACTCTTGGCTTAAGTATTCACCACCACGATCCGATCGAAGGATTTTGATGGTTTTGCCGAGTTGATTTTCTACTTCGTTTTGGAACGCTGTGAATGTTTCAAACACCTCATGTTTATATTTAAGCAAGTAAACATAACCGTAACGGCTGAAATCATCCGTAAATGTAACGAAATATCTAGCACCTTTCTTTGACACATGTCTAAAGGGACCGCATACATCAGTATGTATGATTCCTAATAGATCTGTTGCCCTTTGCGTTTGATGCGGAAAAGGTTTCCTTGTCATTTTTCCCGATACGCAAGATTCACATTTATCAAATAAATCATCACTTGATTTTAAAAGCCCTTCACATTAAAGCCTTTCAATACGATGCTTGCCTATGTGTGCAAGACGAAAATGCCAAAAATAAGTTGAGTCTAAGTTAGACTTAACTCGTTTAGTGCTAATATTGAACATAAAGTTATTATTTAAAGACTAATAATCATGCAAATCTATTTCAAACATACCATTATTATCATCACATTATAATAATGAACATTATGTTTGGAAACAGAAATACCAAATTCAGTAAAACAATTAGTGAATCCATTATTCTTTAAAACTGGAGTGAAACAATTCCCATAACAATAGTAGGTGCATAATGACAATTGTCTAAAACAAGAATTATGCCCGAGGGTAAATGTAAGTCGAAACTTCCAATGGCTTCCACAACTTCACGTATGCCATTGCCGAAGTATAGGTACAAAGATCCATTCTTCAGTTTCTTCTTTGCTCTAATCCCTGTAAGTAATTACAAATATGAGTACCACATCCAGTGTCATATACCCATGAATTTGTTTTAGAGAAAGAATATAACTCTATAGTGAAGATACCTGAAGGTCCGGTGTCACTGACTCACTTCTTATCTTGCACTTCACCTAAAAACTTATGACAGTTCCTCTTCCAATGCCCCACTATTCCACAGTGGTGACATCCATCATCCTTAGCAGGAAGCTCCTTTTTAGCTGGAGGGGTACGCTTAGTCTTGGAAGCATAAACAACAGTTTGTTTATTCTTACCATCATGTTTAGCTTTGCCCTTAGATAGCGGTTGTCTTTTTCTTCTTATGAACCCTACCACCACTGATCGCCAAGGATCTGGTTGGTAGACGATTTCTTGGAAAGACTTTTCTAAAATTCCACGAGCATCGCATGAAGTTCATTGAGATTCTTTGCCATACCAAGAATACTATAGTGACGCGTAAATTCATCAAAACCCTCTGCAATGGAATTGAGAACAATACCAACATAAATAGGTTGATGGTAGGGGTAATTCATCCTTTCCAATCTATCAAAGTAGTTTTTCATGTTGAGCACGTGAATTCCTACTGGTGTTCCATCAACATGCTTACACTCATGTAATTCTCGAATCAATTCGTTCAGTTCAAGACCGACTTGTATCTCATAAAAAGTGCGAAGCTCAGTGATTATCTCATCAGGGCACTTATTTTCAAACTGCTTTTTTAGTCCAGGGGTCATACCGCTTAGCATTAAGCATGCAACTTCATTATGACGTTCATACGTTGCATTATAAGTTGCCAAAGTTGCCTCGTCATTAGCATGAGCAGGCTCAAGAGACATCGGTGTACTAATGACCGGTAAACGTTTCATCACTCGTTAGAAACAATTCTCAGTTGACGAAACCAGTCATTGAAGTTTGGCCCAATAAGTTTTTCGCCTTTGAACATTATTTTGATTTCTGACATAATCGCATTAGATTCGGGATTTTTTGCCATTTCTACGAAACTGAAAGAAAGTTCAATTTAGTACTTTCGATAAATTTATTCTTAGGAAATTTCAAAACCCATGGTTTAATTTCCATTAATACTAGGATCCAAATGACATAAACACCCGTTCCATCAGTTGATCTGCTAGGAACAAATGTTACTCAAATGGTAAGCGGCGCTCAATAATTGCATTTACCGATGCAATTCCTAGAAATGAGACTTAATGTCAATTTAATGATCAAGCATCAATATGGTGGTCATGACATTAATCATGTTTTGTCGCATCTTATTGCCTCGTTGTTAAGGTCTCACCGCTTAACTCGATTTAAGTTGTCCAACTGAAGACTGCAAATAGTCCACCAACGTCTCACGATAAGTGGTAATCCACCTTGGAAACCCTTTACCTACGTCTCACGTAGAAGTAACGAGCAAGTACAAGTTGTTTTAGCAACATGGATGACAATTAACTTAATTACATGGGTGACAAAATATTTCATGTACGAAGAAGCATTCATACAACTTCGTAACATAATCTAAAAGTAAAAACGATTTTCATTACTTTTATAATAATTTTACGTACGACTAGATGTCTAATTCCTATACACCACGTGTATTAATTAAATGTTAACTCGTTATTATAAAACCCGTTCGATAGCTCTTTTTCAACACGACCATGTAAGAACGGTGAGGGTGGTCAGCGCGAAGCAATATTAAAAACCGACATCATTAAGGGTAGAATACACACAAAAATTCTTGCCTTGACATCACGGTTTTAATAGGTGAGCCTAGTTGAGAATTATACGAATAAAGATTTACAATCAACCATGAATTAGAGATAACACGTTTATTTAAAAACTATTCGATTTTAAATTATTTTATAAAATTACACGTTCCGTCGTTGGAGCATATTACGGTATATGTAACCCAAGCAAATGCGTTTTAACTACAAAGTAATTTAAAACCTAGTTTCATAATTCTTTAGGTCAATATTATTTTATTTTTTCAAAATAACAATTGTCAGTCTACGTTAAATAATAATATCTAAAACCTAAAGAATTAACTACGCAACAAAGTGAGTGTGCCTAATAGCAAAAAGATCTCTACGTCATTGTATATATATTGCTAAAGGGGAAACGGTACCCCAGCGAAACAAAAGATGGAGGAAATGGGAAGTGTGAGATTTAAACTCTTGACCCCTTCTATATGGAAACACTAATTTACCACTGGGACAATGAAGCCTTTGATATATATATATT
>CAJVGC010000508.1:45148270-45191806 GCA_910822075.1 Senecio squalidus | reverse complement strand
TCATAAAGGTAGTTTATATACTGTCGTATAGTTCAAGTCAAGGGTCTAGAGTTCCAAAAGTCGAGACAAGTTCGGAGTTCATAAAAGTTCAAGATCAGTTTTGAAGTTCATAAAGGTTCAAAATAAGTTCAAAATAAGCTCAGAATAAGTTTCAGTAAGTTCAGATTAAGTTCAAAGTAAGTTCAAAGTAAGTTCAAAGTAAGTTCAGAATAAGTTCCAAGTAAGTTCAAAGTAAGTTCAAAGTAAGTCGCGTAGCAAGCGTAAAAGTATGTAGTGATTACCTCAGTGGTGATTACCCCCCATGTGTAAGACAGTAATAAGCATATGCGTAAATAATAAAGACCTATGATCCTCGAGTTGGCCAACCACTAAGCTTATATAACGTAAGATTTAGCACACTAGTCCGATTCTGGTCAAGTTCGCGCCCCTAGTTCCAGTCTAAAGTTCGAGTTCGCGAGAACTTAGTAATATGTACCCAGGTTGCTACCCTTAAGTAAGGAGTGACCGCTCCGAAGTATCGATACCCATATTACTAACGGCTATTGTTATAGTGTGTAGAGTTCAGTCCAAAAAAAGTTGCGGGGCATTTGTCCGACCTGTTTCTAAAAATTTGTCGTTTGTACTTACGGGCGTTATATCCTCACCTAGGGTTTTGCTCCGAAATACAATCAAGCTATCATTGTCTAAATCAAATATCCAAAGAGGCAAACCTATTTAGTCTAAAGTAAGCCAATCCGAATAAATGATATTGTCTTCCATTATTAGTTGCAAAGTTCCAAAATAGTCCAAAAGTTCTCAAAGTTCCAAAAGTTCAAAGAGTTGCAAGTTGCGTAAAGTTTCCAAAAATAGATAAATAGCTCAAAGTTCAATAAGTTTCCAAAAATAGATAAGTAGCTCAGTAGTTCATAAAGTTTCAAAAAATAGATAAATAGCTCAGTAGTTCATAAAGTTTCCAAAAAAGATCACAAAACGTTGTACGTAAATTCAAGGGCGTAAAACATTTCACATAAAAGATATTGTTCACAAAATATTTTGATCTCATGTTTCCCCCCAAAAAGAGTACTTAAAAGGTAAGAGTAAGGAGCGGATTGGCGAAGACAAAGAAACTCGGGATCGGTCGGAGCGGAGCCGGGAATCACGGGTCGCCTATTAATACCAAGATAGTCCAATTATTATTATCTTATTATGTTATTGTACTTAAGATAAGATAATTAAGTTTTCAATTAAACTTTAAGTGTCAAGGTTAAGTATTGTCCGAAATAGTCCAAAGCGTGAAAGTTACGTTTTTGTCCAAAAGTCCAATTTTGTGACGTTATTATTATTGTGTTACAAACAACTTGGTCGCTGAATTGGTTTGGAATTTTCTAATGAAATTTGGGTAGCGCTTCCGCGCCCAAATTTCATATCCAAAAAATTCAATCTCCAATTCCGCTCACAAATGCCTATAACACGATAACATATATATATAACGAGTTCATTTAAGTCCAAAGTTCATTACAAGACACCAATGTATATTTATTTTCCAAACTCAGTCCCAAAGTGGTATTTACGAAAAGTCAGCAAGTCAAACAAGTCCAAAACGTCTCGGGAAAAATCAGTCAGGCCTGTGCGCCGTTGTGACCTTTAGGACGGCGCACAGAACCAGTTTTTCACCTCGCTGGGTCGTCCTGGTCACAGGGACGGTGCACGGGTTGCGTTTTCGGGATTTTTCGTTCAAAACAATTATTTTGGGCCACGGATTTCAACATGCAATTGGTCTAGACTCATTAAAACTTCATTTCCAGTGTTCCTAAAGTGTTTTTATTCATAAAAACATAGATCTAAACAATATTTCGGTTAAAAATCGTTTTTGTACATAAAACGTTATAAATCTTTATAAAAACTTATTTGAATCCATAGATCATCCATGCAAGTTTGTTATTTATATAAAAACAGTAAGTTAAAAGAAATCTACCGGTGGAAATCGCTTGGATGATGGTTTGGTGATGTTTTGAACTTCCGAAAATCTTACAAAAAATGGTCCTTATACCCGAAATTTCTTGGTTCCTTTTGTTTCTTTGGGTTGATTTGGACGATTTGATGGAAAATAGAGTTTTAGGTGCTGGAAATCTTCTGGAAGTGATGAAGTTTAAGAAGGTTTTGAGAGAAAAAGTGGGGTTTGTGTGTGTTTTTGTTTTATAAAAAGGTAAAATGAAATGAAAATAAACAAAAACCATTAAGTGGGGTGTTGGTACTGCAAATGCAGTGAATAATGACTGGAACCCGAGATTGATTGGGTGAAAATATGTAGGAAATCGAGGCATGCAAAAATTTCAAAAATATTTCGGAGTTAGTCCTCGAGGACGGCGCACAAGGTCACTGTGCGCCGTTCTGGACCAGTTTTGTAACGAAAATTTGATTTTTGCTGTTTTTGTTATTTTTGCGTTATTGTTTCGTTGGACCCTTTTCGTTAACTAAAAGTTCTTAATTATGTTACGTTATGAACTTAGGAAAGTTCATTAGGTGTTTTCTTGGTATTAGGATTTATATAAATTGATTCCGGTTGTGATTCCGACAAGAGCGCGTTTCTGGTAAAGATTCAATTTTAGACAAAACGAGAGACATAGGTCGTAAAGAACACCTGAAATTTTGACGGTTGTCACAATTTTCCTCATTCGCAACCTTAAGCCATTTTTCAGAGTCAGACCCTGATAATGCAACTTTGAAAGTAATACATGTTTCTCATTGCCTAAAGCTGCATTTAGGTTTAGCCTGTGAGGTTGAGACTAAGGCATAACATGATGCTCAATCCCCCCCCCCCCCCCCCCCCCCCCCAAATTGATGTTCACCAGTATGAGTAGAAGTTGATGCATCTTCCTCTTAAATCTCATCAAGGTCTACTATCCTCCCATTGTTTTCTTAAACGATAAGCTTCGTTTCGAAAAACTCGGCATACCGTGCAACTTTAACAGTTTATTCGGTAGGATTATAAAAGTAGTAATCCATCGTTTCCTTTGGGTATCTTACAAAGATACACTTAATAGATCTTTGTTCGAGTTTGTCAGGCGTATCATGCTTCACAAGTGCCTCACAGCCCCATACCTTTAGTGACTTTTCCGTTCCATATTTCATATGGTGTCTTATCAACTTTCTTAGTTGGAACCATATTGAGAATGCGTACAGCAGACTATGGAGTGTAATCCCAAAAAGATAATGGAAGAGTAGTAAGGTTCATCATCGATCTAACCATGTCAAGCAAGCTTCGATTCCTCCTCTCAGATATACCATTATGTTGTGAAGTATAGGGAGGATTTGTTGGACAATTCCATGTGCTTGAAGATGTTCCTTAAACTCTTGGCTTAAGTATTCACCACCACGATCCGATCGAAGGATTTTGATGGTTTTGCCGAGTTGATTTTCTACTTCGTTTTGGAACACTATGAATGTTTCAAAAACCTCATGTTTATGTTTAAGCAAGTAAACATAACCATAACGGCTGAAATCATCCGTAAATGTAACGAAATAGCTAGCACATTTCTTTGACACATGCCTAAAGGGACCGCATACATCAGTATGTATGATTCCTAATAGATCTGTTGCCCTCTGTGTTTGATGCGGAAAAGGTTTCCTTGTCATTTTTCCCGATACGCAAGATTCACATTTATCAAATGAATCGTCACTTGATTTTGAAAGCCCTTCACATTAAATCCTTTCAATACGATGCTTGCCTATGTGTGCAAGACGAAAATGCCATAAATAAGTTGAGTCTAAGTTAGACTTAACTCGTTTAGTGCTAATATTGAATATAGAGTTATTATTTAAAGACTAATAATCATGCAAATCTATTTCAAACATACCATTATTATCAATCACATTATAATAATGAACATTATGTTTGGAAACAGAAATACCAAATTCAGTAAAACAATTAGTGAATCCATTATTCTTTAAAACTGGACTGAAACAATTCTCATAACAATAGTAGGTGCATAATGACAATTGTCTAAAACAAGAATTATGCCCGAGGGTAAATGTAAGTCGAAACTTCCAATGGCTTCCACAACTTCACGTATGCCATTGCCGACGTATAGGTACAAAGATCCATTCTTCAGTTTCTTCTTTGCTCTAACTCCCTGTAAGTAATTACAAATATGAGTACCACATCCAGTGTCATATACCCAAGAATTTGTTTTAGATAAAGAATATAACTCTATAGTGAAGATACCTGAAGGTCCGATGTCACTGACTCACTTCTTATCTTGCACTTCACCTAAATACTTATGTCAGTTCCTCTTCCAATGGCCCACCATTCCACAGTGGTGACATCCATCATCCTTAGCAGGAAGCTCTTTTTTAGCTGGAGGGGTACGCTTAGTCTTGGAAGCATAAACAACAGTTTGTTTATTCTTACCATCCTGTTTAGCTTTGCCCTTAGATAGCGGTTGTCTTTTCTTCTTATGAACCCTACCACCACTGATCGCCAAGGATCTGGTTGGTAGCCAATTTCTTGGAAAGACTTTTCTCAAATTCCACGAGCATCGCATGAAGTTCATTGAGATTCTTTGCCATACCAAGAATACTGTAGTGACGCGTAAATTCATCAAAACCCTCTGAAAGGGAATTGAGAACAATACCAATAGCAATAGGTTGATGGTAGGGGTAATTCTTCCTTTCCAATCTATCAAAGTAGTTTTTCATGTTGAGCACGTGAGTTCCTACTGGTGTTCCATCAACATGCTTACACTCATGTAATTCTCGAAGCAATTCGTTCAATTCAAGACCGGATTGTATCTCATACAAAGTGCGAAGCTCAGTGATTATCTCATCAGGCCACTTATTTTCAAACTGCTTTTGTAGTCCATGGGTCATACCGCTTAGCATTAAGCATGCAACTTCATTATGACGTTCATACGTTGCATTATAAGTTGCCCAAGTTGCCTCGTCATTAGCATCAGCAGGCTCAAGACACATCGGTGTACTAATGACTGGTAAACGTTTCATCACTCGTTTGAAACAATTCTCAATTGACGAAACCAGTCATTGAAGTTTGGCCCAATAAATTTTTCGCCTTTGAACATTATTTTGATTTCTGACATAATCGCGTTAGATTCGGGATTTTCTGCCATTTCTACGAAACTGAAAGAAAGTTCAATTTAGTACTTTCGATAAATTTATTCTTAAGAAATTTCAAAACCCATGGTTTCATTTCCATTAAGACTAGGATCCAAATGACATAAACACCCGTTCCATCAGTTGATCTGCTAGGAACAAATGTTACTCAAATGGTAAGTGACGCTCAATAATTGCATTTACCGATGCGATTCCTAGAAATGAGACTTAATGTCAATTTAATGATCAAGCATCAATATGGTGATCAAACGTTAATCATGTTTTGTTGCATCTTATTGCCTCGTTTTTAAGGTCTCACCGCTTAACTCGATTTAAGTTGTCCAACTGAAGATTGCAAATAGTCCACCACCGTCTCACGATAAGTGGTAATCCACCTTGGAAACCCTTTACCTACGTCTCACGTAGAAGTAACGAGCAAGTACAAGTTGTCTTAGCAACATGGATGACAATTAACTTAATTACACCGGTGACAAAATATTTCATGTACGAAGAAGCATTCATACAACTTCGTAACATAATCTAAAAGTAAAAACGATTTTCATTACTTTTACAATAATTTTACGTACGACTAGATGTCTAATTCCTATACACCACGTGTATTAATTAAATGTAACTCGTTATTATAAAACCCGTTCGGTAGCTCTATTTCAACACGACCATGTAAGAACGATGAGGGTGGTCAGCGCGAAGCAATATTAAAAACCGACCTCATTAATGGTAGAATACACACAACAGTTCTTGCCATGACATCACGTTTTAATAGGTGAGCCTAGTTGAGAATTATACGAATAAAGATTTACAATCAACCATGAATTAGAGATAACACGTTTATTTAAAAACTATTCGATTTTAAATTATTTTATAAAATTACACGTTCCGTCGTTGGAGCATATTACGGTATATTTAACCCAAGCAAATGCGTTTTAGAACGTATAACTACAAAGTAATTTAAAACCTAGTTTCATAATTCTTTAGTCAATATTATTTTATTTTTTCAAAATAACAATTGTCAGTCTACGTTAAACAATAATATCTAAAACTTAAAGAATTAACTACGCAACAAAGTGGGTGTGCCTAATAGCAAAAAGATCTCTACGTCATTATAGATATATATTGCTAAAGGGGAAACGGTACCCCAACGAAACAAAAGATGGAGGAAATGGGAAGTGTGAGATTTAAACTCTTGACCCCTTGTATATGGAAACACTAATTTACCACTGGGACAATAAAGCCTTTAATATATATATATATATATCTATATATATCTATATATATATATATATATATATATATATATATATATATATATATATATATATATTATATAACTCCCGTTTCGCTTGGAAACGGATCACATACATTCATTCAAGTAGGCAATTTTGGATTGCGTAAGTTATTTAATATATAGAATACAATTATCAAATAATTCCCGCAAATAACCTTTTAAGTCTATTTTTATAAAGTGTCGCACATATTCAATTAACTCGTGTAATAATATGTTTAACCAATTTCAATTAACATATATCTAACATCGTAATCATCTTCGTAAAAATATGCATGTAGTTTTACGATTATGATTATTGCTTAATAGAAATCTCACAAAGGTAATTAAACATCAAATATTGTATTTTAGGTTTAGTTTCTAATTAACATTTAATTCTAAAAAAAACAAAAGAAACTTTTTTCTTTTTTTTTTATATATATAAACTCATCCCGCTGCGGCGCAATTGCATCCACTGCGTCGCAGTCGGGCTTCAGATCAGAAATTTTGTTTTCTTCTTTTGGTCGAACCAAATAACCAAATCCCCCCTAATTTTTGATGTTTTTAACTAGTTAACTTGAATTACGATCTGACTGATCCCACTATAGGTATATATATCTAATTAGATTGTCAAACAACATGCAGCGGAAGCAATTAGAATCAAACATATAATCAATATTAACTAAGTTAAGAATTGCACATTTGTTGTTGATTTACCTCGTTTAGGATTTATAGTGAAATCCTACTACATGCTTGTACACGACACATTCTTTAGCAACAAACTTGTATGCTAGTACACGTTTATTATCATCGCAACTCTTGAACACTCGATAAAAACAAAACCGAAACCCTTTGGGTTTTGTAAACCGATCGAATGGAGAAAGGAGAGGATCGATTAGGCTTAAGATCCCTAATCGATTTATGGTGTAGGAAAATAATGAACTTGGTGTTCCTTATATAGCCAAACAATGTCTTGTAATCCAAGTTGTATTATAATTAGGAAACCTCCATAATTATATAGTACATCCTCCCATTTATTAAATATGACACCTATATTAAGTAATACATAATAATAAAAACGTTTAGTGGTGTTTAAATGAAAATGTGTGCAACTCCGTATGCTTAAATATTTATAGACACACATTTTATTTGACGTGTTCAAATACCAACATGATTTGAATCAAAAACTCGCATATATAGCCATGACAAATAAACGATCAAAAGTATAAAATTATAGAGCCGAGTTCCACAAAATATTCAAACATCGAAGCAACAAGTTAGAAATACCTTTCTTGACAAGATAAAATTTTCCTAAGATATCCAAGTCTTATAACGTGCTTTGACATGTGATTCCTTATCTTGCGTAAATTAGTCAGACATTAGTCATTTCTAATCGATCTCTTACATGTTCTCGCCGGTTAAGATATCCAAAGATCTTCATAGGCTATGTCACCATAAAGTTTTTTGTATTTTGATGCTTAGTAACAATTCAAGAGACATAGGTGTTATATATATATAGAATATAATACGCGGAAACTCTAGCTCATAACAAGGCTATGCCCATCAACCCCGAAAAAATGTCCAATATGTATATGTATGTAATAAGTTGTTTTGACGTATAAGACTATCAACATAAATTAATATCTAATCTCTTACCTAATCTATACCGAACTTTAATAATTTAATATATAAGCTTAAAAATGAACGTAATATATACATCAAATAACACCTAAATCTCACTATTTCTCCCTCTTCATTTATACCAATCAATTTTGCACATTTTTTAAATTAAAACTTTAAGTCTCTTGTTAGGTTGGACGGAGTAAGGCAAAACTCACCTCGATGAGTTTACCACTTGCGCGCGAGTCTTATTTTCGAGGGTAAAACTCACCGAGGTGAGTTTGTTACCAGGGTGAGTTTGTTTCGTTGGTTTGGGTGCCAAAGGTGAGTTACTCACCTTGGGTGAGTTTGAAATAGGTGGGGCCCACAATTGTTTTAAACCGTTGCATGATTTTTTTTAAAAAAAAACTTTTTTAAACCCCACTTTTTACCTATAAATACCCACTAACTCAACCATTTTTAAACACATATCTTCCAAATTCATACAATATCTAAACCTTTCATACTTTCTTCAAAAAAATGTCTAACCAAAACACTCCCTGACCCAACAAACGTCAACCAAGAACCCTCAACCGAAGCAATCCACCGACACCCGACGACACTTTTAATCTACGAAACCCCTCACCGAACGTGAACCCGACCTTACCCAAACCAACCTTACCGAAACCCGGTGCCGTCATCGGAAGAACGTGACTTTCAATCTTTTGGGATGCAAACAAACATGTGGCTTTCAATCTTTTTAGTTTATAAATAATAGTATTTAAATGAAAAAGGTAAGGTGAGTTGGGGTTAAAAGTGGTCGCGGTGAGTACGTGGTGAGTCTTATTTCCTGAGTAAGGTGAGTTTGTTTTCTGAAGAGAGAAAGCTGACGTTGCAGGGTGAGTTGCCCTCCTTATTCCGTTTAGCCTTAGGTTTAAAATTTAGATCCAACAATCAAGATCCTTTCGAAATTATATTGATATACTTTACCGTTCGATATATTATTTCACCCACCTACCTAAGAAATCTTAACTATGTTATTGTACGGACACACATAAATATACAATATACAATATACGATAGACATGTTTTAAAATTTGAAGTACAATTGCTTGGATAATATGCTTAAATCGTGTATAATTTCATTTTCACAAAGTACTTTGACCCAATACTTTGTCTTTAAATTCTGTAAAATCAATACTATTTGAAACACCTCTTTAATAAAACCGAAACAGCTAGTCAATTATAAACAATTAAAACAAAAAGGCATCAACTAATTGTTGTACCCATTGGTTTCGACGTGGATAAAATAAGTTACGGTGCAATTGGTGGGGTTATGATGTGTAAATATACCGTTTCGATCGGGGGTTCTGATGTATAAATATACCGTTTCGATCGAGACACAACTCTTAAATATGGCTAATATGCGGAAACGAAATAGCTCGAACTATATCCTTAATACTGGGATATTTTTAGCCATTTTTCCAAAATCATCAAAACAAGTGACATGTCACCCTATCCATAAGACTCCATAAGACTGCTCTCAATGGAGCGTTGTTCATGGCGTTTTACCTCCCCCCCCCCCCCCCCCCACCACCCATAACTCCGTTATGGCTGGGGGAGGCGTTATCCGGCGTTTTGGGTGGCGGTGTTGCTCCAACAACGCGATGTTTGTGGGTTTTTTTTTCTTTTCTTTTCTTCCTGTTTATATATTAACATATACATATATATATAAATATATATATATATATATCATGAATATAGAGGGAGAGAAGAAAAAGAGATTGCACGTGGTTTTTTGGGTGGGAAAAAATGGAGAAAATGGTTGGAGGAAGAAGAAAGGGTAAGGTTGATAGTGTTAGTAGGGAATAGGCTCGATACATATAACCTATAAGCCCTAAAAAGCTAACACAACACAGGATAAAGACTAAGTCCCTTCTACATCAAGGAAAGGCTCTTAGTCCCTTCCATATTATGCAGGCTCTCGGCTCCGGGGCCGGCACTCAGGCCTCAGCTCCCTGCTCCAGGAAAAATGGCCCGGCACCTGGCCCCGTGTCCGGGAACCAGGCCGTGTCCGGGAATCAAGCCCGTGTCCCGGCAAGTGTCCGGGAGCCAAGCCCGTGTCCCGGCAATGTCCCGGGAGCCAAGCCCGTGTCCCGGCAATATCCCGGGAGCCAAGCCCGTGTCCCGGCAATGTCCCGGGAGCCAAGCCCGTGTCCCGGCAATGTCCCGGGAGCCAAGCCCGTGTCCCGGCAAGTGTCCGGGAGCCAAGCCCGTGTCCCGGCAATGTCCCGGGAGCCAAGCCCGTGTCCCGGCAAGTGTCCGGGAGCCAAGCCCGTGTCCCGGCAATGTCCCGGGAGCCAAGCCCGTGTCCCGGCAATGTCCCGGGAGCCAAGCCCGTGTCCCGGCAAGTGTCCGGGAGCCAAGCCCGTGTCCCGGCAATGTCCCGGGAGCCAAGCCCGTGTCCCGGCAAGTATCCGGGAGCCAAGCCCGTGTCCCGGCAGTGTCCGGGAACTTGGCCCCGTGTCCCGGCAATGTCCGGGAACCTGGCCTCGTGTCCCGGCAGTGTCCGGGAGCCAAGCCCCGTATCCCGGCAGTGTCCGGAAACCTGGTCCCGTGTCCCGGCAGCGTCCGGGAACCAGGCCCCGTGCCCCGACAGTGTCCGGGAGCCAAGCCCCGTGTCCCGGCTGTGTCCCGGCACCTAGCGCCCCTGTGTCTGGAAATCTGCCGATCAGTCCGACACTCATGGCCTGGCATGTATAAGGATTTGTGTAGACCAACACTGATGCTTTGGAGTTCGTCTCACAGTACCATACTCCTGACATCCTACCAGTCAGACACTCAAGCCTAATCCTTGAGTGTAACCGTCAGAGCATTAATAAAGTTATATTAATGACATAGACGTTAATAGCCATTGGAATCCTATTGATGAGCCATAAATGGTCATCATTGCCATACGTTGTTAATACCTGGAAGTGTTGGGTATAAATACTTAACACTTCAGGTTTTGGAGACAACTTCATCATCTTCCTCACATACTCACTGACCGGAATACTTAACCATATTCCGTCAAGCCCTTCCGATCAATCTCTTGTCCACCTTAGACTCGCCAAGAGTCTGTTAGGTTTGCACTGCTTGAGCAGGAGGCCAAGAGAGTGATCAATCTAACCCAAGTTACTGAGCCTGTCAATCCTTGCTCAAACATTGGCGCCATCCGTGGGACACGTTTTAGCAACGGTGTCTCATTTCATTTCTATCTTTTTGCATTTCATTTCTTAGTTTCACCACCATTTTTTCTTCTCCATGGAAGGCAATTCCCCATCACAAATCGGTTCATTTAAGCCAAAGACAACCACCAAAACCCCATCCACCACCCCACCTAATTACATATACATGGCGCAGGAAGAAACTACATCTCGCAAAAGGAAGGCATCAGTCCTTCAGGATTGGGTGATGGAACCTATTTGCTTCCCACCAATTGAAACTCCTTCCATCAACCTTGTAGTAATACAAATCCGGTTAGCCAACTATGAAGTGACGAATGAAGAGGTACATCTGCCTATTCTATGGCTGCTATCCTAGAAGGAAAAACACTCAAAACGATACAACACAATCTCCTTTGGTCAGCTTCTCAGGTGAGACACATCGATCAATAGGCAAAATAAGCATGTAGTTAATGTTGGGAGAATACCCTTACTACTGGGGCAAAATGATAAAATTAGCAAGAATTAGTTCATCATCGGCCTACAATGTCCTACTGGGCAGGCCCTCAACAGTTTGGACCAATTTCATCTACCATCCATGACATGGTCGAATTCCCTATCCTAGTTGGCATAGCCACACTTAGGGACAGGATGTCATGTCCAAAATACTAATCCGTCTAAAAAATGTCCTAGGCAACCATTCATGGTGGCCAGACAGGAAAAAAGTTTTAACTTAGTCAGATCTTTGTATCCATAAAGGCGTTGGATGCCATGAGACTTTCGGCCTACAAAGTCCTACTGGGTAGGCTCTCAAAAATTTGGATCAATTCCATCTACCATCCATGACGTGGCACTGTGTCATACCCTAGTTGGCATAGTCGCAAGGATGCATTGGCCAAGATATAGATCTAAAAGTGTCATGAACACAATATGGATCTAAATGGGTCATGGAAATAATCTGGATGAGAAAGTGTCATGGATACAGTACGCATCTAAATAATGTCATGGACACAAGACTGATCTGAAAGTGTCAGGGGAACAATAAAAACCTAAAAGTGCCATGGGCACAATAAAGAGGAACAAACTTGATTTACACATTACTAATCCGGATGGAAGAAGCTTTGCTGGAATACTATCCATCCTTACATGATAGTTATCCCGGCATTGATAGTTTTCTTGGAAAGATAGCCATCATGGCGTAATAGCCATCCTGGCATGATAACCGTCCTGAATGGTAGTCATTTCATTTCCATTCATCTAGTTACTAGTAGTACATCTTTCCCATGACGGAAGTAACTTATCTTGAGTCATTTCACCAACACCAGAAATGCCCACCACGATATCAAATGCCTACTAAATGTCATAAGGATGATATATTCGACCTCCGCAAACAAAGCTTGCATCTCATTTCCACAAACCAGGATCATTGATCCGGACAACAATAAATAAATAAATAAATAAATTCGGCCAGATCCTGAGAGCCGGCCAGTTAGGCCAAATCCGGACAGCCAGCCATTTTAGCCAGATCCGGACGGCCAGCCATTTCGGCCAGGTACTGACACCCGACCAGCTCGGCCAAATCCGGACAGTCGGCTAGCTAAGCAGACCTTTATATTCGGCCAGTTGGAACGGCCTTGATAGTCGTCCAACTTTGGCAACATTTTGATAGTCAGATTTGGCAATATTTTGATATCCAGCGTGACAAGATCTTAACAGCCTTGGAGATGGATTTTGACCAGAAGTTGTCGGCTGGCAAAGACCTTACTATCTATCCTAGAATACTAGTCATCTTGTCATATTCATTATCTTGGCGTACTAACCATCTTGGCATGATAGCCATCTGGAGATAATAGCCATCCATGCATAATATCCTTCCTGGCATACTAACCATTTTGGCCATCCAGCCACAATAACCATCCTGGTATGATAGCCACTCTGCCACAATAGTCATCCCGACTATAGGCCAGTTTTACAAGTATTGTTGGTGTGAAGCCACACAACCAACACCAATCAATCTTTCGTTTCAACTTGTCTCAACGTTAAGGACGGATCCCAACCAGTAATTCTTGCCAATGGAGATCTCTTGTTGAACAGTTTCTAAAACATTTAAGGTAACAGAGTGTGCCTCCACCTTCACTTAAACCTCCACTACAATATCAAACACAGAGATTGTTGTAGATCTAAAAACATTGAAGGAAGAAAACACCTTGTCTTCGGATAGACAACAAGCAAATAAAATCCCTACCAAAAAAAACATATGCTTAGCAGAAGAAAGGGAAGACGTAGATCATCATGGCCCCAGATGGCCATATATTCATGGTAAAAAAAAAAAAAAAAAAAAAAAAAAAAGAAAAGTGAGGGAAGGATTTCATTTCTCCCAAGAGCGAATGATTCCATCTCCCTAAGAGGGAAGAATCCCCTCCCAATATGAAACGATTTCACCTTATCCCAAGTGGGAAGGATTTCACTTCCCATAAGAGAGAAGTAAAAAGGAAAAAATCCTACCCTTCCCAAAAGAAGAAGGATTTCATCACCTCTCACCCCTCCAAAGGGAGGCGGCCAAGGCTCAGTGCCGGCCTAAGCAATGTGCCAGCCAAGGCATGGTGCAGGCCAAGGTCGGGTGCCGGCCAAGGGGCACGAATACCGGCCAAGGCATGAGTGCCAGCCAGGTAAGGTGTCGGCCAATGCACGAGTGACGGCTACGGTGGGTATCACCTCTCATCCCTCCCAAGGGAAAAGGGTTTCCATCACCTCCCACCTCTCCCAAGCAGGGAAGGGTTTCACCGACACGGGATACAAGTGCCAGACCAAGGCAAGAGTGTCGGACCAAGACACTACTGCCGGATCAAGGCACAAGTGTTGGGCCAAGGCACGAGTGCCATACCACGTATGCCTGCCCACAAGTGCTCAGGAAAGATTTCAACTTCCCTAAGATGAAAGGATTTCACATCCACCAGGAAGGATTTCACCTCCTCCTAACAGGAGCACCTCCTCTCCCAAGAGAGAGGGATTTTACCTCCTCCGGGGAATGAGTTCATCTCCCCCAAGAGGGAAGGATCTCACCCCCTTCCAACAGGGAATGCTTTCACCTCCTCCCAAAAGAAAAAGCTTTTATCTCCTACCAGCAGGGAAAGGTTTCACCTTATTCACCTCCTCCCAATGAGGGATTTTACCTCATCCTCAAAAGGAAATATCTTACAGAGAAGGATATCATTTCTCTCAACATAGAAGGATCTTATATCCTCCCAAGAGGGAATGATATAACTTCTTATGACAGAAAAGGACCGTACCTACTCCCAGCAAGGAAGGATCTTACCCCCTCCCAAAAGTGACGGGATTTTGCCTCCTCCCTACCAGCCTACTCATCTTCCGCTCGGCCGCACACCGCCTGTCACCCGACCAGTTTGACAAGATTTGACAGCCAGTCTCAGCATATCTAGCCTATCAACATAAAACAGTGCAGGTGCCATCATCCTTGGCAACAAGTTTTCAAGATAAAAGTAGCAAGGATATCATAGCGGTCAATGAAGGAAGGAAAGATCGAACACCTTATCCCAGGAGCTAGACCATAGGTGAACAAATCCCCAACTAACAAGGATTGTGGAAGAAGGAGGACGACATAGATTACCTTAGACGGCCACATATTCACTACCCATGATGGACTTGGTATCAACATGGGAAAACATTCTTCAAGGTAATTACTCTCATATTTTAATTAATAAATACCTTTTTGTCAAAATCATGGAATGTCATGTTCAAGAATAACACGTGGTCCGATCTATGTATCCCGCAAAATTTTGGAAGGCCATGAGCCTAAATAAAATAATATTGGTCTGATCATGTATCCCAATAATACCAAATGAAGCAATACCTTTTATTACAAGGTTAGGACATTGCACACACGTGCATACACAATCACATAATTCTGAACAACGTTCAGACCAAGTGCATTGGGGCAAGATGGATATTTAAATCCAAGCCACACATGCACATCATCATATACATAACTCTGAACAACGTTCAGACCAAGTGCATTGGGGCAAGATGGATATTTAAATCCAAGCCACACATGCACATCATCATATACATAACTCTGAACAACGTTCAGACCAAGTGCCTAGGCTAAGATGGACATTTTTGTCTAGGCCAAACATGCACATCATCATTTTCGTCTTTTCACCTACTTGGGGAAAGGCAAGCACTTCTCATTGGGAAGCGACAATCCTCGCGAGTAACAAATAAATAAAGGTTAACCAACAAAAAGTGTCATAGGCACAGTGCCACGAGCAAAATATAAACTTTAAACGATGCTACATGCATCTGAAAAATGTCATAGGCATATAAGAACTTGTCACTGTCATCCAGTTGTCATAGTCACTGTATGTAATAAGCCATGGGCATAACACATGCAACGGGCACACAAGAAAGAGTCATAAGCACAATGATATTGTAATATTCAAAAGGTGTCATAGACACCAACATAAAATTCAAAAACGTCTTGGACATCTATATGTAACATAGAATCTGACAAAGCTATGAAGCCACATAAATGTTATTGGTCTGATCATCCAATAATACATTATTTTTTCATTTCAAGGTTACCACATTTTGTCTTCCTTACATCGAGTGAGATGGGCATTCTTCTTAGTCAATCTACCTTTGACCATCCAAGTGTGATGCACACAATACAAATCTAAATGTGTCATGGGCACAATAGATAGTCAAAAGTGTCATAGACACATTACTTATCCAAATGTCGTAGTACAATGGAAAGAATACTTGTGATGGACACACTCTGAAGGTTCAAATCCCCATCAGTTTGAAGTCCATATGTATGCACTTAGCAATCTAGCACCATCCTCCTTCATCCACTTCATGAAAGACCTACTTGTGCAGATACTAAAAAATATCATAGACAATAACTAGGCGAATACATGCCTAGCGTGGAAAAGGCAAGGTCAAACCCAAAGCAAAGCCATTAAATGCATGAAGTTAGGCTTCAAAACTTTATTTTTTAAAACCTAACTGGGGGGCATGATAGTGTTAGTAGGGAATAGGCTCGATACATATAACCTATAAGCCCTAAAAAGCTAACACAACACAGGATAAAGACTAAGTCCCTTCTACATCAAGGAAAGGCTCTTAGTCCCTTCCATATTATGCAGGCTCTCGGCTCCGGGGCCGGCACTCAGGCCTCAGCTCCCTGCTCCAGGAAAAATGGCCCGGCACCTGGCCCCGTGTCCGGGAACCAGGCCGTGTCCGGGAATCAAGCC
Source organism: Senecio squalidus (assembly GCA_910822075.1). Classification (NCBI taxonomy): domain Eukaryota; kingdom Viridiplantae; phylum Streptophyta; class Magnoliopsida; order Asterales; family Asteraceae; genus Senecio; species Senecio squalidus. The sequence goes on along the minus strand of CAJVGC010000508.1, from coordinate 45,175,361 downwards.
CGTGTCCCGGCAAGTGTCCGGGAGCCAAGCCCGTGTCCCGGCAATGTCCCGGGAGCCAAGCCCGTGTCCCGGCAATATCCCGGGAGCCAAGCCCGTGTCCCGGCAATGTCCCGGGAGCCAAGCCCGTGTCCCGGCAATGTCCCGGGAGCCAAGCCCGTGTCCCGGCAAGTGTCCGGGAGCCAAGCCCGTGTCCCGGCAATGTCCCGGGAGCCAAGCCCGTGTCCCGGCAAGTGTCCGGGAGCCAAGCCCGTGTCCCGGCAATGTCCCGGGAGCCAAGCCCGTGTCCCGGCAATGTCCCGGGAGCCAAGCCCGTGTCCCGGCAAGTGTCCGGGAGCCAAGCCCGTGTCCCGGCAATGTCCCGGGAGCCAAGCCCGTGTCCCGGCAAGTATCCGGGAGCCAAGCCCGTGTCCCGGCAGTGTCCGGGAACTTGGCCCCGTGTCCCGGCAATGTCCGGGAACCTGGCCTCGTGTCCCGGCAGTGTCCGGGAGCCAAGCCCCGTATCCCGGCAGTGTCCGGAAACCTGGTCCCGTGTCCCGGCAGCGTCCGGGAACCAGGCCCCGTGCCCCGACAGTGTCCGGGAGCCAAGCCCCGTGTCCCGGCTGTGTCCCGGCACCTAGCGCCCCTGTGTCTGGAAATCTGCCGATCAGTCCGACACTCATGGCCTGGCATGTATAAGGATTTGTGTAGACCAACACTGATGCTTTGGAGTTCGTCTCACAGTACCATACTCCTGACATCCTACCAGTCAGACACTCAAGCCTAATCCTTGAGTGTAACCGTCAGAGCATTAATAAAGTTATATTAATGACATAGACGTTAATAGCCATTGGAATCCTATTGATGAGCCATAAATGGTCATCATTGCCATACGTTGTTAATACCTGGAAGTGTTGGGTATAAATACTTAACACTTCAGGTTTTGGAGACAACTTCATCATCTTCCTCACATACTCACTGACCGGAATACTTAACCATATTCCGTCAAGCCCTTCCGATCAATCTCTTGTCCACCTTAGACTCGCCAAGAGTCTGTTAGGTTTGCACTGCTTGAGCAGGAGGCCAAGAGAGTGATCAATCTAACCCAAGTTACTGAGCCTGTCAATCCTTGCTCAAACAAAGGTTTTATGTTATTTATATTTTTTCTTTTTTGTAGGCCTAGCCCGTTTTAAATTCTATCATCATTTCAAGATTTTAACCAAAGGCGCAACAACGATTGTTTTTTTTATCGTTTAAGTATTTATGTATCGCTTTTTAAGTATTGTCTTTTTATCGTTTAAGTATTTATGTATCGTTTTTTAATATTAATCTAAGTTTATTTTTATTATTAATGTATTTTTAATATTAAATGTATAAAAAATAATATGAGTTAAAGAAAGAAAATAAAATATAATAAAACTAGTGGGTTCCAGATTTTGGTGTTATAGTTATTTTATGTTTGTGTTATGTTGACGTGATACTCCATAACAGAAAAATCAATGTTATGGATAATGTCACTTCCAATTTTCTCCCCACTCACCATTTCCACTCATATGGCACTACTACCACCGCTCTTTACCCGAGCCATACTCCGATCCAACTCAAGCATGTCTAACGCCGTTAAATCTCGTCTAAAGGGAGTCGTGTTTGACATGGACGGAACCCTAACGGTACCCGTTATTGATTTTCAAGCAATGTATAAAGGTATACTTGGTGAAGAACAGTACCGTGTGATCAAAGCTACCTCCCAATCTGGGATTGATATCTTGCATCATATTGAAAATTGGAGTCCTGAAAGGCAAGAAAAAGCTTATCAAGTTATTGCGGATTTCGAGAAGTTAGGGATGGATAATCTACAGATTATGCCTGGTAATTAGGGTTTATGTTTTGTTTATACATTCTAGGGGTGTTTGTTTCGGTTTATGTAACGAGTTTACGAGTTTATGTAATTTTTGATTCGGCCTATGTAACGAGTTTACGACCCTTATATGTAATTTTTGATAAACTCATAAACTCAACTTGGGAGTGTTTGTTTCTGCTTATATAAAGGCTTATTGGTTTTCGGCTTAGGTTTGTATAAGTCCGGATTTTATATCTGGGGCTTATTACTTTTTATTATGAACAGTAATAAGCTCATAAACCCTTACATTAGTCATAAAACCCGGATTTTTAATCATAAGCCGAAATCCAATAAATCCATAAGCTATAAGCTCAAATAAACACTAGGCTTATGAGCTTATGTAAAATTATATAAGCTTATAAGCATGTTACATAAGCTCAAACATACACCATAGATTGTTAATTTACATGTGCACATAGGCGAAACTAGGTCGGATGAGTCCGAGCTCCATAAGAGGGGGCCTGGCACCCTAAAGCCCCCTTGTCTCCGCCTACATAATAATTGGGTAAAAGGTTCTAGGATTGATCAAATTGTTTGCTTAATGTATTTAATGGTTTTATATTTAGAGGTGGGGAAATGGTCAAAATAAAAATGGGTGAAATGAGTTACGAACCGGTTCGGGTGGGTTGACCGGTGGTTTTTTGCATTCGTTTATTGAATAAAACTTGTTTCTTCGAAAAATTGAAACTTGCACCCTACCCGCCTGCCTGTCTTGAGCTATTACACGATACGCCGAATCACTGATTTTGCCACCTCCACTACTGGTAACTGCATTGGATTGTTTGACAACTATGTCCACGGACATCAAATTCTGACATTGACCTAACCATTTGTGTAAAGAAACATTTAAAGCTTGATCAAATGTCTTGGGTACTAATCGACTATGGAAAGGAGATTGTTGCCATTTTCGTGATATATATAGAAAGACAATTGTACAATTTTCATGGTGTGATGGTGTGCTACTCACTACTATGCTAGTGTTACGTTTGGATCGGAATCCTGATTTTGCTAATAATACCGCATAAATGTTTAAAGTCAAAATATAGCTCTTCCTCTGAAATGAGGGTTAGGGAACACAATGTTTCTTCTTGTTAATATGGAATTTCGGTATTGTATATCGCTTCACTTCAAATATTAGATCCGTTATGGATGAAAATAAGTTTTTTTAGTTAAACGCATAATGTACATATTGTTATTTATAATAATAAGTCAAAGTGTTGTAACTATGGTTTTCTTAAGGAACTTTATTCGGTGGTAAAAACTTATCTTATAATATGTGAACCAAAATGCAGGTGCTGCAGAGCTTTGTGGTTTTCTTAACTCGAGGAATATCAGGTTAGAATTCGCTTGCATAAATTATTTACAAATTAGTAGAACTATTCTGGCAACGGGTTACATAACTAAAGAACCCATTAGCGCTAAATTATTTCGTTTAAAAGTCTGTATATTATCAAAATAATACAATTTCACTTGTTATTTGAAAAAAAAGTAAACAGTTTGGACAATAAGTCTCCCGGACAACACAACCCCAGCCCGTATAGAAGTACTTTTTTGACCCATTACCCAATCTACTTAACTGCTCGATCCACCCATTTTTGCATATATGCTCCTTTAAGAATTTTGTACCTTATTGTTTTGGTTAGTATGCCTTCGTTATATTTTCCATTATATTCCTTAAAATGATTGTATTTCTATCCACCGCCGAAGCAAACCAAATTTAATACAACAATTGTACCTCTGATTTAACTAGCAATCTCATTGAAACCGTGTTTTAGTTTTTATTGGCCTATAAGTTTCCTATTCTTTTTGCAGAAGGGGAATAATTACTCGCAATGTCAAAACAGCTGTTGATTTGTTTCATGAACGATTTGGGGTACAATTTTCTTTTTTTCCTTTTTCATTACTTGTATCTTGACGTTTACGTGATTAATCCTTTAGTCAAGAAAGCATTTTATAATTATATATGTATTGTTACAGATGTCATTTTCTCCAGCATTGAGCAGAGAATTTCGTCCTTACAAACCCGACCCTGCTCCCCTGCTTCATATATGTTCCACATGGGAAGTTGATCCTACTGAAGTAATGATGATCGGGGATAGCTTGAAAGACGATGTAAGTAATCTAAATTAATTAGTGTAAAAAAGATTTAGTGTATACATTGAAGTTCAAAAGATTTCAGGAAAAGTCAACCATTTAACATGTGATAGCAATAAAATATGGAGTATTCTAAAGAATTGTCACATGCAAAATCACAACGTAAAGGTGCTATAAAGTAGAGGTGGCAATATGGGTAGGGTAACGGGTCAAAATAGGTTGACCAACTAACACTTGTTTGTCCTTTCTTAGATTTTCCTATAGATGGTTATATAACTAAACGAGGTTATAAAGATTATAATGTTATAATAGTAATATACGTTTTTAAATCAATCACTTTGGTTGACTTCCGGCCCGTTTGACTCACGACCCGTTCATAGTAAATGGGTTGAAATTATCCACCCCTAAAAAAATTGTTCTTTATCTTATATGTCTATAAACATTTGTCGAGTGTTTGCTTTTAAGGATTCGAAACCTATATTCTCAGGTGGCTTGTGGAAAAAGGGCTGGAGCATTTACATGCTTGCTTGACGAAACAGGAAGGTATGATTCTCCTGAATATGTCAATGTTGAACATAAACCAGATTACACGGTATCCTCCCTTGCTCAAGTTCAATCTCTCTTGGAGTCAAACTTTGATTTAACGCCTTGACTTTATGGAGAACGAGAACTTATTATGTCGAATTTTATTCAAGATCCCAAATGAACACATACTCAATTCTTCAAGAATTTTGTTTGTTGTAGCAGCCTTCCGTCCTTCACATAATGAGGACTGTAAGACTATCGTTTTGACTACTTAAAAGTCAAACCAGGTGGTCAATTTTTTGTTAAAGTATTGGTGAAAGATATAGATAAGTACACATTTTGTAATATGGAAGTATTGTAGATTTTGTAAAATGTTGAAAAAGTCAACATTATCGTTGACTACGAGTGTCTGTTTTTCTTTCTTGACAATTTTCTTGTCTAAGAATTGGTGTAGTTTGGATAACATGAATAAAGTCTAAGTTAGAGGTTTAAGATCGAACACGAGATCAAAACGACCGAACCAACATTTGGTTATTAGTTTCGATTGAGTTAGGTTTTGAGTCTTTTCGGTTCTATGTTTTCGGTATTATGGTATTTATGTTTGCATAAAAATCAGTTAAATTGTACAATAATGTTTCTGAAATTTTCCTTTTGGGGATACTTCCATAATAGTTGAACATAACATTAAATAACATGTTTATATACATTTGTTCTCTAAAATGCTATTGATTCCAAACTAAGCGATTAGTTAGGTAAACAACTTTTTAATCCAACTTTTGGAATTAAATAAATAGTTTATTAGTGTCGTTTTAAATTTAATTATATAAATGGTCCTCCTGATTTGTTAAATCACAAGTAGAGAATATACTCTTGAGAAAATCACTAAAATACTTACTTAACAAAATTCTTGAAAAACAGGTAGCAAGTTCAAATTTTAATATTTTTAATCACGTTGAACGAAAAAACGAAGTACATATATTACACTAGTATTTTTTAATGTCCGTTTATTTAACGCTACAAATCTAAAAGTATGTTTAATTTTTTTGACTTTTACCCTCACAAGAATTAAATATGTTAAAATGAGTGGTTTTAAATTGGACACATTCACGGGCCACCCTTAATGTTTTCACGATATACTTTTATATCTAATTTTCTCGACAAATAGGTTACACGAAAATTTCTAATAGAAAACATATCAGAACAATTGATGATCTTCTTTGCTACGGTGACGATTTGTAAATATGATCTAACACAATAACTATTTTCAAGGTCGGACCCGAGATTTTGGGTATCATGTGCGATGAATAAAAAATGTGTCAGTAAAATTAAATGAAGAAAATAACAGAAGTTTTTAGAATGTTTTTCCTTATGTTGTTAGACACAGTGTTTTGAAAACCGGACCAAACCGGCGGTCGGGCCGAGTCCGACCCGATTTTTTGCTCGATCCGGTCCGGTCCAGAAGGTTTTTAGCTTGGTTTCTGGACCGTTTTGAACTGGACGGGTCGAACGGGTCACACCGGTTAGTAAACTCGGGTTGAACCGGTGTGTTTAAGTTTTTCCGAAATAAAAGGTTCTTTTTTGCTTTGGTCAGGATTTGAACCCCAGATCTATGGGTGTGAAGCACTCTAACTTACCTAGGCAAATACACAGGTTTGCTAAGACTTTAGAAAGTACATATTTAATTTATACTTCATTTGACATAGATTTTAAGGCTTAATATATTTTTGTTTTTTTTTATTCGAGACTTAAAACTTTATTTAATTTTAATTTTATTTTAAAATGCTTTTAATTTTGATTATTATTATTGTTATTATTTAATTATTATATTAAATTTGATATTTGATTGAATAATTTTGAATATTTGTGAATTATTTATACCAAATTTAGTATAGTTGGTATTTATATCATATTTAAGTTAAAATGTTTCATACTTTATATTTTTGAACCTATAATAACATCCGGTTCCCTGGAACGGTTTAACCGGTCCGACCAGTAAATTTTATTTTTCCGGTTCAGTGTCTGGTACGGTTTTCAAAACCTTGGTTACACGGATCGCGAAATTTCTTCTAACATTTTATGTCTATAAATTGTATGTCTGTAAGATCGTCCACAGTACCTGTTTGAGCAACGATTGACGAGCTCAATGGTTTGGGTGTGCTGGCCAACCAATACGGTCTCCTAAGGTGACGTATTGATTAGGTGTGATGACGTAAGAGAGTAGGAAAATCTCTTGTACGTGTGTCAGGAATATTAGAATGATTCAAATCTGGAAAAATCTGACAAATGGTCAGGTATTTATAGGCAACGGATTAGGTTTCCTTTTACGGGACGTGGGCCTTAATATTATATTTGTGGGCCGCTAATGATGACCCAATGTGTGTTCATGAAGTGAGCCCAATTGATGTCGGGTAACAGAAAGTGTTACGAGGTAGAACACTACTTGTGCTCGGTGTGTTACGAGGTAGAGAACTACCTGTGCTCCCTGTGTTACGAGGCAGAACACTACCCGTGCTTCGTGTGTTACGAGGTAAAGCAGTACTTGTGCTCCGTGTGTTACGAGGTAGAGCACTACATATGCTCCATGTGTTACGAAGTAGAGCACTCTCTGTGCTCCGGGTGTTATGAGGTAGAGCACTACCTGTGCTCCGTGTGTTACGAGGTAGAGCACCACATGTTCCTCCAATGGGAGTGTTACGAGGTAGAGCACTACCTGTTCCACCCATGTGAGTGTTCCTCCCAAGGGTTGTTCCTCATGGGATTGTTCAAACGCGGGGAGTGTTCCCCCAAAGGATTGTTCCCCCAGGGGAGTGTTCCACTGATGGGAGTGTTCCATCTAGAGGAGTGTAGAGTAGCCAAGTAAGTAATGTGAGAGTTTAGAGTGTAGAGTAAGTTGGTGAAGTTGTTAAGTGACTTTACTCAACCTCTTCACTCCTATACTAACGTAATCAGCCCTCCGGTTTAATTTGTAAGAGTTTTCTCAAAAGTCTTATATATTAAACTTTATCATATTTTCCCTCGTACACTTGTCATTTTGCCTTAGTATTTTGCATATGTGGCAAATAGTGGTCCAAGGCCAATGCCTTAGCCTTTTCTAGCCGTGGTGAATATTTTTCCTTTCCATGAGCGTTGTTTTTGCGCCGAGTGTGTATGTGTGTGTGTTTTTTGGGGTTCACAAGGTGTTTGTTTTTTGTTTAACATCTTAGACATAGTAGAGGATCAAAGGTTTAACCGAGTACGGAACTCGGTGTTTTTGCCTCAACTAGTCCGAGTAGAGGAAGTTTGCAAACTGAACCGAGTAGAGGTAGAGTGTTGTTTTAATTAAGTTAAGTTTTTTTTTAACCAAGTGAGGGTATTTTCCGAGTGGAGCTTCGTCGAAGAGAGGTCCAAACCGAGTAGAGAATTAAAGAGGTGTTTGTTTTTGTTTGATAATTTTGACCGAGTAGGAGAGGTGTTTGTGTTCGGTTGTTGTACTGAGCAGGGATGGGTGTTTGTTGCTGTTGGACTCACCTAAACCCAGTATGGGAATAGCTTGGGTTTTGTCTTTTACCGAGCAGGAAGGGGTGTTTGTGTTCGATTAGATTACCGACTTTTCCCATTGTTGTGCTAAGTAGTTTTAATTAGAATTTTAGGAAATTAATGTCTTGCTTGTTTGCTCCCATCACTTTGCCATTGTTGATCTGGTTGCCCTGCTAGTAGTTACACTTAGGAATTTTTGAATTTCTTACTTTACTAGGGGGTTGCGTAGCATTATGCTTTGACAAACACTTAGAGTTTTTCTCCTTACTATGCCACTTTTGTCTGGTTACCATGGTGAATACTTGTCCAATGCCTTGGAAAGTTTTTTTTTTTTTTTTTTTTTTATTTCTCATGCGAATGAGTTGGGAAATTTTATAGTTGTTCACGCTGTGACATGAACATGTGTAAGTTGTGTCGATGGTATTTTGTGTATTGACACTATGTTTGATGCTCGTGGCATAGCTGGGTACCTGTGGTCCCCTTTTTAATTTTTTTGTGTGTCTATGTCACTGTGCCAGTGACACTTCTTGTAGGTTAACCGTTTTTTATTTTTTACTCGCGAGATTGTCGCTCCCTAATAAGAAGTGCTTATCTTTCCTCCAATGGATAAGAAAGACGGAAAGTTGGGTGCAACCCGACCTTGTATGCCTTATGTAGCTTGTTACACTTAGAAATTTTTTTAAGATTTTCAAGTAGCTATAAGTAGCTTGTTACCAAGTTGGTATTGATTAGGGAAAACATGATAGGAAAAAAGATAATTTTTGTTAGCAACATAGATGAATACATAGATCGTGTTGCATCAAGCATTTGTTCTATCTTAAAAATAATATAATTAAGTACATGGTATTCCATGACTTTGTTAGGGTTTTTGGAGTTTTTTCATTGTGGTGCACATCGATGAGTCGGGTTGGTGGAAGCTTGATTTTCCTGAAGAGGTTTTGAGGGCTAGAGTACATGTCCATCTGGTGGTCCTGGGTCCTCCGTGTTTGCTCCCTTTTGCTATGCAAAGGTCTTCTTGAGTGGGGGCTCCATCGCTTGCTTTGCTCCAGTGACAAGGTGTTCCAAGTGTCCCTCTTCCAATGCTCGCTTGATTTCAGCCCGGAGCTCTCTACACGCATATGTGTCATGCCCATGGGCTTCATGGAATTCACAATATTTGTTCATGTTTTTCTTCCCTGACATGTAGGTCATTGGACGGGGAGGCTTGAATGTCGCACTTACTTGTTCCGTGTTCAAAATCTCCATGGGAGACTTGTTGAGGCTAGAAACTAGTGAGTCTTTGTCATAAGGAGCAAACCTTTGCTTTTGTCGGTTATCTCGCGGTCTTCTTGGTGGTTGTCATGACAACTACCATCTCCACTAGGTGAATCTCCCTAAGACTTGTTTTTTTTCTAGGTCACACTTCTGGCGAGGGTGATCGTCTCCTTTGACCTCAAGTAGTCATAGGCACAATCAGTTGTCTCCTTGAAGGTTCTTGGAATTATTGTTGCAAGCCGCTCCTAGAGCTGGCCCGGGAGGAGCGAGAGTGTGAAACAAGAAATTTGTTGGCTCTCAGGCAAGTCTAGTATCTTTTGGCACTCTTGTGTGTAACGAAGAATGAAATCTCGGAGTCCTCCCCCTTCTTTTTGTCTTATGAGATGAGCCTCAAGGTGGGTTCTTCTTTGCTTCTTTTGCTGGAAGAAGTTGGAGATAAACTTGGAGTTGAGGTCATAGAAGTCATAAATGCTTTATCTGGGAGGCTTGTAAACCAATCCCTAGCAAAACCTTGTAGGGTTCCTGGGCTACATGGTCTACCCACTTCTCTGTCATGATAGCTTTTTCAAACAGAGCCAAGTGGTCTTCTGGATCTCTTGTGCCGTCATACGTCCCAACGATGGAGGGGGCTATTTTTCGGTCCGAAATTGGATACTTTGTCACCTAGTCACAAAATTTGGAGTTAACCACTGATGTTGGCATGGTTGCAGTGCGGGACGGTCCTCCCTGCTCTCCGACAAATTCTTTTAACAAGTTAAGCAATTTTCGGGCGGTGTGGAGGTGGGGGAGGTATTGGCTCTGGTGTCATCTGCTTCCGTAACTCATCAACCAATTGTCCAAGTAAAGAACTCATATCGGGGCCGGGAACTACCCTTGGTGTCGGCTTCGGCTTCGGCTTCACAGCCTCCACTAGTTGAGCTACTAGGTCATTTTGTGGAGGTGGAGTTGGTGCGGGTGGCTTCTGTTGGGATAAGGTTTTCTTTAAGAGCTCTAATGCCTCTTCGAGTGATGGATTCATGTTGAAGGGAGTCTGAGTGGGTGTAGGATGTGGTTGTTGGGTTACGGTGGATCCTTCCAAGTTTGTTGGTGGTGGGGTGCCCTGAGGGTAGCAATCCTAGGAGCGGGTTGTGATGTGCTCAGAGGAGGTCTTCCTGTCTGGAAGCCTTGAGCGGTGAAACTTGACTGACCCGTCCCGGTGCTAAGTATTTCTACCTCCGTTGTGCCAGTTGCCTCTGGGTGAAGGAGAAGAGCCTAGCCCGAACACCTGGGAGGTTTTCCCCACCGATCCTCCGCGAGGTCCCCACCGTGGCTCTCGGACCAGTGCCAATGCCTTGAGAGTTTGGTGGAGTGGTGTTGATGTCCACCGAGGGAAGAGGCTCTTTTCTGCTCGGAGGTGGATGTGTGAAAAGGTTTGGATCCATGGAAAGTGAATGACAGGGGAAAAAACTTAGTGAAAACCGTTGATCTAAAACGGTCCCACGGATGGCGCCAATGTTTGAGCAACGATTGACGAGCTCAAGGGTTTGGGTATGATGGCTAACCAATACGGTCTCCTGCTAGAGCAGTGCAAACCTAACAAGCTCTTGGCGAGCCTAAGGTGACGTATTGATTACGTGTGATGACGTAAGAGAGTAGGAAAATCTCTGGTACGTGTGTCAGGAATATTTGAATGATTCAAATCTGGAAGAATCTGACAAATGGTGAGGAATTTATAGGCAACAGATTAGGTTTCCTTTTACGGGCCGTGGGCCGTAATATTATATTTTGTGGGCCGCTAATGATGACCCAATGTGTGTTCATGACGTGAGCCCAATTGATGTCGGGTAACAGAAAGTGTTACGAGGTAGAACACCACTTGTGCTCGGTGTGTTACGAGGTAGAGCACTACCTGTGCTCCGTGTGTTGGGAGGTAGAGCACTACTTGTGCTCTCTGTGTTACGAGGTAGAGAACTAGTGCTCCGTGTGTTACGAGGTAGAGCACTACGTGCTCCATGTGTTACGAGGTAGAGCACTACCTGTTCCACCCATATGAGTGTTTCTCCAAGGGAGTGTTCCACCCAGGGGATTGTTCCGCCGAGGGGACTGTTCCCCAGAGGATTGTTCCGCCGATGAGAGTGTTTCGTCTAGAGGAGGGTAGAGTATCCAAGTAGGTAATGTGCGAGTTTAGAGTGTAGAGTAAGTTTGTGAAGTTGTCAAGTGACTTTACTCAACCTCTTTACTCATATACTAACCTAATCAGTACCCTAAGGCCCGATCCTGCCATTTTCCTCATTTATTTTTCCTCAAATTTAAAAGCAAAAGCGTTGGTATGGTCTATGGGTATGTGTCGTTGGAGTCTTATGGGGGCTTAAGTTTTACGGGGGTTTATTAGGGCTTGAGCTTATGTTTTTATTCATAAGTCTTGTTTGGTTGTCAATTTTGTAAGAGATTTATTGAAAAAATTAAGTTTCGATAAGCCCCAAAAATAAAAATTACTCTAAACTCAAACTCTAACATAAGCTTAAACTTAAACTTAAACTTAAACTGTATCTTAATTATTTACGTCAAACATATCCTATTACAATACAAAGTATAAAAATAAGATAAAAATTGACAAGAAAGCCCTAAGAGAATCCATCCAAACAAAACCCTAGTTAAGAATAGCCACCTGTCAAGCAAACATAGAAAGAGAGAAAAGTGTTCACTGTCTTAATTTCATTGGGTCCATTTAGATCCCTTCTCCTCCTCCTAAAACAGAAGTTATATGTCTGGAGTTTTCTCTTTCTTGTAATCCTCTGTCTATGTTTCTCCACCTTAAATTTCACATAAATTCTAGATTCATCTTTTAATCTTTCACCTACTTAAACTCACTAATTCACAAACCCCCAACTGGGTTTTCTTAAAAATCCAAGATAATTCATACCCAGATGGCCTTTTCATCATTTAGCAATGTTACACCATGTTTTTCAGACCAAAATCTCATAAAAAACCATTCTTTTTTCACTTTCAAGACACAAAAACATGTTTTTTCTATACAAAATAAAAAACCCATTAAAATCTTGCCAAATTGCAAAAACTCTGAAAATATGGTTGACCCTGTTGTGTTTTATCTCAATAAAACTAAGAAAAAAGGAAATGAAAAAAAAGATAATGGGATTCAAGATTTATTGAATCTTTGTGGATTTGGATATTGGGTTCAAGGGTTTAGATGTTTTCCATGGTTAGGTTTGAATTTTCATTTGGCTAATTGTTTGGATTTGAATCCTTCAACTTTGCAATTAGTACAAACCTGTGCTAATCTTCCTATGCTGGCCAAACCGCTTTACGGAATTTTATCGGATGCTTTGTACATTGGTGGTGCTCATAGATTGCCTTACATTTCCATTGGAGGTTAGTTACCTTTTTTGAATCATATATTTTGATGGTATTATGTAGCAGGGGCGGAGTCAGAAAAATTTTCATGTGGGGTAAAGTAAAGGGTATATATATATCAAGTGGATAAATTTTTGTTGCTCGTGTTTCTGTTTCAAACAAGGTATATACTTATTTTTTACATTGCAACAATAATTGGGGTAGGGGCAACTGCATACTCTTCACCAATCCCGTCTCCGCCCTGGATTTTGTGTGCTTTTTAGGTATTTAATGTAGCTAATTTTCGCCTAATTTTGTTTGGGTAGGTTGATATTGGTAGGTTTATTCTTCAAATTATGTATTACTTTGGGTTTAAAATGGAACATTATCAACTTCTGGCTATTCCAACTGAAATTGAGCTCTTTCGGACTGTAGGGCTAGGCTAAAGTTTTATAAGGTGTTCGAAATTGCGTTTAGGGGATAATATCTGGTTATGGCGTTGGCAAAACACAAAATTTCCGTTTTCTTAGAAAACAAGAGTTTAAAGTAGCAGGCTGAGAACTGCTTTAGGAAATGCCGTTTTCCTAGCGCTATCTGATAAACTTCTCAAACTGTTAACTAAAAAGTTGTTGGTGTAGAAGGGACAAATGTAAGCAAAATCGTTAACGGTTATGACCTCAAAATGTTATAAAGTTTTAGCATTTTACTTTGGGAACTTTTCAGCATTGATTGTAACTTTTCTTATAAAAATGTTATTTGAAACTTATTAGAGATAAATAGGATGAAATTGCTTGAATATATTTTACGGTGAAAAACGAACGAACTAAAATATATTTTGATTGCTTCATATTTAAAGTGATTGATGTAGAGTTTTTCAGTTGTGCTGCAGATATTATCATGGGGGTCTATGGCATTGATTCCGATAGCCAGTGAAGCGTTACCGATTCTCATGGCGTGTATTCTCCTCAGTAATCTTGGAGCATCCATTACCGAAGTTGCAAAAGACGCACTTGTTGCAGAATACGGTCAAAAAAACAAAATAAACGGCCTCCAATCTTACGCTTTTATGGCTTTAGCTGCTGGTGGAGTTCTAGGCAATTGTTTAGGTGGTTTTTTCCTATTAAAAACACGTCAACCAAAATTCCTGTTCTTAATCTTCGGGTCGCTACTCTGTTTACAACTCACGTCATCTTTAACAACTAAAGAAGAATCCCTCGGTTTATCAAATACTTCAAATCCCCATCATTCAATCTTGTCGAGTTTTAAGAAGCAGTTTTCTGACCTCATGTTCGCGATAAGAGATGATGAGGGTATTTTTCGCTCACTTTCTTGGGTTGTAGCTTCCATTTCCATGGTTCCGATTTTATCTGGTTCTTTATTTTGTTACCAAACTCAAATCTTAAATCTTGATCCTTATATAATCGGGATGTCTAAAGTTATAGGACAATTAGCGTTACTAACAGTAACCATTCTCTACGACCGTTACTTTAGAACTATCTCCATGAGGAAATTAATCTGCTCTGTTCAAATACTGTACGCTTTTTCCTTACTTCTTGATCTTATTCTCGTGAAACAAATAAACCTTAATTTCGGAATCCCAAACAACGTATTTGTTGTTTGCATTTCGGGTATATCAGAAATAATTGTACAGTTCAAGCTTTTGCCTTTTCAAGTTCTTTTCGCAAGTTTAGCACCACCCGGTTGTGAAGGGTCATTAATGTCGTTTTTAGCCTCTGCCCTTTGTTTATCGTCAATCTGTAGTGGGTTTTTAGGAGTTGGAATGGCATCATATCTTGGAATAACATCAGTTGATTATTCAAACCTTCCTGTGGGAATTACTATACAGTTTTTAGCAGCATTACTGCCGGTTTTTTGGATTCAGAATGTACCTGCATTACAGTTATTAGATGAAAAGGAAAAGAAGACGGGTTTGAGTAAAAGGCGGAGAAAGACTAGAAGGATTGGAAGAGTTGTGTTTAATATGGTTTCTGTTTATCGGAGAGAAAGAGAATCCGAGGCAAAGAGGTAAAGTTTACAAATCACGAAAATCATTTAGAGAAAATATATGTATGGGTAGGTCGATTTCCTTAAGTTGTATATAGTAGTACACTTGTAAAGAATGTCGAGTTTTTTGTGCCCATGTAAAATTTTTGTTGATTCATTTATGTTCCTTGTTAAATATAAACAAGGTTCCTGGATAATGTTTAAAGACCGACTTAACGATTTAGGTGTCATGAATAGACTTGACGATTTTAGATGGCTTATGAGATCGAACACCACCCAAAACACTTATTCATAATTAATTTCGTCAAGCTTGACACATTTGCCATGCATCGACAATAAAAGGTTGATTGATGCAACATTCAACATGAAACAAAACTCTTAAGGACTTCATGTGAACCGTTATCTGGCCGAAAACTCTAGCTAGAGTCGAGAATGTGTCATTTGTAACGAACCTATGAAACATTACTTCAACTAAAAAAATTTCAATAGCTTTGTATTGAAACAAATGTCATTTACTCCAGCATTGAGCAGAGAATTTCGTCCTTATAAACCCGACCCTGCTCCCTTGCTTCATATATGTTCCACATGGGAAGTTGAACCTACTGAAGTGACGATGATTGGGGATAGCCTGAAGGACGATGTAAGTAATCTAAATTAGTTATTGTAAAAAGATTTAGTGTATACATCGGAGTTGAAAAGATATCAGCGTAAAACATATTCTCAAAAGATTCCCTTTTTACTTATCTTTTGTATTCTACCAATTCATAAATAAATTGGTCGAAATTAGCCAGCTTGTTGGGTATCTTATATTTCAATAGACATTTGTTGAGTTTTTGCTTTTAATGATTCGAAACCTATGATATTAGGTGGCTTGTGGGAAAAGGGCTGGATCGTTTACATGTTTGCTTGATTCTCCTGAATATGCCAATGTTTTTGAACAATAACCAGATTACACGGTATCCTCCCTTCCTCAGCTTCAATCTCTCTTCGAGTCAAACTTTGACTTAACGCCTTGACTTTATTGAGATTAAGAATTTATTAACTCAAAGTTAAATTTCGACGGGACCAAATAGTGAGTCCGAATGAACGCAGGCCAAGTCAAGAAAAGGACTTCCTTACTTTTAGTCTTAATTATTTGAACTCGTGATAAGGTCAACCGAGCATTTGTGGGGTGGATATATCCTTGAAGCAGAAAGCTCTAGACGAGATTTGTTCCTAAGACCTCTAGTCTATGGCTAAAGCTTTTCTTATCTCAGAATAGCACTTAGAAAAATTACATTACCGTCATGCTACAAACAATTTATTGAATTGAGTTTATCTCGCTCTATTAGCCGATTAATCTCAAATAACGTGTTTTACGGATAGTCCAAATTCGTCGCAGGTGAACCTCTATGATCCCTAGAGTTAGAAAATAACAAATTATCGTTGGGCTACAAACAGTTTGTTGAATTGAGTATATTTCGCTTTATTAACCGGCTAATCTCAAATAACTACCGGTTATAGTCCGAAGTCTCATAATGAACAAAACCTCCTTTTATGACGAATATTCTTCAATAGAATAAAGTATTTTTCATATAGAGAAAAGATCATTTAAGACCATATAATGGATTAAGACAAAAAGACCTATTTTGGACCATTGGATCAAGATGATCAATGGTCCACAATTCAAGATCTAAATTAACTTAAAATTATACAAAATTAGACACGGAGGGGTATTATGGTCTTTTTACACCTCACGTATTTGTTTTCACTCACTCTTAATCCAGTGTCCTAATCCAGTGTCCTTACGTTCTCTCCCTTCACCTAAACCCTAATTTCTGTGTTATTCTTCACAATCTTTGCCTCAATTTGTGTTATTCTTCACCATCTTTGCCTCAATCTGTGTTATTCTTCACCATCTTTAATTCAATCGCCTCAATCTGTGTTATTCCTAAACCCAAATTTCTATTTTCGGTGTCGTTAATGGGAGATCCGGTGGAAGAATCTCAGGTCGCTTCTGCTGTTTATGGTAATTTTTTTAAACCCTAAACCCTAAATGTACCATATGCCTTAAGATAGGCCGGAATTGCTAGATGAGTTAAATGTAATGTCTTTTTCTTGGACTTCTCTTTGGCTTTGAGTTCTTTCTTTTTCTGGCAGGTTATGTTTGATGATATAAAATTGTGAAATAGGTGCTTGGGACCGATGAGTTAAATGCATACTTGAACAAATATCAGCTTGAACTTGAACCTCTACTCGAAGCTCTTGTTGGCAGGTAACCAAAATCTTCTGAAAAAGCAGCGTGAATTATTTATCAGGGATGTTGTTAGCATTTTGGGACAGGGAGGTATTAGTTATTACATATCTTCAAGTAGATTGAATTGTTTTTGTCTGCAGGCATAGTAGGAAACCGTGGTCCAAATTTATGAATGTTGATAATCAGCATCTAGTATCCCCCGAGGTAATTACATTTTGTGTTAATGTGTTATTAGAATCATGTAAAAGATCAAATTGATGATAGTTTTCACAACTATTCTTGAGGTGATACTAAAATCTCTATGTATGTGTCTATCAGGCCATTGACTTTCTCGATAAACTTCTTCGCTATGATCATCAGGATAGGCTCACAGCGAAAGAAGCAATGGTAATTTTTTTTTCTATATTAGATGAAATCATATTTACATAATTGTAATCACTGTGATCATTCAGATTATTCACTCAACAAAATCTATTTATTGTATAGGCACACCCTTATTTCATGCAAGTGAGGGCTGCAGAGAACAGCAGGATGCGGACACAGTAAACCGGAACATGTTATGAACGACTTTGATATCGTGTACTTTGTTTTCTGTTTACCCGACGACCATATAAATAAGACTTCTATTGTCTTGTTTTTGCATCTGAATTTCCTTAATTAAAACATTGCAGAAACATCGTTAACAGTTGATGGGATTTATTATGTGATTGTTACGGGGTACTGTAAAATGAAGGTGTATAACCCGCGGATGGGTATGGATGCTCTCCAAGTGTTACCGGTCAGCCGCTGATCAACGGGCGGGTCGAGCAGGTAGAACCGGGCCTGGTACTTGCTACCGTCTTTATACAGAAAATGCATACCGTGACGAGATGCTTCCACAACCCGTCCCTGAAATACAGAGGACTAATCTCGGAAACGTCCTATTGCTGCTGAAGTCTCCTAACATCGATAATTTACTTGATTTCGAGTTCATGGACTCGTCACCTCAGGAGAACATACTTAACTCCATGTACCAGTTACGGGTTTTGAGTGCGTTGAATAATGTCGGGGATTCGTACACTTAGATCTTAGTCTATTTTCATATTTAACAACTAAAGCATGGATTTTTTCATATTTACAACTCTGAGAAAATAGATCTTAGTCTATTTTCTCAAAGTGTAAGAATACGTCTAATCAATGTGTATTTTTTTTTCCCCTTATCAAATTCTTCGTTGACCTGTCACCTGTTTATATATGTCAAATTGTATTGATTTGCGGAGTTTATTGCATAATTGCATTTGTATAATTCGATGGATATGGTAAGATGGACGCTTTTTAATATTTGTTGGAGTAAGTTGTTGATTTTGCATAGACAAAATTGAGCCGGGTTGTAATTATGTCCGTCTCAAGATTGACTCTAAAAAGCTCGACAAAATGCTTCAACCAAAAACAAAGCTGTCTGTTTGTCTGTTTTTGATCAGCCTCCAAAGGTCTAATAGCACCATACACCGAAGGACAGCTTATTCAAATCAGACTCCGCCTTCACTCCGAAGAGGGTAAGCTCTAACTTCTAATCCGTTCTTAAATTTTATATTCATTTGATCTATATGCCGATAGTTTGTGAACAGTAATAATGTTTTTATATTTTTCTTTGAATATTTCGAGATAAAACCCCAAAAAAACATCCAACATTGCCGTAAGGGTTCAGTCTAAGTTGCTATCAAACGAAATCCCAGGCAATAGGCATTTACAAAAAATTCCCGTCTTATTAATATTTACGTCAATTCAGATTATTAGTTACATTAGATTATTTTATGATTAGACGAATAGTACACTGATTTTAGAGTTTGTAAAGTTCAGTCAACTGTTGTCGGGTGGAAATCAGAAAACGGCATCAATGTAGTTAGAGAACACATGATTCTGTTTAGAACTGGACACATGTGACAGCTTATTTCCCTAACAATCTATTAGATGCTAAAATTGGCAGCCGAAGCATGAAATTTGTGGAAATTAGTAATAACATTTGTTGTTTTATTGCTTGTCTATATGTGCTCATATAATTCAAAAAGTGTTATATTAATTGCCAACTTACCCTTCACACGGGTTTGATTTGGTTTAATTTGGTTTTTTACAGTTATAAAATATGGCACTCAAATGTAAAAACTGTGTGAAATTCCATATAAGTGGTTGGGTTGACCCGCTTACACGTTTGCCTATTAAAGAATTTACTCATTTGGCCTGTTAGCATCATAATATGTCCCAGATTAACTTATACATAAATGAGATGAATCGCTCCTTCCAGATTTTCAAAATTAATAACTAGTTGATAAATATTATAAGAATTAGGATTAACACGTCTGCATAGGAATGAGTTCAGCACTGAAAGTTTTAGAAAACTAAATTATGGGTGCGAAGAACATGTATGTATTTACCTTAGCAAGTAAACATCATCAAAGTTTTTAGGCTGATATCAAAATAGGCATATCATATATGATAGACTTATAATCATATCTTATGTACATCTTACATGCAATAGGCATATCATATATGATAACAATATCATATGTCTGTGATATACCTATCACATTTTTAATGTACATGTTACATGTAATAAGCCTATCATACATGATATGCCTATGATATTTGATATATTATATGCCTATCATATATGATATGCCTATTACATGGGCAAGGGATATCATATATGATATTTCTATATACCTATTACATGTGAAAGGCATATCATATATGATATACAAATTATATCTATTGTACATGTTACATGGAATAGCATTATCATATATGATATATTTATGATATGTGATATGCCTATCATATATGATATGCCTATGATATGCCTATTACATGTGCAAGGCATATCATATATGATATATTTTTATGATATACCTATTACATGTGGAAGTCATATCATATATGATATGTGACATATCATATATGATAACAATATCAATATGCCTATGATATACCTATCACAATTTTTATGTACATGTTACATGTAATAAGCCTATCATACATGATATGTGTATGATATTTGATATATTATATGCCTATCATATATGATATTCATATGATATGCCTATTTACATGGGCAAAAGATATCATATATGATATTTCCTATGATATACCTATTACATGTGCAAGGCATATCATATATGATATACATATTATATCTATTGTACATGTTACATGCAATAGCATTATCATATATGATTATAGTAATTGTAACCGTTGTACTTGATTTAGCTTTAGAAATAACCATTCTTTTTGTTAAATTAATAAAACATTTGTTTGTCCATTCTTTTTGGTTGCAGAGGCTAATAGAAGACAGCGTTTGGTGCGTTTGGTTGAATATAATTTGTTTTTTTTTTGTAAAACTTTTGTGTTGTGAAATTGTTTAAATTCTTTGGTTTGTAGTTTTTATTGATAGTATATTGGTTGAATGGAATTTGAGTCATAGTTACGTGCATGAACAAGCATAAACTCTAATAGTCATATACTTTTCGAATGATTTTATACCTGGTGCCTGATGTAACTGCATATTATTGGCTTTTCTTGTATCACTTTAAATTTCATCATTTTGATCGGTTGCGTCTGCAGTTTGGAATGACTTTTACCTCATGATATATTAGTGAAAATATTAACTAATACAACCATAAATAATCATATCAGTAGGATGAGCGGGAACTGAAGAGACAAAAGAGGAAGCAGTCTAATCGAGAGTCAGCTAGGAGATCAAGATTGCGCAAACATGTATCACATACTTTATCTTCGCGGAGTCAGCTAGGAGATCAAGATTGCGCAAACATGTATCACATACTTTATCTTCGATGTGGATCCCATTGTGTCTAATCCGCATAATTAGTTACCTCTCCTCGTATATATTAATAATAAAAGAAAGTACAAAGAGAACATAATAGGTAGCTTTTATGGGTTAAAGAATATGTATTTAGTACTCCCTCCATCCCAAAATTATTTTTCACTTGAAAATTCCACCAATAAAAAAAGATAAAATGGTAAAAGTAAGTTTTTATTTGTTACGGAGTGTAATTATTGCAACAGAGGGAGTATTACCTTTAAGTTGTTGCCTCGGAGATGGTAAAAGTAAGTTTTTGGTTATATGATATTCTCTTTTATGTAAATATTGTCTTTAAAAAAGTTTATCATATGTGATTTTAGTTGTGTTGATCATTATTTGTTTGTTTATATGTCTATTTTTGTGCTTGAATATGTCAAATATAAATATCACATGTGATTAGATGAAGGATGCAAATAAACGAGGAGCTCTTTATTTTTATAGTTGTTTTTTTACGTTTTATCATGTCAAATATAAATATCACATGTGATTCTAGTTGTTTTTTTTACTTTCTAACTTTTTACAGTTGTTTTTACGTTTAATCATGTCAAATATACCTATCACATGTAATAGGTATACCTATCATATATGATATATCTATCATATATGATATGTCTATCATAATACAATCATATATGTTATGCTTATCATATGTGATAACCTATCATAAGCAATACAATCACATATGATAGGCATATAACATATGATATATATACCTATCATATGTGATATACACGTTACATGTGATATGTCTATCATATATGATATACATATAACATATGAATATCACATATGATATGTCTATCATATTGATACATTTATCATACGTAATAGGTATATCACATATGATAGACATATCACATGTAATAAGTATATCACATATGATGTCTATCAAATGCATATGCATATGTAATACAATCATATATGATATGCTTATCATATGTAATATAATCACATGTGATAAGCATATCATATATAATACAATCACATATGATATTCTTATCATATGTGATATACCCATCATATCATATGTGATATGTCTATCATATATGATATGCCTATCACATATATGATGATTTTTTTTTGAATGACAACAATATTATATGCCTATTACATGTTACAAGAAAATCATATATGATATGCCTACTTTAGGATATTCCTATCATATATCATATGTCTATCACACATAATATTTTTATCATATATGATATGCCTATCATATATGATATAACTATTTCAAATAATAGTTATATCATATATGATATGCTTATGATATCTGTTACATATCATATATGATATAACTATTACTTGAAATAGGTATATCATATATGATATACATATTACTTTGAAATAGGTATATCATATATGATATGTTTATGATATCATAAACATATCATATATGATATACTTATTTCAAAGTAATATGTATATCATATATGATATACCTGTTTTCAAGTAATAGGTATATGATACTGTTTTCAAGTAATAGGTATGTATAACATGATGTTTGTCCTATCATATATGATATCCGTATCATATATGATATACCTGTTTTCAAGTAATAGGTATATCATATATGATATACCTGTTTTCAAGTAATAGGTATATCATATATGATATACCTGTTTTCAAGTAATAAGTATATCATATATGATATGGTTATGTTATTTGATACATATCATATATGATAGTTATGATATGGTTATGTTATTTGATACATATCATATATGATATAACTTTCATATTACTTTGAAATAGGTATATATCATATATGCTTATAATATCATATATGATATACCTGTTTTCAAGTAATATGTATATCATATATAGTCAAGAGAAGCATCCACTTTAAATAATCTTATGAGTGCAGGAAAAAGTAGATGCATATGTTCATCCAATGTTCCTGTAAAGCAAAGTTACATTATGGATTTTGTCTTCATTACAACCGGAAGCCATAAATAAATTTCCGTTACTTCCACAATCACACTAACCACCAAATACTTCCAATGTGGGTAGAATATCACGGACGTAAGTGAAATCATTACATCGTTCTGCATCACTCAGAACTTGAATACAGCATGGGAGAATGATAGGAAGATATCTTGAATTCATCATTGAGGGCCAGACAGAGTTGTTCAACTAGGTGCAGGATCTGACGAGGAAGACAAAAGAGTAGATGAAACAATTACATTATTACACAATCAAGGCCGATAGATTGATCTTTATCGTTTGGTATTGACACCAATGCGTTAAACTAAGATTAATTTACTAAAAGAAATAGCAAAATCACTTTACCGGGGGTCCATGAACAGGGCGGGTAGATTCTGGCAGACTAAACGATGAGCATAATTCTGATATTAGAGAGAGCAACTCTGGCAAATATTTGCGAATGTGCTACACAGGCAACCAATAATGATGAATTACCACCTAGGAGCTAAAAACAAAAAAAAATCTACTTATACAGCAGGAAGCATAATTCTACCTGTCGCACAATCGAAACAAGAGTTCCAAGCTTCCAAGTTATGAACTCCTTCAGACTATCTTCACATGTGCGGATAGTGTAAAAGAAGTCAGGTAAAACCTAGAGATCAAAAAAGATATATCAGAAAATATTTAACACATTTTCCTGTTACCCTCAAAAATATAACCAACCAAGTTTGCAGAGAAAGTAAAAGTACTCATGGTCTTAGATGGTGATTAAAAATGAATTCAGGTTTATATTATGCTACATTGCTTTTGGCTCATGCAGTACCAACAAAAATCAGAGCAATGCTTTGAAATTAAAAGCTAAGCGGACTAACCTTTGGCAAGTATGGCACGCAGCCAAGACCCATTGACTGATCTTGCACAAATAAAGAAACGCAAGATATTAGAGATTAATGCAGCAGAAGAATGATGCTACAATTTATGTACAGCAGTTTACAAGTCAACAAACCTTGAAAATGAACATTAGAGATCGAACGACTTTTTGATGATAACTAGAGAGAGATTCTCTCGGGTCCCTAAGTATCCGAATGAGAGAATTGATAGCAACCTTCAAGTAATAATTGATAGTTAGAGAACAAGTGAAGCACTTTTTATTTTATTTTTTCTATCTCAAACTTACAGTGGAGAAATAATCTTCCGATTGTTGCAAATGATGGCCAAAGATCCACTGGCAACTCATCGCTGGATTGAATGTGTGGACCAACATCATTGGGCGTACGGGTCCCATCACCAAGAAGTCCTGGTAAGTTTTGCTGATTGCGCTTATGAGCATGAGGATCCAAAGCACCCATTATGCCAAGAACCTAATCATCATCGCCTGAGAGTTTCAGCAAAAATTCATACAAAGTTACAGAAAATGCTCAACAACATACCTTTAAAACTTCCCGACGTGTAGACCATGCCAGCTCGCCATTCAATAACTTTAAGAGTAGGCGGAGCAACAAAGGGTACTCATTATATGGAGTAATGACATAACTATAGACAAAAATCCGCCAATTCCCGTTAGGCATATCTACTTATGTCATAAAGAACCCTATTAGCATACCCAAACACAGCAAAAATATACTTGATTCCTCAACTATATTATTAACCTTTCTCAAAACCCAATTATAAGGTCAAAGATCATAGAAGTTATAAAATTGGATATCATATTGTAACATTTGTAAGCTTTTTCCGTACCCAAAGTTCAACCAGTGACATAAGCATGATAATTTTGGTTCCAGAGATCATATGAACTACTTGCTAGTAGTACATGTGAATAATCGAATTATCTAACAAAAATGGTCAATTAGCAACAACCTGGATACCAATATGGCAAAGACGGTTTAAATTATTTGAACCTTGTTTCACCATTTAAGTTATAGTTATAGATAGCTTGATTAAAGATTGGATGACAAAGATGTAATTGTTAATCTGATACACGCATACAGCTATGAAAACCCGAGTGTGATTGGAAAAACTATTTTTGTTGAGACATGAAGGGCATTTTATCTAATATTAATGAAATAATGATGCGAAAACCTCATTATACTCTTGTAACAAGTTTGTGTTGTCCCATTTGTTGTTCTTATAACTTTAACCAAATACCAACTGTTGAAACACACACTTTACATGACGTTCAGCAAGAACAACACAGAAACACTCATGTGAATCGTATAACATGATACCAAAATTTCAAAGGGACGTGACTCTCATAGATATGCATGCTCAGATATATAAGAAAGAAAGAAGTATGGGATTGAAAAAAAATAAAAATAAAAGAATAGTACTGTTTTTTTGAAAAGATTGATACTCGATAGAGAAACTGAAACTATTTTTTCTACAATTGGTTGTTGAAGAGAGAAGGTAAAATATGGAAAGTAACGAACCATTTATTTTTCCATTATCTAAATGGTAGATTTACTCTTCCTACTAGCATAGGCCCGGTATGCTGCCAAAGCAATTACAGCAACAGAAGCTCCTATTGTAAATTTATAGCAAAAAATGTATGAGAAACATGGAAAATACTCGCCAAAATGTAAGTATTTAGAGAGGTGGCAATTGAGATCCATTTAGTTATGAAAGGGCCAACTTGGGTTGTATTCTATCTCAAATAATCAAATAAAAAATAGCCAAAAAGGGAACGGTCAAATGGGACGACAGTCGCCCAAAGTCTATGTTCAATGTATACACCCTCCTAAATCATTTTTATTCAAAAACTATTAAAGCATTAATTATTTAAATTTAGAAAAAAAAGATTGTAGGACATTTCAATCGCCCATCCTATTAAACACAAACCCGTTTGACCTAGTATATGATACACCTATATCATATATGATAGTTACCAAAACTGACCTAGTATATCAAAACTGACCAAGAATCAAAATAACTTATAACATTTTAATAAATCGTATATAATAGGCATATCATAACTGACCAAGTATTATATATGATAGTTAGCTACTTTTTACTACATAATCTAGTAAAAATTTTCAATAAATTGAAACAACTTATAATATTTAATACAATCATATATGATTTAACTATCAAAATTGACCAAGTATCATATATGATAGTTTACCTACTTTTTACAGCATAATCATCTTACAAAAATGTAAATACATGCAATTGAAGCTTCATTATCGTATGAATCAGATGTTTATGATGACGAACTGGAGTTTTGAGATAACTAATCGCCGTTATTTTGATTGAATTATGTATCCATTGATTCTGGATTCATGACGAATCAGATGTTTTGTTGTATACGAATTGAAGCAGTTAAATATGAATCTAGACGGTGAATTGAATGAAACAACGAATTGATTTCAGAAGCTCAATATCACCATGGATGTCGAAGCTTTGGAGGAGTGAATGAGACGTGAAGCAGTGAATGAGACCTGGAGTTTTTTTTTTAATTTTAAGGTTTTTCTAAAATGACCAAAATACCCCTCTAATTCAAATATTTGTTTTAATCTTAGCCATTAGATTCTTTTTTTTGAATGGCTGAGATTGTGTCCTTATGTCTCAAATTTTTAAGAGGTCTTCCTTGAACTCAACCCTTTTCATATATAAAAATATCAAAAAGAAAACAAAAAAACCGTCGATATGGTCTAGAAATTGACCATAAAACTCCCCACAAAATCTATACAAAACCCTTCTAGTTAAGAATATACATAGTACCACATGTGAAGTCGACATAGAAAGAGAAAATCATTGCCAAGTGTCTGTTTTTCTTTTCATTTGCGTCCATACAGACCCCTCTCTTTAAAACACAACCAAAAACATAAACCTCAAAAAACAAAAAAAAACACAAAAAAAAACAGGTTTATGTTTCTTTAAAAACATAATCTTTTTCAAGTTTAAGGTCACAAAATCAACAAAACCTAAAGTGGGTATTGTTAAAGGTTCAAGAAAAATCATACCCAGATGGCTTTATCATCATTTTGCAATATAAATCCATCTTTTAAAATCCAATCTTTATTCAATTTAAAAACACCCAATAATCTTAATTATCCCCAACAAAGAAAACCCATAAAAACCTCAAATTTTAACAATCCTAAAATAAGCACTGAAATGGTTGACCCTGTTGTGTTCTATCTTATTACAACTAAGAAAGAAAAACTTGAAAAAAAAGATAATGGGATTCAAGATTTATTGAATTTTTGTGGGTTTGGATATTGGGTACAAGGGTTTAGATGTTTTCCATGGTTAGGTTTGAATTTTTATATGGCTAATACTTTGAATTTGGATCCTTCAACTTTGCAATTAGTACAAATTTCTTCTATTCTTCCCATGGTTGCCAAACCGGTTTACGGAATTTTGTCGGATACTTTGTACATTGCTGGTGCTCATAGATTGCCTTACGTTTCCATTGGAGGTTAGTTTTTCATCTTTCAATCATGTTAATGCTAATTTTCGCATAATTTGTTTCGGTAGG
>CAJVGC010000508.1:45088315-45148170 GCA_910822075.1 Senecio squalidus | reverse complement strand
AACTACTTGGTTGTTTTAAATGTTGAAACTTGAACTACTTTATTTTAATTGAAATGACTTGAATCGTTTATATTTGCTTACGACCGTGTAATGATATTCCAGCTCTCACATTCCGTGTTTCCGCTTTAGCGGGGTGTGACACGTTTCAACAAGAAGGCCAAGACAGTGAGAAACTATGGAGTATCCGCGACAGAGAATACCGGCTATCAGGGAAAGGCACCAAAATGCGATAGGTGCGGTTATCACCACGGAGGTGACTGTAGGTCGTGCACCAACTGCAACCGCCTCGGTCACTGGACTCGACATTGCAAGGCAATGAACGCTGGACCGCAGCAGGCGGGAAGGCACCAGAATGAAGGACCGCGACAAGCCGGGAGGCCACAACAGAACGATAGGCCTCGCCAGGGAACACTACCGAAATGCATGTCCTAGGCTAAACCCTGCCCGAAACCCAAACCAGAACCGATCTCAAAACCCACCGCAAAACCAAAATCAGAACAATCAGAGGGGAAACGATGGGGGACAAGGCCGTGGCGGATCCCTCGTGATTGGTGCTGAAGAGGCAAGAAACGACCCCCGGGTGATTGCAGGTACGTTTCTCCTTAACAACTATTATGCCTCAGTACTGTTTGACTCAGGCGTGGACAAAAGTTTTGTGTCCTTAGAGTTTAGGCCTTTGATAGCATTAGAAACCGAACCCCTAGGTGAAGAGTTTACGGTAGAATACGCAAATGGGCAGGAATACCAAGCTAGCGACGTAATTAAGAATTGCACAATAACCTTAGCCGATCACTCTTTCGAAATAGACCTGATCCCTATCGAGCTTAAGAGCTTCGACGTAGTAATAGGAATGGATTGGTTGACCATCCGAGACGCGAAAATATTTTGTTTCGATAAAACAATACGGATGCCATTAGGAGATGGAAACGAATTGATAGTACAAGGAGATAGGTCGGGACAGGCTTCGAAACTCATATCGGTGATGAAAATGCGCAAGTACTTGAATAAGGGCTGCTTTGCATTATTAGTTAACGTAATGGACAAACAGGCAAAAGCAGCAGACCTTAAGGATGTACCGATAGTTAGAGACTATCCGGAAGTTTTTCCCGAAGAACTACCTGGACTACCACCTCAGAGGCAAGTAGAGTTTAGAATCGAGGTAATTCCTGGGGCAGCACCGGTGGCAAGGACGCCATATCGCCTAGCTCCGACTGAGATGCAGGAATTATCCATCCAAGTTCAGGAATTATTGGATAAAGGATTTATCCGACCAAGCTCATCGCCATGGGGAGCGCCGATTCTATTCGTAAAGAAGAAGGATGGATCGTTTCGCATGTGTATCGACTACCGAGAGTTGAACAAACTAACCATTAAGAACCGATATCCCCTTCCACGAATCGATGACCTTTTCGACCAACTTCAAGGCGCAACCTACTTTTCAAAAATTGACTTAAGGTCCGGATATCATCAAGGGTTGGTTTCTGAAGATGATATTACCGAAAACCGCATTCCGCACTAGATACGGACACTACGAGTTCCTAGTAATGCCGTTTGGACTCACGAACGCACCGGCCGTATTCATGGATTTGATGAATAGAGTATGCCGACCATATCTAGACAAATTCGTCATTGTATTCATCGACGACATCTTAATCTACTCGTGTACCAAAGAAGATCACGCATAGCACTTAAAACTATAATTGGAATTTCTTAAGAAACAACAACTCTACGCAAAATTTTCTAAGTGCGAATTTTGGGTGCGTGAAGTCAAATTTCTCGGCCACGTAGTTAATGGATCCGGAATTCACGTTTATCCATCAAAAATCGAAGCAATAGAGAACTGGAAAACTCTCAAAAGTCTAACAGAAATCCGCCAATTTTTAGGACTCGCTGGATATTATCGGCGATTCATTCAGGTTTTCTCTAAGATAGCTAAACCCCTAACAAAGTTAACGCAAAAGAACGAGAAGTTCAACTGGGGAGATGCACAAGAACAATCTTTCAATATCCTAAAAACGAAACTGTGCAAT
Organism: Senecio squalidus; assembly: GCA_910822075.1. NCBI lineage: Eukaryota > Viridiplantae > Streptophyta > Magnoliopsida > Asterales > Asteraceae > Senecio > Senecio squalidus. The sequence continues at coordinate 45,146,140 of CAJVGC010000508.1, read as the reverse complement.
GCTCCTATTCTAACTCTTCCTGAGGGAAGCGAGGACTTCGTAGTGTATTGTGACGCATCTAACCTAGGATTAGGTTGTGTATTGATGCAGCGAAATAAGGTCATAGCTTACGCATAGCGACAACTTAAGAAACACGAGGTCAACTACGCTACACACGACCTAGAACTAGGAGCGATAGTTTTTGCCCTAAAAATCTGGAGACATTATCTCTACGGAACCAAATGCACGGTATTCACGGACCATAGGAGTCTGCAACACATACTAGATCAGAAGCTACTCAACATGAGGCAAGGGAGATGGTTGGAACTTCTTAGCGACTACGACTGCGATATTAAGTATCACCCTGGCAAAGCGAATGTCGTAGCAGATGCCTTGAGTAGGAAAGAGAGGAAACAAACGACTCGAATACGTGCATTAGGAATTTACATTAAACCCGAGTTGAGAAAACGCATAGCAAGTGCCCAGCATGAGGCTTTGAAGGCAGATAACATAAAGGTCGAAACCTTGCATAATCATGACAAGGATTTTGTAAGAAAGTGTCACACCCCGCTAAAGCGGAAACACGAGATGTGAAGAGCAAAGATATCATTACACGAGATATAATAAATACAAACGGTTTTTAAGTCATTGAAGTCATAAAACATTTACAAAGTTCAAAGATAACCAAGTATTTAACTATACAGTACAACCATGATAATATATGAAAAACTTCAAAAGATATTCCCCAAAGTAAATAAATAAAGTCTTCCCGATTCTTAATCACGTGACCTTCCTGACCCATCACAAGAGATATGCACTTAACGTCCTTACATTGCGTTTCCTGAAACATGAGAACAAATTTCAACTACAAAAGTAGTGAGTGAGTTACCGTTTTACTAGTCCTTGACTAAAAACGGTTTCGGCATAATATAACAATATTTTGTAAAAATATGTTTTAAGAGTTTCCTCAACAGAAACAAGTGTTGAAAATATGATTGTAATAGTAAGAGCGTCGATCCCTTGATATGATATGACCGTAAGCGTTCGCGAGAAGATGAACCGTCGAGTAGCGGGTACTTGAGGTAACACTCAATACCAATCGAGAAAACTACGTACTTGAGATAACACCCAAGATTTATCGAGTAAGAAACACTTGGACTAACATCCAAGATCAACCGATGAATAAGCGTTTGAACTAACATTCAAGATCAATCGGTTAATAAGCACTTGGACCGACATCCAAGATCAATCAATTAACAAGCTCTTGAGCTAACACTCAAGATTAGTCGATTAATAAACACTTGGACTAACATCCAAGATCAATCGATGAATATACACTTGAACTAACATCCAAGATCAATCGATTGATGGGCACTTGAGCTAACACCCAAGTAGAAATGACTAAAAGCTCTCAATTATGAAGTTGGCTGACACTAATGTGTACCTAGGCTAACACCTAAGTAAGATATCTGAGTGACATGTACTTAGGTCAACACCTAAGTAAGGATCTATGTGACATGCACTTAGGCCAACACCTAAGTAAGGAATGATTGTTTCCTAAGTATCGATAGCCATACTAAGCGGCTTAAACAAGCTAATAGTATGTAAAGAAACCGAGCGTTGCTTGACATGAGGCACTTACGTCTGGCTATAATACCATAAAGAGACATAAAAGGTACATAATAGATCGTTGCGTTCATGAATACATCGAGCGTGTCGATTGAAAAAGTATATATGCGTATAGTAAGTATTGATTGTAAAAGTGAACATTGACCCCTCGGTGTAAAAGATGACTGTAAACGTCCCTACTAACAATAGTCCGACCGTAACAGGCCCCTTTACTGGTTTGATTGTAGGCATTTACGTTTGGTTATAATTATATCAAGAATTAATAAAAATGCCAGAAACATGGCGTTTTACAAGACATACAATCAATTATTTAGTTTGTAAACGTTTCGAGTGTAACAACTCGAGAAAAAGGATATACGCATATAAGTAGTAAAAGTGTTTGGTTCTCATGTCTCCCCCAAAAGATGTACAAAATAGTAATAAAAGGTGGGGAAGTAACTCACTGGTTGCGAAGAATAGCACAAATGGGAAAGAGCGGTCGGAACGGGTCGAAACGGGTCGGAAATCACGGAACTCCTATAGTAATACCAAGATTGAATGAGTACGAATGTTTATAAGTTTATAATGTCATTAGTTAACGAAAATGCTCTTAGTATAAGTGTTGGTTTAAGTCTACCGAAAATCGGGCAGCGCTTCCGCGCCAAAATCTTAAAATCCCATTTTTAAACACTTTCCCGCTAAACGATTTTCATAAACATATTTCATATATTTATACCAAACACAATGTTATATAAACTTGTTCAATTAGTCCCTTTATACATAAGTTAAACTCATTACAGATTATTTAACTCGGTTTGAAGAAATAAGCTCAAGATCACGTCTTATACCGAAAATGCAAATTTTTCTGCCATCTGATCTAGGAGGAATGCGCCGCATTCACTAGGAGGAATGCGCCGCATTCACTAGGAGGAATGCGCTTTGATGGTGGATTTCGACATACAATGATAGATACATCCAAATACTTGATGTTTTACAGTTTATATTGAGTTTTTAACCACAAATTCATGGATCTAAACATCCATTTTATAAAACCCCGTTTTTGTTCATAAATAGCCACAAATCTTCCTAAAAACTCATTTTTAGTTGTTAGATTGCACATGCAACGAATATATGTTGTAAAAGCAGAAGGTTTGAAGGATATATACCGAGTAGAAAATGATTTGAAGATGGTTGGAGTGATCTCTTGGTGATTTTTGACCCAAAAAGCTTAGAAATCGATTTCAACCCAAAAGAATGCAAGCTCCTTCCTTTCCTTCTTGTTTATGAACGATTTGTAGGTTATATTTAAGGTGATGTTGCTGTATTTTTGGTGGAAAATCTCTGTAATTAAAGAGAGTGTGTGTGTGTGTGTTCTTGAGGGGATTATGTAGAGAAAGAGAGAGCTAGCAAAAGGAGTGTGATTGTGTGTGTTTGTATGTGTTGGTGTTTTGTGTTAGTCATAGTGGGACTACAAATGAGTTACTGGATTCTTAAAAGGCCTTTGGGCACCATAAGTCCGGAGCTAAAACGTTGGGCTCACGTTTGGACCCGATTGGTTAAGTTTTGAAGTTTAACAAAAGTATTGCTGAACTGTGCCCTGAATGCGGCGCATTAGGGCCTAATGCGGCGCATTCAGGGCACAGTTTCAGCAATGTTCGTTTTTCGTTCGTTCCATTGTTAAGCGTTTTCGTTAGTTGAAAGTTTCCGGTTATTTTAGATAGGAACTTAGACAAGTTCACTAAGTGTTTTCTTGGTATTAGGATTCATTTTATGATTCCGATTTCGATTCCGACACACACCCATTTACGAGACAAGTAAAGATAAGATCAAATCATAGTTAACTCAAAGATAGAGAATGCGGTTTTCACCTGAAATAAGACGGTTGTCACAGAAAGAGCGACGATGTCTATTATTTTAAGGATCGGGCCTGGATTCCTACGACCAACGAATTGAGGAAGGCCATTATGGATGAAGCACACCGAACACGATATTCCATTCATCCAGGGTCAAGCCAAATGTATAAGGACCTCAAGGAACACTATTGGTGGCCTGGAATGAAAAGAGACGTTGCTTTATACGTAGAGAAATGCCTCACTTGTGCGAAAGTGAAGACCAAATATCAAAAGCCATCCGGATTACTACAGCAACCCGAAATTCCCGAGTGGAAATGGGAACAAATCACAATGGACTTCGTCACAAAGTTACCTCGAACATCAAAGGGTAACGACATGATCTGGGTTATAGTAGATCGACTAACGAAGTCAGCACACTTTATTCCCATCAAGGAAAGTTTTAATGTGGAAAAACTTGTCCAAATATACATCAACGAGGTAGTGACACGTCACGGAATACCCACGTCAATTATCTCGGACAGAGATACTCGCTTCACTTCCAGATTCTGGAAAGCATTCCAAGAGTCGTTTGGCACACGATTGGACTTAAGCACGGCTTACCATCCACAGACCGATGGTCAAAGTGAGAGCACTATACAAACGCTAGAGGACATGCTGAGAGCATGCGTTATCGACTTCGGAGGAAGTTGGGATAACCACTTACCACTAATAGAGTTCTCATACAATAACAGCTACCATGCTAGCATCAAATGTGCGCCTTTTGAAGCTCTCTACGGAAGGAAATGCCGATCTCCACTGTGTTGGTTGGAACCGGGAGATCGAAAACTAATTAGCATGGATGTAGTGCAAGAAACGATTGATAAGATCACAACGATTAAGGAAAGACTTAAGACCGAGAGAAGTCGTCAAAAGAGTTATGCTGATATGCGCAGAAAGGATCTAGAATTTCAAGTCGGCGACAAAGTACTTCTAAAGGTGTCACCTTGGAAAGGTGCAATACGCCGCGGAAAACATGGAAAGCTTAGTCCGAGATATGTAGGACCATTTAAGATACTCGAAAGAATAGGCCCAGTTGCGTATCGTTTAGACCTACCGCAAGAGCTTGGCAATATGCATAACACTTTTCACGTTTCGAGACTGAAAAAGTGCTTATCAGATGAAACACTTATTACACCTTTGGAAGAAGTACAACTAGACGAAAAGCTCCAATTTGTCGAGGAACCGATTGAAATCATAGATCGCGAAACTAAGAAACGAAGGCACAACAAAATCCCCATAGTGAGGGTACGATGGAACGCAAAACGAGGCCCCGAATATACCTGGGAACGAGAGGATCAAATGATGCTTAAGTATCCTCATCTTTTCACTTCTCCCACAACGAATACTACAACTTGAAATTTCGGGACGAAATTCTTTCAACGTGGGGAGAATGTGACGACCGTCTAAACTAAGGTTGAGAACGCTAACTTATAACTTCTAAGTGTTTATTTTATTCCCGATATAACTAACTTTATGTGTTACGTGGTTACATGGACATAACTCTTAAGCAAAGCTTGATATAACTCACACAAAACTCTTAAACGTAAGCTTACGTCATTTAAACCTTTAAGCGCGGATCGGGATCAGAATCATAAATCAACTTTGGAATCAATTTATGTAAGTCCTAATACCAAGAAAACACTTAATGAACTTTCCTAAGTTCATAACATAACATATTAAAGAACGCTAGTTAACGAAAAGGTCCAACGAAACAATAATACAAAAACAGCCAAAACTCAAAAATAATTACAAAACTGGTCCAGGACGCTGCACAAAGGCCTTGTGCGCCGTCCTGGAGGGACCAGATTCGCAAAAATATTTGATTTTTTGCATGTCTCTTTACCCAATCAAACTCGACCCTTAGCACTCAATTACTGTATGTTGCAGTACCTAAACCTCTTTTGTTATCATTTCCTTCCATTTTTCATTTCACTTTTCTCTTTTTGTAAACAAAAACACACACACACACACATACTCCCTCTATAAACCTCTCAAGAACATCACCATTTCCAGTAAAATCCAGCCATTAAAAATCGTCATAAACATCAAAGGAAGCAAGAGGAACAAGTTGGTGTCGGTTTCAAGCTATTCTACCGAATTTTGGAGCACAAGACTTGTCTAAACCATCATCTAAACACTTTCATCCGGTAGAAATCATCTTCCTAACGATATTTACTATTTTCACTCGTTGCATGGATGATCTAACCTCTAAAAATAAGTTTTTACAAAGTTTTACAACTCATTTTACACAAAAACGGGTTTTGATCAAAATAATACTTAGATCTACGATTTTATGGATAAAAATTAAGTATAAACTGTTAAAATGACATATTATGAAGTTTAAACCGATTGCATGTCGGAATCTATGAGTAACAAATTGATTTTTGATAGAAAAACCCGAAAACCCCGAAGCTGTGCGCCGTCCCGATAGGCCAGGACGACGCAGCGTGGCTCCAGGGAGCTTTCTGCGTCGTTCCTAAGGTCAGGACGACGCACAGCCTGCTGACTTTTCTGAAAAATCGTCGTTTTGGCCGTTTTAAGCTTGTATACACGCTGATTTTCTCGAGACTTGTTATATATGACTGAGTTTAGTAAAAACAATAATATTGGTGACTTGTGTTGGACCGTTTATACTAAAATGAACTCGTTTGAACTAATTATGTGATATATGCAATTGTGAGCGGGAAAGTGACTTTGGATTTTGGACATAAAATTTGGGCGCGTAAGCGCTGCCCAAATTTCGTTAGAAAATCCAAACCACTTCAGTGACCACAAAGTATGTATCATAGTAACAATAAAGGTAAACATTAGACTTTCGGACTAAAACAAAACGATAACCTTTTCGGACTATTTTTGGACAAATTGGACCTTGACACTTAAAGTTTAATTAAAGATTATATACTATATTATACAATAACATAATAACACTTGAACAAAACTTGGTATTATTAGGCTTTCGGTGATTTCCGACACACTTTCCGACCGTTCCCGCTTACGATTATCTTCGCAACCAGTGAGTTAAAAACCCCTACTCTTTAACGCTTTTAATACTTTTTGGGGTGAAATGCGAGTCTTAGGCTTAAACACTACCTTTAAGCTGAAGCAAACTTTAAACGCTTTGATACTTGAATTCTATTACAAAAACGATTTGATACTCTAATGCTATTACGAAAACACTTGTATACTTTGAATGCTATTATGAAACACTTGATATCTTGAATACTTTTATGAAAGACTATTTTGCCGGCATTGTTGATGGTTTTGACAACAATGCCGAGGATACGAAAGCTATATTTGCCAATGACTAAAACAATCGATCTTCATGTTGCGGACTTTGTACAACATGGGCGTGAGAAACCATTAAAACTCCCGACACTACCAAGGACATTAGTTGCTATTAATCCCTTTGGAAAGGACCGTTAGTAGATATGGATAGCGCTATTAGGGTACATTGACCATCACCACAACGACCTATAACGATGGTGCATAATACTAATAGGGTAGGCTATAGGCTTAGCAACGATCATTGGGCAATACTAGGATTGTCACATAGTCGCGCTATGTGGTCAATGCCTACAAACACAATTACTACACTTTACATATGTTTATGTGATAACTAATTGAACACTACTACTCTATGCATGGTTATGCGACACTATTTGAAAACTATACATTACGCCACTTTTCGTGCGTCGAAACTCTAATGCTTTTATCTAAACTTGTAGCTCACTAACTACTTCCCCCGTAGTTAACACTTGACTCGTATTTTCAGGTAACGAGTAAGCTAGCTGATGACTCTATACTTTTAGGCGAATGACTTCAAGAACGGGAAGGGTTTGGGTGGTTTGGTTATGAACACCCCATTTTGATTTCGGATATGTAATCGATATTTTAAAACTATTATGTAAACTTTGGTGTATCTTTTTATTTTATATAACTTGGCGTTTATCTATATCTTGCATCGAATGCTATTGCTCTTCACATCCTGTGTTTCCGCTTTAGCGGGGTGTGACAGACCCGTTTTGACCCGCACCTGTTTTGACTCGTATCCGTTTGGTATATTTTTAAAGTGACCCATTTGGACCTGTATCCGTTTCGACCCACACCCATTTTGACCCGTGACCCAATCCAACCCAACCCGCCCATTTTGCAGGTATATACGATAGACATCTTTTAAAATTTTAAGTACAATTGCTTGGATAATATGCTTAAATCGTGTATAATTTCATTTTCACAAAGTACTTTGACCCAATACTTTGTCTTTGAATTTTGTAAAATCAATACTATTTGAAACACCTCTTTAATAAAACCGAAACCGCTAGTCAATTATAAGCAATTAAAACAAAAAGGCATCAACTAATTATTGTACCCATTGGTTTCGGCGTGGATAAAATAAGTTACGGTGCAATTGGTGTGGTTCTGATGTGTAAATATACCGTTTCGATCGGGGTTCTGATGTGTAAACCGTTTCGATCGGGACACAACTCTTAAATATGGCTAATATGCGGAAATGAAATAGCTCGAACTATATCCTTAAGAGCACTCGGAGTGGGCAAATTCTCGGGTCGTTCTCACTCCCATAACGAGGGTTACAACTCGTTATGACTCCACCCCCACTCGTTGTGGGGGTTCGTTGTCGGCTTCGTTGTTCCATCAACAAGCGTTGTGGATTTGTTTTTTTTTCTTTTCTTCTTTCTCTTCCTTTCTATAATATTATTCTTTCACTTGACTTTTTTTTCTTGTTTTCAACTTGATTAACTTGTTTTTTTTCTCTTTCTTTGCAGGTACAATGGAGGAGGGAGGAGGAGGGAGGAGGTGGAGAAAGAAAGAATATATATGTTTTAAATTTTTCAATTTTGGCCTAATGTTTTTAGTTATTGCATTTTTTATCCTAAATTTGCAATTTTGGCCTAATGTTTTTAGTTATTTACATTTTGATTTATTTTTAATCTAATATTTTCAAAAAAGCAATTTTGTTTTAAACTTAATTACAAATTTTATTTGAAAAATAAGTGTAAGATTAATTATTTAATTTGGTATTTTATAAGTTTAATGTGTTTTTATCTTATTTAAATGTTTAAAAAAAAAACATTGGGTCCCACAACTCCCACAACCCCCACAACCCTCATTATCATACCACCCAAAATCTCACGATCCTCATTCTCACTGCCACCTAACAACCCTCATTATACTCCGGGCAATGTTGAAAAAATCGAATTAATCGACCGATTAATCGTAAATCGCAAAATTGAAGATGAATTTCAGCAAGTCGACCAATTAATCGGGCCTTTGATTAATCGAAAAAAATCGCCAAAAATCGTACGGTTTAAAAAAATCGGTCAACGAAAGTCAACCAAAAAAAATCAAATTAAAACCCAAAATTAGGGTTATTCTTCTAATCGACGATTTGAAGACAGAGAACTAGAGAAGGGCGACGGTTAACCTTTAAATTACAAAGCTTACAAAAGAAGCAGCGGATTTGTTTGTAGGTAATTACTCCGTGGTTGATTATATAGTTTAAGCGATTTGATTTCCATCCATATAAGCAGCGATTTGCAGATTTTGTTTTTCTTTACTTGCTGCTATTTTTGATTTACTCCGTGTTCTTCGATTTGCTGTAAATGATTTGTATCCTTGGTATGATAGTATTTAATGGAGGGGACAATTAGTTAGTGGGTGGGTGGTGGGGTGGGAGTAAAGTAAAGAAAGAGACAGTAGGTAGTGGTCATTAATAAACAATTTTTTTTTTTTTGTGTTACTGTTTTGTTTTCTTTGTATTCAATTTTTATATAAGTAATTTTTTTTTTCTATTACTTGTTATGTGTTAATATTAAAATCTTAATAGTTTTAGTTACTTATAATGTAGTTAATAATGGAATCATCATCGGCTCAACCTACGAATACCACAACTAGTGAAAATCTTAAACGAAATTCGGACGATATTGGATGGGTTTATGGAGAGTTGGTGGATAAAAACAATAAAGATAGGGTGAAATGTAAATTATGTGGGAAACCTATGGGTGGAGGAATATATAGAATGAAACAACATATTGCGGGTGTTGGGTCAAATGTTAAATATTGTAAAATAGCAACAAAAGATGATATGATATTATGTCGAAAAGCTCTTGAGGAGAACATACACAAAAAGAGGGCTAAACAAGTTTATGATAAAGATTTGAGATCGGAGGTGAATATTCGTGATAATGAAACCATTGACCTCGATGATGAAATGGAAGATTGTTTTGGAGAATTGAAGGAATCACGTTATTTTGGTCCTATGGATAGATTTGCAACTTCCAAAGGAGTCAAGGGAAAGAGCTCACAAAGGTAATATTTCTAAGGTTGTCCGAAAAGAACAAATGATCCGTGTGAAGGAATATATTTGTAAGTGGGTGTATGAATGTGCGATTCCATTTCATGCATTTGAAAGGGATAGCTTTAAAGCTTTAGTGGAGGCGATTGGTCAATTCGGACCGAATGTTTCACCTCCAACGAGATACGAGATGGGAGATACGTTCCTTAAAAAAGAAGTTGAAAAAACTAAAATTTCTTTGAAAAGGTACGAAGAAGAATGGAAAATCATTGGATGCTCTATTATGACCGATGCGTGGTCCGATAGAAAACGAAGAAGCATCATGAACTTATGTGTCAATTCAAAGTTAGGCACGATTTTTTTGTCCTCCAAAGAATGTTCGGAAGAAGCTCACACAAGTGATAACATTTTTGAGTATGTGGATAAATACATTGAAGATGTTGGTCCAAAAAATGTTGTTCAAGTTGTGACCGATAATGCGGCTAATAATATGGGAGCGGCAAAATTGTTGAAGGAGAAGAGACCAACAATCTTTTGGACATCATGTGCGACACATACTATTAATCTAATGCTTGAAGGTACTAAGTTTTCCTTTCTTGTAACTTTATTAGTTGTATAATGTGTTTATATATAAATTATAAGTTTATTTGTTTTTAAAGCTATTGGCGGGCTACCGAGGTATAAGAAAACTCTCGATCAAGCAAAGAAGCTAACGGTGTTTATTTACGCCCACTACAAGACATTGGCTATGATGAGACAACATACAAAGAAAAGGAATATTGTGAGACCGGGAGTTACAAGATTTGCATCCGCCTTTCTCACTTTACAAAGTTTGATGGAAAAAAAGTGTCAACTTAGGCAAATGTTTACTAGTGAAGATTGGGAAAAATGTACGTTCTCTAAGAAGGGTAGAGGTACGAAAGCTTATGGAACGGTGATATATCCCGCATTTTGGACCGGTGTAACATTATGTTTAAAGGTTTTTGCACCGCTAGTCAAAGCTCTTAGGATGGTTGATGCCGATTGGAAGCCTTCCATGGGGTTTATATATGGTGAGTTAGAGAAGGCGAAAAAAGAAATTATTGTTGCTTTGAACGATAATGAAAAAGAATATGCGCCTATTATGACCATCATCTCCAAAAAGTCATCCAAAAGGTTTGATACATCTCTACATATTGCGGCCTACATTTTAAACCCATATTATTTCTATAATAATTTGGAGGTCCGAAATGATGTAGACGCGAATGATGCGGTAGTTGAGCTTGTTGGTATTTTATTTCCCGAAGACTTTGACATGCAAACCCAAATCTTGTCGGTCGAGTTGCCATTATACAAGTGTAAACTAGAAAAAATTTGGTCGAAAAGTTGCACTTAAAGCATGTGAGGTGAATGACGAGAAATTTGATCCGGGTAATGCAAATTCCAAAAATATATATTTTTTTTAAACTTAGCATTTTAATAACATATTTGCATTAATTTTTGTAGCAAATTGGTGGGAAACTTATGGAGGCTCGACTCCTAATTTGAGGACAATTGCTATAAGGATACTTTCGTTAACTACTAGTTCATCGGGATGTGAGCGAAATTGGAGCACGTTTGAAGGGGTTAGCAATTTTAAACATACCATATTCTATTAAATATATACCACATATAATATATTTACTACATATTATTATATTATTAATGCATATGTTTAAACTTCTTAGGTGCATACAAAAAAAAGAAATAGACTAGAGGCAACTAAAATGAACAATCTTGTTTTTGTTCAATTTAATGCCAATTAATGGAGAAAAACAAGAAAAGAAAGGCAAGAGGTCGTGAAGTACTTCTAGCGGAAGATAGTAGTCAAACTAAAGATTGGATTGTTGATGATGGTGTTGATGGCGGTGTGGATGAAGTTGAGTCGGGTCTAACTTGGGAGGTGGTTAGTGAAGCCGTCGGTGTTGATGAAGTATTGACTAATAGGACAAGTGGTAGGACAAGTTCATCAAGACAACTTTTTGATGAAGAATTTGAGTCGGAAAATGAGGAGGAACCAAATGAAGAGGAGGATGATGAGGAAGTTGATGATTTTGAATACGAGTCGGATGGAGTTCAAATCATGGAACAATACGGGCAAGACGCGAATTAATTTTAAGCTACTTGAACTTTGAAGTTTATTTGAACTAATATGTTTATGTTTGACGTATTAATTAGTTGATTTGGTATGTTTAATTGTCAACTAAATGTAAACTTTGAACTATTTATGGTTTTTGAAGTATTTTATTCATGTCACATATATATTTTGAAAATTTACACAGAGAAAATAAGAAAACGATTAATTCGATTAATCCCGATTAATTCCTAATCCCTATTTTACTGACTACGTTCGCCTAGCGTCATATACAATATTGAACCGGGTACTCTAATTCCAAAATCATCAAAACAAGTGACATGTCACCCTATCCATAATAATGTCACTTCCCATTTTCTCCCCACTCACCATTTCCACTCATATGTCAGTACCACCGCTCTTTACCCGAGCCATACTCCGATCCAACTCAACCATGTCTAACGCCGTTAAATCTCGTCTAAAGGGAGTCGTGTTTGACATGGACGGAACCCTAACGGTACCCGTTATTGATTTTCAAGCAATGTATAAAGGTGTACTTGGTGAAGAACAGTACCGTGTGATCAAAGCTACCTCCCAATCTGGGATTGATATCTTGCATCATATTGAAAATTGGAGTCCTGAAAGGCAAGAAAAAGCTTATCAAGTTATTGCGGATTTCGAGAAGTTAGGGATGGATAATCTACAGATTATGCCTGGTAATTAGGGTTTATGTTTTGTTTATACATTCTAGGGGTGTTTGTTTCGGCTTATGTAACGAGTTTACGAACTTATGTAATTTTTGATTCGGCTTATGTAACGAGTTTACGAGCTCAAATTGGGGGTGTTTATTTCAGCTTATATAAAGGCTTATTGGTTTTCGGCTTATGTTTCTATAAAGTCCGGATTTTATATATGGGGCTTGTTAAGCTCATAAACCATTACATTAGTCATAAAACCCGGATTATTAAACATAAGCCGAAAACCAATAAATCCATAAGCCCTTATATATGCTCAAACAAACACCCCCTTATAAGCTCATAAGCTGGAAAAATAGGCTTATGAGCTTATCTAAAATTATATAAGCTTATAAGCATGTTACATAAGCTCAAACATACACCATGGATTGTTAATTTACATGTGCACATAGGCGAAACCATGTCGGATGAGTCCGAGCTCCATAAGAGGGGGCGTGGCACCCTGATGCCCCCTTGTCTCCGCATGCATGATAATTGGGCAAAAGGTTCTAGGATTGATCAAATTGTTTGCTTAATGTATTTAATGGTTTTATATTTAGAGGTGGGGAAATGGTCAAAATAAAAATGGGTGAAATGAGTTACGAACCGGTTCGGGTGGGTTGATCGGTGGTTTTATTGAATAAAACTTGTTTCTTCGAAATATTGAAACTTGCACCCTACCCGCCTGCCTGTCTTGAGCTATTACACGGTACTCCTAACCACTGATTTTGCCACCTCCACTACTGGTAACTGCATTGGATTGTTTGACAACTATGTCCACGGACATCAAATATTGACATTTGACCTAACCATTTGTGTAAAGAAACATTTAAAGCTTGATCATATGTCTTGGGTACTAATCAACTATGAAAAGGAGATTGTTGCCATTTTCGTGATATATATATAGAATGACAATTGTACAGTTTTCATGGTGTGATGGTGTGCTACTCACTAATATGCTAGTGTTACGTTTGGATCGGAATCCTGATTTTGCTAACTGCATAAATGTTTAAAGTCAAAATATAGCTCCTTCCTCTGAAATGAGGGTTAGGGAACACGATGTTTCTTCTTGTTAATATGGAATTTCGGTATTATATATTGCTTCACTTCAAATATTAGATCCGTTATGGATGAATATAAGTTTTTCTAGTTAAACGCATAATGTACATATTGTTATTCATAATAATAAGTCAAAGTGTTGTAACTATGGTTTTCTTAAGGAACTTTATTCGGTGGTAAAAACTTATCCTATAATACGTGAACCAAAATGCAGGTGCTGCAGAGCTTTGTGGTTTTCTTAACTCGAGGAATATCAGGTTAGAATTTGCTTGCATAAATTATTTACAAATTAGTAGAGGTGGCATTTAACTATTCTGGCAACGGGTTAAATAACTAAAGAACCCATTAGCGCTAAATTATTTCATATAAAAGTCTGATTGTTATCAAAATAATACAATTTCACTTGTTATTTGAAAAACAAAAGTAAACAATTTGGACAATAAGTCTCCCGGACAAAACAACCCCAGCCCGTATAGAAGTACTTTTTGACCCATTACCCAATCTACTTAACTGCTCGATCCACCCATTTTTGCATATATGCTCCTTCAAGAATTTTGGACCTTATTGTTTTGGTTAGTATGCCTTCGTTATATTTTCCATTTTATTTTTTAAAATGATTGTACCTCTGATTTAACTAGCAATCTCATTGAAACCGTATTTTAGTTTTTATTGGCCTATAAGTTTCCTATTCTTTTTGCAGAAGGGGAATAATTACTCGCAATGTCAAAACAGCTGTTGATTTGTTTCATGAACGATTTGGGGTACAATTTTCTTTTTTTCCTTTTTCATTACTTGTATCTTGACGTTAACGTGATTAAATCCTTTAGTCATGAAAGCATGTTATAATTATATATGTATTGTTACAGATGTCATTTTCTCCAGCATTGAGCAGAGAATTTCGTCCTTACAAACCCGACCCTGCTCCCCTGCTTCATATATGTTCTACATGGGAAGTTGATCCTACTGAAGTAATGATGATCGGGGATAGCTTGAAAGACGATGTAAGTAATCTAAATTAATTAGTGTAAAAAAGATTTAGTTTATACATTGAAGTTCAAAAGATTTCAGGAAAAGTCAACCATTTAACATGTGATAGCAATAAAATATGGAGTATTCTAAAGAATTGTCACATGCAAAATCACAACGTAAAGGTGCTATAAAGTAGAGGTGGCAATATGGGTAGGGTAACGGGTCAAAATAGGTTGACCAACTAACACTTGTTTGTCCTTTCTTAGATTTTCCTATAGATGATTATATAACTAAACGAGGCTATAAAGATTATAATGTTATAATAGTAATATACGTTTTTAAATCAATCACTTTGGTTGACTTCCGGCCCGTTTGACTCACGACCCGTTCATAGTAAATGGGTTGAAATTATCCACCCCTAAAAAAATTGTTCTTTATCTTATATGTCTATAAACATTTGTCGAGTGTTTGCTTTTAAGGATTCGAAACCTATATTCTCAGGTGGCTTGTGGAAAAAGGGCTGGAGCATTTACATGCTTGCTTGACGAAACAGGAAGGTATGATTCTCCTGAATATGTCAATGTTGAACATAAACCAGATTACACGGTATCCTCCCTTGCTCAAGTTCAATCTCTCTTGGAGTCAAACTTTGATTTAACGCCTTGACTTTATGGAGAACGAGAACTTATTATGTCGAATTTTATTCAAGATCCCAAATGAACACATACTCAATTCTTCAAGAATTTTGTTTGTTGTAGCAGCCTTCCGTCCTTCACATAATGAGGACTGTAAGACTATCGTTTTGACTACTTAAAAGTCAAACCAGGTGGTCAATTTTTTGTTAAAGTATTGGTGAAAGATATAGATAAGTACACATTTTGTAATATGGAAGTATTGTAGATTTTGTAAAATGTTGAAAAAGTCAACATTATCGTTGACTACGAGTGTCTGTTTTTCTTTCTTGACAATTTTCTTGTCTAAGAATTGGTGTGGTTTGGATAACATGAATAAAGTCTAAGTTAGAGGTTTAAGATCGAACACGAGATCAAAACGACCGAACCAACATTTGGTTATTAGTTTCGATTGAGTTAGGTTTTGAGTCTTTTCGGTTCTATGTTTTCGGTATTATGGTATTTATGTTTGCATAAAAATCAGTTAAATTGTACAATAATGTTTCTGAAATTTTCCTTTTGGGGATACTTCCATAATAGTTGAACATAACATTAAATAACATGTTTATATACATTTGTTCTCTAAAATGCTATTGATTCCAAACTAAGCGATTAGTTAGGTAAACAACTTTTTAATCCAACTTTTGGAATTAAATAAATAGTTTATTAGTGTCGTTTTAAATTTAATTATATAAATGGTCCTCCTGATT
The DNA here is from genome assembly GCA_910822075.1 of Senecio squalidus. Taxonomy (NCBI): domain Eukaryota; kingdom Viridiplantae; phylum Streptophyta; class Magnoliopsida; order Asterales; family Asteraceae; genus Senecio; species Senecio squalidus. The sequence goes on along the minus strand of CAJVGC010000508.1, from coordinate 45,130,113 downwards.
TGTTAAATCACAAGTAGAGAATATACTCTTGAAAAAATCACTAAAATACTTACTTAACAAAATTCTTGAAAAACAGGTAGCAAGTTCAAATTTTAATATTTTTAATCACGTTGAACGAAAAAACGAAGTACATATATTACACTAGTATTTTTTAATGTCCGTTTATTTAACGCTACAAATCTAAAAGTATGTTTAATTTTTTTGACTTTTACCCTCACAAGAATTAAATATGTTAAAATGAGTGGTTTTAAATTGGACACATTCACGGGCCACCCTTAATGTTTTCACGATATACTTTTATATCTAATTTTCTCGACAAATAGGTTACACGAAAATTTCTAATAGAAAACATATCAGAACAATTGATGATCTTCTTTGCTACGGTGACGATTTGTAAAAATATGATCTAACACAATAACTATTTTCAAGGTCGGACCCGAGATTTTGGGTATCATGTGCGATGAATAAAAAATGTGTCAGTAAAATTAAATGAAGAAAATAACAGAAGTTTTTAGAATGTTTTTCCTTATGTTGTTAGACACAGTGTTTTGAAAACCGGACCAAACCGCCGGTCGGGCCGAGTCCGACCCGATTTTTTGCTCGATCCGGTCCGGTCCAGAAGGTTTTTAGCTTGGTTTCTGGACCGTTTTGAACTGGACGGGTCGAACGGGTCACACCGGTTAGTAAACTCGGGTTGAACCGGTGTGTTTAAGTTTTTCCGAAATAAAAGGTTCTTTTTTGCTTTGGTCAGGATTTGAACCCCAGATCTATGGGTGTGAAGCACTCTAACTTACCTAGGCAAATACACAGGTTTGCTAAGACTTTAGAAAGTACATATTTAATTTATACTTCATTTGACATAGATTTTAAGGCTTAATATATTTTTTGTTTTTTTTTATTTCGAGACTTAAAACTTTATTTAATTTTAATTTTATTTTAAAATGCTTTTAATTTTGATTATTATTATTGTTATTATTTAATTATTATATTAAATTTGATATTTGATTGAATAATTTTGAATATTTGTGAATTATTTATACCAAAATTTAGTATAGTTGGTATTTATATCATATTTAAGTTAAAATGTTTCATACTTTATATTTTTGAACCAATAATAACATCCGGTTCCCTGGAACGGTTTAACCGGTCCGACCAGTAAATTTTATTTTTCCGGTTCAGTGTCTGGTACGGTTTTCAAAACCTTGGTTACACGGATCGCGAAATTTCTTCTAACATTTTATGTCTATAAATTGTATGTCTGTAAGATCGTCCACAGTACCTGTTTGAGCAACGATTGACGAGCTCAATGGTTTGCGTGTGCTGGCCAACCAATACGGTCTCCTAAGGTGACGTATTGATTAGGTGTGATGACGTAAGAGAGTAGGAAAATCTCTTGTACGTGTGTCAGGAATATTAGAATGATTCAAATCTGGAAAAATCTGACAAATGGTCAGGTATTTATAGGCAACGGATTAGGTTTCCTTTTACGGGACGTGGGCCTTAATATTATATTTTGTGGGCCGCTAATGATGACCCAATGTGTGTTCATGAAGTGAGCCCAATTGATGTCGGGTAACAGAAAGTGTTACGAGGTAGAACACTACTTGTGCTCGGTGTGTTACGAGGTAGAGAACTACCTGTGCTCCCTGTGTTACGAGGCAGAACACTACCCGTGCTTCGTGTGTTACGAGGTAAAGCAGTACTTGTGCTCCGTGTGTTACGAGGTAGAGCACTACATATGCTCCATGTGTTACGAAGTAGAGCACTCTCTGTGCTCCGGGTGTTATGAGGTAGAGCACTACCTGTGCTCCGTGTGTTACGAGGTAGAGCACCACATGTTCCTCCAATGGGAGTGTTACGAGGTAGAGCACTACCTGTTCCACCCATGTGAGTGTTCCTCCCAAGGGATTGTTCCTCATGGGATTGTTCAAACGCGGGGAGTGTTCCCCCAAAGGATTGTTCCCCCAGGGGAGTGTTCCACTGATGGGAGTGTTCCATCTAGAGGAGTGTAGAGTAGCCAAGTAAGTAATGTGAGAGTTTAGAGTGTAGAGTAAGTTGGTGAAGTTGTTAAGTGACTTTACTCAACCTCTTCACTCCTATACTAACGTAATCAGCCCTCCGGTTTAATTTGTAAGAGTTTTCTCAAAAGTCTTATATATTAAACTTTATCATATTTTCCCTCGTACACTTGTCATTTTGCCTTAGTATTTTGCATATGTGGCAAATAGTGGTCCAAGGCCAATGCCTTAGCCTTTTCTAGCCGTGGTGAATATTTTTCCTTTCCATGAGCGTTGTTTTTGCGCCGAGTGTGTATGTGTGTGTGTTTTTTGGGGTTCACAAGGTGTTTGTTTTTTGTTTAACATCTTAGACATAGTAGAGGATCAAAGGTTTAACCGAGTACTTAGACATAGTAGAGGAAGTTTGCAAACTGAACCGAGTAGAGGTAGAGTGTTGTTTTAATTAAGTTAAGTTTTTTTTTAACCAAGTGAGGGTATTTTCCGAGTGGAGCTTCGTCGAAGAGAGGTCCAAACCGAGTAGAGAATTAAAGAGGTGTTTGTTTTTGTTTGATAATTTTGACCGAGTAGGAGAGGTGTTTGTGTTCGGTTGTTGTACTGAGCAGGGATGGGTGTTTGTTGCTGTTGGACTCACCTAAACCCAGTATGGGAATAGCTTGGGTTTTGTCTTTTACCGAGCAGGAAGGGGTGTTTGTGTTCGATTAGATTACCGACTTTTCCCATTGTTGTGCTAAGTAGTTTTAATTAGAATTTTTAGGAAATTAATGTCTTGCTTGTTTGCTCCCATCACTTTGCCATTGTTGATCTGGTTGCCCTGCTAGTAGTTACACTTAGGAATTTTTGAATTTCTTACTTTACTAGGGGGTTGCGTAGTCATTATGCTTTGACAAACACTTAGAGTTTTTCTCCTTACTATGCCACTTTTGTCTGGTTACCATGGTGAATACTTGTCCAATGCCTTGGAAAGTTTTTTTTTTTTTTTTTTTTATTTCTCATGCGAATGAGTTGGGAAATTTTATAGTTGTTCACGCTGTGACATGAACATGTGTAAGTTGTGTCGATGGTATTTTGTGTATTGACACTATGTTTGATGCTCGTGGCATAGCTGGGTACCTGTGGTCCCCTTTTTAATTTTTTTGTGTGTCTATGACACTGTGCCAGTGACACTTCTTGTAGGTTAACCGTTTTTTATTTTTTACTCGCGAGATTGTCGCTCCCTAATAAGAAGTGCTTATCTTTCCTCCAATGGATAAGAAAGACGGAAAGTTGGGTGCAGCCCGACCTTGTATGCCTTATGTAGCTTGTTACACTTAGAAATTTTTTTAAGATTTTCAAGTAGCTATAAGTAGCTTGTTACCAAGTTGGTATTGATTAGGGAAAACATGATAGGAAAAAAGATAATTTTTGTTAGCAACATAGATGAATACATAGATCGTGTTGCATCAAGCATTTGTTCTATCTTAAAAATAATATAATTAAGTACATGGTATTCCATGACTTTGTTAGGGTTTTTGGAGTTTTTTCATTATGGTGCACATCGATGAGTCGGGTTGGTGGAAGCTTGATTTTCCTGAAGAGGTTTTGAGGGCTAGAGTACATGTCCATCTGGTGGTCCTGGGTCCTCCGTGTTTGCTCCCTTTTGCTATGCAAAGGTCTTCTTGAGTGGGGCTCCATCGCTTGCTTTGCTCCAGTGACAAGGTGTTCCAAGTGTCCCTCTTCCAATGCTCGCTTGATTTCAGCCCGGAGCTCTCTACACGCATATGTGTCATGCCCATGGGCTTCATGGAATTCACAATATTTGTTCATGTTTTTCTTCCCTGACATGTAGGTCATTGGACGGGGAGGCTTGAATGTCGCACTTACTTGTTCCGTGTTCAAAATCTCCATGGGAGACTTGTTGAGGCTAGAAACTAGTGAGTCTTTGTCATAAGGAGCAAACCTTTGCTTTTGTCGGTTATCTCGCGGTCTTCTTGGTGGTTGTCATGACAACTACCATCTCCACTAGGTGAATCTCCCTAAGACTTGTTTTTTTTTTCTAGGTCACACTTCTGGCGAGGGTGATCGTCTCCTTTGACCTCAAGTAGTCATAGGCACAATCAGTTGTCTCCTTGAAGGTTCTTGGAATTATTGTTGCAAGCCGCTCCTAGAGCTGGCCCGGGAGGAGCGAGAGTGTGAAACAAGAAATTTGTTGGCTCTCAGGCAAGTCTAGTATCTTTTGGCACTCTTGTGTGTAACGAAGAATGAAATCTCAGAGTCCTCCCCCTTCTTTTTGTCTTATGAGATGAGCCTCAAGGTGGGTTCTTCTTTGCTTCTTTTGCTGGAAGAAGTTGGAGATAAACTTGGAGTTGAGGTCATAGAAGTCATAAATGCTTTATCTGGGAGGCTTGTAAACCAATCCCTAGCAAAACCTTGTAGGGTTCCTGGGCTACATGGTCTACCCACTTCTCTGTCATGATAGCCTTTTCAAACAGAGCCAAGTGGTCTTCTGGATCTCTTGTGCCGTCATACGTCCCAAAGATGGAGGGGGCTATTTTTCGGTCCGAAATTGGATACTTTGTCACCTAGTCACAAAATTTGGAGTTAACCACTGATGTTGGCATGGTTGCAGTGCGGGACGGTCCTCCCTGCTCTCCGACAAATTCTTTTAACAAGTTAAGCAATTTTCGGGCGGTGTGGAGGTGGGGGAGGTATTGGCTCTGGTGTCATCTGCTTCCGTAACTCATCAACCAATTGTCCAAGTAAAGAACTCATATCGGGGCCGGGAACTACCCTTGGTGTCGGCTTCGGCTTCGGCTTCACAGCCTCCACTAGTTGAGCTACTAGGTCATTTTGTGGAGGTGGAGTTGGTGCGGGTGGCTTCTGTTGGGATAAGGTTTTCTTTAAGAGCTCTAATGCCTCTTCGAGTGATGGATTCATGTTGAAGGGAGTCTGAGTGGGTGTAGGATGTGGTTGTTGGGTTACGGTGGATCCTTCCAAGTTTGTTGGTGGTGGGGTGCCCTGAGGGTAGCAATCCTAGGAGCATGCTGTGATGTGCTCAGAGGAGGTCTTCCTGTCTGGAAGCCTTGAGCGGTGAAACTTGACTGACCCGTCCCGGTGCTAAGTATTTCTACCTCCGTTGTGCCAGTTGCCTCTGGGTGAAGGAGAAGAGCCTAGCCCGAACACCTGGGAGGTTTTCCCCACCGATCCTCCGCGAGGTCCCCACCGTGGCTCTCGGACCAATGCCAATGCCTTGAGAGTTTGGTGGAGTGGTGTTGATGTCCACCGAGGGAAGAGGCTCTTTTCTGCTCGGAGGTGGATGTGTGAAAAGGTTTGGATCCATGGAAAGTGAATGACAGGGGAAAAAACTTAGTGAAAACCGTTGATCTAAAACGGTCCCACGGATGACGCCAATGTTTGAGCAACGATTGACGAGCTCAAGGGTTTGGGTATGATGGCTAACCAATACGGTCTCCTGCTAGAGCAGTGCAAACCTAACAAGCTCTTGGCGAGCCTAAGGTGACGTATTGATTACGTGTGATGACGTAAGAGAGTAGGAAAATCTCTGGTACGTGTGTCAGGAATATTTGAATGATTCAAATCTAGAAGAATCTGACAAATGGTGAGGAATTTATAGGCAACAGATTAGGTTTCCTTTTACGGGCCGTGGGCCGTAATATTATATTTTGTGGGCCGCTAATGATGACCCAATGTGTGTTCATGACGTGAGCCCAATTGATGTCGGGTAACAGAAAGTGTTACGAGGTAGAACACCACTTGTGCTCGGTGTGTTACGAGGTAGAGCACTACCTGTGCTCCGTGTGTTGGGAGGTAGAGCACTACTTGTGCTCTCTGTGTTACGAGGTAGAGAACTAGTGCTCCGTGTGTTACGAGGTAGAGCACTACTTGTGCTCCATGTGTTACGAGGTAGAGCACTACCTGTTCCACCCATATGAGTGTTTCTCCAAGGGAGTGTTCCACCCAGGGGATTGTTCCGCCGAGGGGACTGTTCCCCAGAGGATTGTTCCGCCGATGAGAGTGTTTCGTCTAGAGGAGGGTAGAGTATCCAAGTAGGTAATGTGAGAGTTTAGAGTGTAGAGTAAGTTTGTGAAGTTGTCAAGTGACTTTACTCAACCTCTTTACTCATATACTAACCTAATCAGTACCCTAAGGCCCGATCCTGCCATTTTCCTCATTTATTTTTCCTCAAATTTAAAAGCAAAAGCGTTGGTATGGTCTATGGGTATGTGTCATTGGAGTCTTATGGGGGCTTAAGTTTTACGGGGGTTTATTAGGGCTTGAGCTTATGTTTTTATTCATAAGTCTTGTTTGGTTGTCAATTTTGTAAGAGATTTATTGAAAAAATTAAGTTTCGATAAGCCCCAAAAATAAAAATTACTCTAAACTCAAACTCTAACATAAGCTTAAACTTAAACTTAAACTTAAACTGTATCTTAATTATTTACGTCAAACATATCCTATTACAATACAAAGTATAAAAATAAGATAAAAATTGACAAGAAAGCCCTAAGAGAATCCATCCAAACAAAACCCTAGTTAAGAATAGCCACCTGTCAAGCAAACATAGAAAGAGAGAAAAGTGTTCACTGTCTTAATTTCATTGGGTCCATTTAGATCCCTTCTCCTCCTCCTAAAACATAAGTTATATGTCTGGAGTCTTCTCTTTCTTGTAATCCTCTGTCTATGTTTCTCCACCTTAAATTTCACATAAATTCTACATTCATCTTTTAATCTTTCACCTACTTAAACTCACTAATTCACAAACCCCCAACTGGGTTTTCTTAAAAATCCAAGATAATTCATACCCAGATGGCCTTTTCATCATTTAGCAATGTTACACCATGTTTTTCAGACCAAAATCTCATAAAAAACCATTCTTTTTTCACTTTCAAGACACAAAAACATGTTTTTTCTATACAAAATAAAAAACCCATTAAAATCTTGCAAAATTGCAAAAACTCTAAAAATATGGTTGACCCTGTTGTGTTTTATCTCAATAAAACTAAGAAAAAAGGAAATGAAAAAAAAGATAATGGGATTCAAGATTTATTGAATCTTTGTGGATTTGGATATTGGGTACAAGGGTTTAGATGTTTTCCATGGTTAGGTTTGAATTTTCATATGGCTAATTGTTTGGATTTGAATCCTTCAACTTTACAATTAGTACAAAGCTGTGCTAATCTTCCTATGGTCGCGAAACCGGTTTACGGAATTTTATCGGATGCTTTGTACATTGGTGGTGCTCATAGATTGCCTTACATTTCCATTGGAGGTTAGTTACCTTTTTTGAATCATATATTTTGATGGTATTATGTAGCAGGGGCTCAGAAAATTTTCGCCCCGGATTTTGTGTGTGTTTTAGGTGTTTAATGTAGCTAATTTTCGCCTAATTTTGTTTGGGTAGGTTGATATTGGTAGGTTTATTCTTCAAATTATGTATTACTTTGGGTTTAAAATGGAACATTATCATTTATCAACTTCTGGCTATTCCAACTGAAATTGAGCTCTTTCGGACTGTAGGGCTAGGCTAAAGTTTTATAAGGTGTTCGAAATTGCGTTTAGGGGATAATATCTGGTTATGGCGTTGGCAAAACACAAAATTTCCGTTTTCTTAGAAAACAAGAGTTTAAAGTAGCAGGCTGAGAACTGCTTTAGGAAATGCCGTTTTCCTAGCGCTATCTGATAAACTTCTCAAACTGTTAACTAAAAAGTTGTTGGTGTAGAAGGGACAAATGTAAGCAAAATCGTTAACGGTTATGACCTCAAAATGTTATAAAGTTTTAGCATTTTACTTTGGGAACTTTTCAGCATTGATTGTAACTTTTCTTATAAAAATGTTATTTGAAACTTATTAGAGATAAATAGGATGAAATTGCTTGAATATATTTTACGGTGAAAACGAACGAACTAAAATATATTTTGATTGCTTCATATTTAAAGTGATTGATGTAAAGTTTTTCAGTTGTGCTTCAGATATTATCATGGGGATCTATGGCATTGATTCCGATAGCCAGTGAAGCGTTACCGATTCTCATGGCGTGTATTCTCCTCAGTAATCTTGGAGCATCCATTACTGAAGTTGCAAAAGACGCACTTGTTGCAGAATACGGTCAAAAAAACAAAATAAACGGCCTCCAATCTTACGCTTTTATGGCTTTAGCTGCTGGTGGAGTTCTAGGCAATTGTTTAGGTGGTTTTTTCCTATTAAAAACACGTCAACCAAAATTCCTGTTCTTAATCTTCGGGTCGCTACTCTGTTTACAACTCACGTCATCTTTAACAACTAAAGAAGAATCCCTCGGTTTATCAAATACTTCAAATCCCCATCATTCAATCTTGTCGAGTTTTAAGAAGCAGTTTTCTGACCTCATGTTCGCGATAAGAGATGATGAGGGTATTTTTCGCTCACTTTCTTGGGTTGTAGCTTCCATTTCCATGGTTCCGATTTTATCTGGTTCTTTATTTTGTTACCAAACTCAAATCTTAAATCTTGATCCGTATATAATCGGGATGTCTAAAGTTATAGGACAATTAGCGTTACTAACAGTAACCATTCTCTACGACCGTTACTTTAGAACTATCTCCATGAGGAAATTAATCTGCTCTGTTCAAATACTGTACGCTTTTTCCTTACTTCTTGATCTTATTCTCGTGAAACAAATAAACCTTAATTTCGGAATCCCAAACAACGTATTTGTTGTTTGCATTTCGGGTATATCAGAAATAATTGCACAGTTCAAGCTTTTGCCTTTTCAAGTTCTTTTCGCAAGTTTAGCACCACCCGGTTGTGAAGGGTCATTAATGTCGTTTTTAGCCTCTGCCCTTTGTTTATCGTCAATCTGTAGTGGGTTTTTAGGAGTTGGAATGGCATCATATCTTGGAATAACATCAGTTGATTATTCAAACCTTCCTGTGGGAATTACTATACAGTTTTTAGCAGCATTACTGCCGGTTTTTTGGATTCAGAATGTACCTGCATTACAGTTATTAGATGAAAAGGAAAAGAAGACGGGTTTGAGTAAAAGGCGGAGAAAGACTAGAAGGATTGGAAGAGTTGTGTTTAATATGGTTTCTGTTTATCGGAGAGAAAGAGAATCCGAGGCAAAGAGGTAAAGTTTACAAATCACGAAAATCATTTAGAGAAAATATATGTATGGGTAGGTCGATTTCCTTAAGTTGTATATAGTAGTACACTTGTAAAGAATGTCGAGTTTTTTGTGCCCATGTAAAATTTTTGTTGATTCATTTATGTTCCTTGTTAAATATAAACAAGGTTCCTGGATAATGTTTAAAGACCGACTTAACGATTTAGGTGTCATGAATAGACTTGACGATTTTAGATGGCTTATGAGATCGAACACCACCCAAAACACTTATTCATAATTAATTTCGTCAAGCTTGACACATTTGCCATGCATCGACAATAAAAGGTTGATTGATGCAACATTCAACATGAAACAAAACTCTTAAGGACTTCATGTGAACCGTTATCTGGCCGAAAACTCTAGCTAGAGTCGAGAATGTGTCATTTGTAACGAACCTATGAAACATTACTTCAACTAAAAAAATTTCAATAGCTTTGTATTGAAACAAATGTCATTTACTCCAGCATTGAGCAGAGAATTTCGTCCTTATAAACCCGGCCCTTCTCCCTTGCTTCATATATGTTCCACATGGGAAGTTGAACCTACTGAAGTGACGATGATTGGGGATAGCCTGAAGGACGATGTAAGTAATCTAAATTAGTTATTGTAAAAAGATTTAGTGTATACATCGGAGTTGAAAAGATATCAGCGTAAAACATATTCTCAAAAGATTCCCTTTTTACTTATCTTTTGTATTCTACCAATTCATAAATAAATTGGTCGAAATTAGCCAGCTTGTTGGGTATCTTATATTTCAATAGACATTTGTTGAGTTTTTGCTTTTAATGATTCGAAACCTATGATATCAGGTGGCTTGTGGGAAAAGGGCTGGATCGTTTACATGTTTGCTTGATTCTCCTGAATATGCCAATGTTTTTGAACAATAACCAGATTACACGGTATCCTCCCTTCCTCAGCTTCAATCTCTCTTCGAGTCAAACTTTGACTTAACGCCTTGACTTTATTGAGATTAAGAATTTATTAACTCAAAGTTAAATTTCGACGGGACCAAATAGTGAGTCCGAATGAACGCAGGCCAAGTCAAGAAAAGGACTTCCTTACTTTTAGTCTTAATTATTTGAACTCATGATAAGGTCAACCGAGCATTTGTGGGGTGGATATATCCTTGAAGCAGAAAGCTCTAGACGAGATTTGTTCCTAAGACCTCTAGTCTATGGCTAAAGCTTTTCTTATCTCAGAATAGCTCTTAGAAAAATTACATTACCGTCATGCTACAAACAATTTATTGAATTGAGTTTATCTCGCTCTATTAGCCGATTAATCTCAAATAACGTGTTTTACGGATAGTCCAAATTCGTCGCAGGTGAACCTCTATGATCCCTAGAGTTAGAAAATAACAAATTATCGTTGGGCTACAAACAGTTTGTTGAATTGAGTATATTTCGCTTTATTAACCGGCTAATCTCAAATAACTACCGGTTATAGTCCGAAGTCTCATAATGAACAAAACCTCCTTTTATGACGAATATTCTTCAATAGAATAAAGTATTTTTCATATATAAAAATATCAAAAAGAAAACAAAAAAACCGTCGATATGGTCTAGAAATTGACCATAAAACTCCCCACAAAATCTATACAAAACCCTTCTAGTTAAGAATATACATAGTACCACATGTGAAGTCGACATAGAAAGAGAAAATCATTGCCAAGTGTCTGTTTTTCTTTTCATTTGCGTCCATACAGACCCCTCTCTTTAAAACACAACCAAAAACATAAACCTCAAAAAACAAAAAAAAACAGGTTTATGTTTCTTTAAAAACATAATCTTTTTCAAGTTTAAGGTCACAAAATCAACAAAACCTAAAGTGGGTATTGTTAAAGGTTCAAGAAAAATCATACCCAGATGGCTTTATCATCATTTTGCAATATAAATCCATCTTTTACATTAAAAAACCCAATAAAAATCCAATCTTTATTCAATTTAAAAACACCCAATAATCTTAATTATCCCCAACAAAGAAAACCCATAAAAACCTCAAATTTTAACAATCCTAAAATAAGCACTGAAATGGTTGACCCTGTTGTGTTCTATCTTATTACAACTAAGAAAGAAAAACTTGAGAAAAAAGATAATGGGATTCAAGATTTATTGAATTTTTGTGGGTTTGGATATTGGGTTCAAGGGTTTAGATGTTTTCCATGGTTAGGTTTGAATTTTTATATGGCTAATACTTTGAATTTGGATCCTTCAACTTTGCAATTAGTACAAATTTCTTCTATTCTTCCCATGGTTGCCAAACCGGTTTACGGAATTTTGTCGGATACTTTGTACATTGCTGGTGCTCATAGATTGCCTTACGTTTCCATAGGAGGTTAGTTTTTCATCTTTCAATCATGTTAATGCTTATTTTCGCATAATTTGTTTCGGTAGGTTCATATTGTTGGCTACTTTGGTTCATTCTTTGAATTATGCAAAATATTGGGATAGAATGGTATTGTTACTTGGTGTGTGATTTAAACTTAACTGACTTAATATGTAATTAGAGGGTGTTTGTTTTACCTTATAGAAGGCGCTTATTAGCTTATTAGCTTATTATCTTATGAAGAGATAAACTCATTTTAGATGTTTGTTTGAGCTTATAGCTATTTTTGTGTGGCTTATAGGCTTATCAAACATTTTTGCCTTGTGATAAGCTACTAAACTCATAAGCTACCCCAAACACTTCATAAATATTTAAAAACTTATATTTTATAAGCCATAAGCTACTTATAAAACATAAGGCTAAGCTCAAAAAATAAGCTTACACAAACACCCCTAAGTCATGATTTTTCATATTTGTTTTGATTAAATATTACTTCACATTTAAGGTGTTTGGAATTGCATATTTTTGGGGCATATTGCATATTGCGTTTTTCAAAGCGCAGAACGCAATTTTAAGTGTTTGGGTAAAACTGCGTTTTGGCTTATTTTATGAAAAAGCGCACTTATTTTTTAACACCAACCTTGGTGCTTATTTCCGAACACACTTAATTCATAACACAATTTTCAATATGCAATCTCAAACACCCCCTTAACTATTATCATTACGCTTTATTCGAAATCACTAGTGCTTATCTTATGAAGACCTTATTTATAACACATATATAATATTTATACACCCCTTAATATACTTTTTCTTTTTGATAAACATGTTATATGAAACTTATATATGTTGTTGACAAAGAGTTGAATTAAAATGAATGAACTAAAATATATATCTTTTTATGGTTTTTTATAGAATAATTTTTATGGTGAAAATATGAATGAATCGAAATATATTGATCACTTCCGGTTTAAAGAGACTGATGTAGAATTTTTCAGTTGCGCTGCAGATATTATCATGGGGTTCTATGGCATTAATTCCAATAGCTAGCGAAGCACTACCGATTCTAATGACATGTATTCTCCTTAGTAACCTTGGAGGATCAATTACAGAAGTTGCAAAGGACGCACTTGTTGCAGAATACGGTCAAAAAAACAAAATAAACGGTCTCCAATCTTACGCCTTCATGGCATTTGCGGCCGGTGGAGTTTTAGGCAATTTTATAGGCGGTTTTTTCCTGTTAAAAACACATCAACCAAAATACATGTTCTTAATCTTTGCATCGTTACTCTCTTTACAACTCGCCTCATCTTTAACAACGAAAGAAGAATATCTCGCTTTACCAAATAAATCAAATCCCAATGAATCAATCTTATTGAGTTTTAAGAAGCAATTTTCTGACCTCCTGTTCGCGATAAGGGACGATGGCGGTATTTTTCGCTCACTTTCTTGGGTTGTAGCTTCTATTTCCATAGTTCCGATTTTATCTGGTTCTTTATTTTGTTACCAGACTCAAATCTTGAATCTTGATCCTTCTGTTATCGGGATGTCTAAAGTTATAGGACAATTAGCGTTACTAACTGTAACCGTTCTCTATGACCGTTACTTTAAAGCTATATCTATGCAGAAACTAATCGGGACTGCTCAAATACTATACGCTTTTTCCTTACTTCTTGACCTTATTCTCGTGAAGCAAATAAACCTCAATTTCGGAATCCCAAACAACGTTTTCGTTATTTGTCTTTCGGGTATATCAGAAATAATTGCACAGTTCAAGCTTTTGCCTTTTCAAGTTCTTTTTGCAAGTTTAGCACCACCCGGTTGTGAAGGATCGTTAATGTCCTTTTTAGCCTCTGCCCTTTGTTTGTCGACAATTTGTAGCGGGTTTTTAGGAGTTGGAATGGCGTCATATCTTGGAATAACATCGGTTGATTATTCAAACCTTCCTGTGGGAATTACTATTCAATTTTTGGCAGCATTGGTGCCGGTTTTCTGGATTCAGAATTTACCTGCATTACAATCTTTAGATGAAAAGGAAAAGAAGACGGGTTCAAGTAAAAGGCGGAGAAAGAATAGAAGGATTAGAAGAGCTGTAGTTAATATAGTTTTCGTTTATCGAAGAATAAGAGAATCGCAGGCAAAGAGGTAAAGCTTACAGATAACGAAAATTGTTTAGAGATAATATATATGTTAGGGTAGGTTGATATCTTTAAGTTGTGTATAGTATTATACCTGTGAAGAATGTTTGCCCCTTGATAAATATAAACAAGGTTCCTGGATATTGTATAAAGATCGAGGCCGCGAATTTAACGAGGCCGCTTACGAGATAAAACACAACCCAAAACAACTTGTTCATAACTAATTTACTCAAACTTGTTACATTTGCTGTACATTGACAATAAAAAGTTGATTGATGCAACATTGACATGAACGAAAGTTTTACAGACTTCATGTGAACCTGTTATTTGGCCGAAAAACTTTAGCTGGAGTCGAGAATGTGAATTGATCCGGGAAAGAATCAATGACCGAAAGATCATTTTAAAGGAACCTACGATAGATTTATTCTATGAAAAGACATCTTTGACTTTCATGTAATCGAAAAGCTTCTGGTAGAGACTCAAGTATGGCTTCTATTTGATCCCACTTGCTTCTTCTCATTTCAGTAACGGGATATAAATCTACACATATTGTTTATAATTATTGGTCGAAAATATTTACTTAATCAAATTAATAGACATTTAATTTTAAATAATTTAAAAATGTATTGTTTCTATACTATAACTAAGACATGTATGTTTGGTTTAATAAAGATTGGGTAACTTACACCGAAAACAAATAAAAACAATTAAATTATTTTTTTCGAGAAACCAAATCATGAAAAAAGAACCCGAAATATTGTTATACAAATGTTAATTTAATTAATAGGGTGTTTATAAATTCCTTTAATTTCTAATTACAAAAGGTAAATTATTATCATAAATGTGACTAAATTTTTGTTTTAATTAATATTTAAACGTTTACATTTCTTCTGTAACGCGCGGGTTGAAAAAAACTCGTTGTTACTCATTGGCAATTTGTGATAACATTTCTCCATTGCCGGAACTCTCGATTACCGAAAATCCCCATTGTCGAAACCGAGTGGACCGAAAGCCTAGCAACAAGGAGGAACCACAAATGGACATAACAAAAAGGAGCCACTAAACCAAACCCATCCAAGGTGAAAGGCCCACACATATAAACCACCTGATGCCGATGGACCAGACTGTACGAACGAACACCATGTTCTACAGTTCAATACAAGTTCAATACAGGAAAAATACATATCCACCAATTTGTAGATAGAAAACATTGTGAGCATGAAGATCTTTATATGTGTATTAATGAAATAATACTTAAATATCTCTTTTATAAAAAGGATGGAATAAAAAAACAAAATGTTAAAGTTTACAAACCAAACAACATTAAAATATACTAGCAGAATACCCGCGCAATGCAACGGAGTCAAAATATTTACGTTTAATAAAAATATAGCACAAACATTAGATTAAATTTTAGTTAGATTAATATGTTATTTTGAAGGTGCAAAATAAGTATATATAAAATGAATTCCAACATTTAGACTTTATTTAAATATTATTATAAAATAAATGTAAATTAATTGTTTTTAGATATTAAATATAAATGATAGATAAGTTGCCAAATTAGTAACTATTAATGAAAATCATTAAGGATAATTTAGACATTTTGCTACTTAAATTTTCAACTTTTTAACTCAAACGTTTTATAATGTATATAGATAAGTTTTATAATTTATAAAACACCCAAGTTAAGGAGTTGGTTAATCCCAACACATGCATTTTGCACATTTCCCTCTTTCCAAAAGAGTCGGATGAAAATCATTGCTTGTCGAAGAAGCTAAATGTGAATCTTATCTACATTTATTGTAAGCAAACTTAATAGTTTTTTTTAAGTTCTAGTGTTTGAAACCATATCTTCTAGAAATGCCTTATCCATTAGAAGTCTTAGATGTCTTTCTCTTTTCTCTTCTGGAATATGGACGATTTAAATTGTTACGATCCCACATCGTCCAAGTATAAGAGTGGTTGGTGGGTTTATAAGCCTATGTGTCCCCTCCCCTTTAAGCTAGCTTTTTGGAGTGAGTTCTACACCTAGTTTACAGATACGAGCCTAGTATGGGATACGTTTGTATTAATTGGTATCAGAGCAATCTACCTTTCGGGGTTCCAACACTCGGAGTGGTGGCCTATGGAGTGGTGGCTTGGACCAAAGAGGTGCCAACCGCGACCGACATAGTCGCGACCAACGAGCTCGGAGTGGTGGCCTATGGAGTGGTGGCTTGGACCAAAAGGGTGCCAACCGTGACCAACATAGCCGTGACCAACGAGGACGTCGACTCTTCAAATGGTATAGTATTGTTACGATCCCACATCGGCCAAGTATATGATTGGTTGGTGGTTTATAAGCTTATGTGTCCCCTCCCCCTTTAAGCTAGCTTTTTGGAGTGAGTTATACAACTAGCTTATACATACGTGCCTAGTATGAGATAGGTTCGTATCATAAACCTTATGTCAACCAACTTTGTCAGGATCGGATTAGCCAATATAAACTAATCAGTTCGCCTACGTTAAGATCGTGAGCTATTGAAGAAGTTCAGCAGCGGATGAACACTTCAATATTAACGAGTTGTCGAACAATATAATGTTATATGAAAACAATAAGAACAAACAGAATATAGTCGAATTATAAGCCTCAATTGTATTAATGAAAAGTATCAATACAACGTGTTTCTATCAATACAAGGATCTATCTCTTTATAGACCTTGAGGCCGACCTAGATAAACTAGGAAACATCTTCTATCCTTATCTAAAACAATCATTATCTAGAATAAGGAAACTATATCTAATAACAAAAGGAAATATAAACATAATCTAATTATAACTCTAATTAGATTATTCTTGCACGGCAAGTTGGTCTTCCGTAGTAACTTGTTATGACCGCATCAACTTGTTATCTTCCGTAGCAACTCTAACAGCAGTAGTAACTTGATTGGACAGCCGCACTAACTTGTTCTTCCGTAGTAACTCTTAATGTCTTCCGCATTAAACATTTAAGTTACTTTTCTTGTTGTTAAGCGTATTGTTTATAGGTTAAACTGTTTTGTCTAAGTTATAACCCAACAATCTCCCCCTAACCTTGAACTTTTATGAACAATCAAAAGTACAAGTTTCATGCTCCAACCGTACTAACTGTTTTCATTAACAAAAGATGTTTTAACCATTTCAAGTTAATTACAAATTTTTATTCATCTTTGTTTAGGCCAATCATCTTCTTTTCCTTTTGTCTTTTCATCTATGATTTGCACCAAGATCCTCCAAACTAGTTCATGTGCAAGTGGTGAATCATGAAGTCCATTGAGCTTGACTTCAATCATCTCTTCCAACGTCTTCAGTCCATGTGGATATTGTACATCCACCAAATAAAATTCCATGGCTCCCTCCTTTCTTCTAAGTGAGTAGACACCACTTCGATCATAAATGAACCACTTGATTACTGGATTAGTTGGGCTTCCTCTTTTGAACACTGAACTTTTCTTTATGTATCCTGGTTCAAACAATCCGCATAGAACGTCCATAGCAAGATCTATTCCTGAGCATTGACCTCCTTGATGAGAAAATTTGACTTTTTCAATTTTGTACATTCGTTCCAAATCATCTCTGTCAAAATCTCTGATTGCTTGGTGGAAAGCATGAAGCACTTTCTTTGATCTATCTTGTCTAGTCACTTCATACTCAGTACCCATCTGCCCACCAAGGAACTTCCAGTCTATGATTATTGGAGGTTTTACTGCCAGTGGAGTAAACCTAAGTCCTTCTTCATGATTTATGTATGCAGAATAATCTCCCCCTTGAGTAGTCACAGGAGGATCTTGTTCCATACTTTCAGGCTCTTGTTGAGAAGCAGCAACATCTTCCATTTTCTGTCTTTTGGCTGGAGGCATTGGAATCCTCTTTGATGCTAACTTTTGTCTTTTGGGCTTCTCACTTGGCTTCTCTACAGCAGGAATAGTATCAACATGTTCTTGCTCAAGGAACACTTTCCTTCCAGTCTTAAGAGCAGCTTTGATTGCCTTTTCTGCATCTTGCTTTTTCTTCTCTTGAATTCATGCAAGAGCAGCTTCTCTTTTTGCTTCCTTTTGTTTTTCCTCCTTCACAAGGTCCAACATGTTAGCCAATTTCATAGGACCTAAAGATCTACCACTATACCCTTTGCTCTTGAGATAAGTGGAGTATTTCTGCCTATCTTCAGCTAATTTGGCCTGTGTGGATTTAGACATTTTCTTCTTCTCAGGTTTGGCTTTGGCTTTGATTTTCTGTTCATCTTCCTGCATCTTCATTGCAAGTAATTCATCTGATTTCACCAAACCTTGACGAACTAGGTCATTCAAAATGTCCTCATTTGCCATCTCCTTAGCTCGAATTGCATCCTCCTCAGCAATTCTGTTTAGCTTTTCTCTCTCAGATGGAGTTGGAGATTGATTTAATCTTGCATGAAGCTCATCCTCTTCAGCTATCTTCCTTTTTCTTTCCCTTTCAGCCTGTTCATGCTCAGTAGCCAATCTGAGCATCAATTCTGCTTCTTCTTGCTCTTGTCTTAGCCTTTCTATTTCTTCATCTGTTAGAAGATTTTGAAAGTTTATTTCTTCTGCAGCTTTCTCTTTAGCAAGCCTTTCTTCCTCCATCTTTTCTTCCTTTGATTTCTCCACAACTACAGCTTTGCCTTTGTCTTTATGTTCTGGAGCATCAAGGTCAACTTTCTGAATCTTTTTCTTCTTCTTATCCACAGTAACATATCCCCATCTACCTGTAGAAACAGACACACTAGCAGATTGTTCAGGTAAGGTTAGAGAAGTTGCTGAGGGTTTAGCAACAAATGCAGCTGCTGCTCTTTGTCTAGCAACTAGTTCAGCTATCATCTTCTTCCTTTCCTCTTCTGCTTTCTCCTTTTCTTGTTTATGCTTTTCTTCTTTGATCTTAAGCAGCTGTGATGCTATAGTGTCTTCATCAGCCATGACAGTTGTTCTTGTCATCTCTTGTTGGATTAAGACATTTGCAGCTTCTTGTTGATCAATGGTAGGAATAGGAGCTTCAGTTGTTGTGGTTGAAAGTGTTGTAGCTTCAGAATGTATTGCTTGTAAAAGGTTTGAAGCTTGATAAAATGTGGGAGGAGTGGTTGTGAACAAGTATGATTGATCATCATCATCTGCACCTGGACTGGTAACCATAGGGTCAGTAGCAACTGTGTCCGTAGCAACTGGACTAGTAACCATAGGGTCAGTATCAACTGTGTCCGCAACAATTGAGTCCGCAGCAACCATCTCATCATCCGCATTAACTGGGTCCGCAGCAAGTGAGTCAGTAGTAACCATTGGTTCAGTAGCAACTTCAGGAATAATTTCTGCTTCTACCTCCATTTGTTCTACTGTTTCTTCAACCATTTGCTTCACTTCTTGCTGCTCCCCCTGAACCAGTTGTTCAGTATCAGCATCTATTAACATTTTCTCCCCTTCTTCATCCACCACCATATTTTCTGTCTCTACCTCTAACTCCCAGTCAAGTGCACTGACAATTTCCATATCTTCATCCTGTTTGGAAGTGGCAGTGATCACAGTTTCTTCACTTCTCTTATCTTCACCCTTGCTCTCCTCAGATGAGAAAATATGTATGTGTTCTTTCTCCCCCTTTTGATCAGCTGCAGGAGAGTCATCTGAAGATGAGGAACTGGAGGGCCTGGGTGAGTTTCCAGCACTTCGTGTGGTGATTCTTTTGGGCAGTAACTGGGCTGATAATAAAGCTTGTTGTGCTAGTACCTGTTGCACCAAAGATGTTAGAGTAGACATCACTTCACCCTGTTTCTCCACCTTCACCATTAGAGTTTGGTACAATTCCATCAATTCCAAATACTGACCACCACTACCCTCACCCCTTTCATGTTGAGTACCAACAGGCGGTTGATCATAGGGAAAAGAGAAACTCTCCTGCCTAGCAGAAGCATGTAACTCTCCCATGGTCTCTTGGCGCCAGGGACCACCTTCCAAAGAGGAGAACAAGTCCTCAGCAGTGGATGGTGTTGCCGTAGTTTGGGTCTTAGTTATGTTGATACTGTCCTGAGCTTCACTAGAAGAAGTGAAAGCTGCAGTAGTATCAGCCCTCCCTACATGGTCACCCCCCTCCTTATGGACCAACTCAGTGAACAAGGGGGTATGTTCAATGTTTTCCCCTAAAGTTTGTGTCATTCCTGAAGATGTTTCAGGTAATGATTTTGAAGTGTGAGAATGGGGGATAGTTTTCGAAACAAGAGGCTGAGTAACCCTCTTGATTCTTTTGAAAGCAGCCTTTGATGGTTTGTGAGGTGATGAAACAGTGGGTTTAGTTACTTTAGAAGTAGTAACTGGTGCAGTAGCAACTGGAGTAAAACTCACAGTAGCAACTGGAGGCACATTAGCAGTAGTAACTGCCGTAGTAACCTCATGGATTACACCTTCAATACCTGCTTCAGATATGGCACTAGTGCCCACAGATATTGTAGTAGTACTGATGGTGGCAGCTGGGGGTTGGGACAGAGGTGAAGTCACTTGTCCTTCAGCTGGAGGAACAGTGATCACCATCATTGTAGAGAACAATGGTGTCACATTGGATGAACTGCCCTTATTAACTTGTCTCATATTTGTAAAAACTTTCTTTGAATGAGCATGTGAGAAAAAGCATTTTTCTGATCTAGTGAGATCTTTAAGCTCACAGTTAAAAAGGTGTTGAAGAAAGCGAGGATACATTAAAAATTTATGTTTTGGGTTTAAAAGATTCCATCGCATTCCTTCAAAAATCATGTATGAAAAATTATATGTTCTTTTTGTTGCCAAACAGACCATGGCAGTAGCTAAGGCAGAGCTACCTTCATGCCATCCAGTCCGCTTTTGGGATATACACTGTTGCAAAGTATGCAACAAAAATTTCCATTGAGGGGAGAGTTTTGCCTTGTGAAAGTTCGAAATATTTAAATCCCCCTCATATCCCAGTTTTGTAAAGTTTTCAGTCAAGATTTCATAAGGGAGTTTTACTATACCTTTCGCATCTTGCAGTTGTAGATGTTTGCGTAGTAATGTCTCCGTAACTTTGATTGCTTTGCCATCCACCACAGCATTAATGGCCGCCTCTACATCATCAAGTTCAGCGGATGTCACTTGTCAGGATCGGATTAGCCAATATAAACTAATCAGTTCGCCTACGTTAAGATCGTGATCTATTGAAGAAGTTCAGCAGCGGATGAACACTTCAATATTAACGAGTTGTCGAACAATATAATGTTATATGAAAACAATAAGAACAAACAGAATATAGTCGAATTATAAGCCTCAATTGTATTAATGAAAAGTATCAATACAACGTGTTTCTATCAATACAAGGATCTATCTATTTATAGACCTTGAGGCCGACCTAGATAAACTAGGAAACATCTTCTATCCTTATCTAAAACAATCATTATCTAGAATAAGGAAACTATATCTAATAACAAAAGGAAATATAAACATAATCTAATTATAACTCTAATTAGATTATTCTTGCACGGCAAGTTGGTCTTCCGTAGTAACTTGTTATGACCGCATCAACTTGTTATCTTCCGTAGCAACTCTAACAGCAGTAGTAACTTGATTGGACAGCCGCACTAACTTGTTCTTCCGTAGTAACTCTTAATGTCTTCCGCATTAAACATTTAAGTTACTTTTCTTGTTGTTAAGCGTATTGTTTATAGGTTAAACTGTTTTGTCTAAGTTATAACCCAACAAACTTCTAGAGTTATGTGGGATGGCCATTCTTGCATGTGTGAGTATGGCTCGAGCTGAACTCCAACCGATCATTTTGGGTTCAACCTCTACAAGTGAAATTAAATAAACTTGAATCTGGAACTTTTCTAAACCCAATTTATAGGTTTTTTTTTTTTTTTTGGATAAACTATCCTCGCTCTTCAAGCTAAGCACACATTATAAGTTACTTGAAACACGAAAGATGTGTTTTCAACCTTTCATCTAGCTTATTTCTTAACTGAATTCAACAAGATCTGATTGGGTACCTTTGAGCTGGATATTTTGTACATATATGGAATGCTAAGCATAATGTATTTAAAGCACAAGATATTGTAGATTCTCTCTATGTCTTAATCACACCCGAAAGATTGTGATTACTAGGACTCTTTATTATGGTAGAGTATTTAAAGTCGCTTAGCATTCCGTGGACCTAGATGGATAGTTTCCAAAGGTGAAATTAAGGAATATTTAGACGTGTTCACGAAGTAATAGGGTTGAACTTTCATCTACATGAATAAAAAAACTTACATTATCATGCTTGTGTCGTCTTTCAAAATAGATAGTGTGTTCTTGGTGTTGAAAATATAAACGGTAATCTTTTGTGAATCATGTTAAAAATGAAATGGTGACTTGGCTTGTTTGTGTTTGATGTTTATATTAGGATGAAATTGTGAAGATAAGGACTTGAGGGGCTAACGATGTCAAAACATTGAACTGGAAGTGCAAGGGCTAAAGTGTAAACATTGAGAAGATGGAGGGCTAAATTGTAATATTGTTGGCTATAAATAAAGGTGTATTGTTACAGTCTCTGTAACGAAATTAGGTAAAAAAAATAGGGTTTTCTTACTAGTTCTCTCTCTAGAATTCAGTCGGTGATAGTTTGGGTAATCTTGTGAGATTTGAGTATTTGTCATCTCCTTGATGTCTGTATTTAGTGATTGTTGAGAGATTGAGTGTTATATGTAGTGAGCTGATTTGTATTTGTTATTTTGTGGTTTGATTAAGTAATATGTTTGTGTTTTCTTGTTTATTGTTGATTATTGTATTTTGATCATGATTTTCTACATGGTATCAGAGCTTCGGCTCTTGATTTCCAATGTTTCAGCTGATTAGGGTTTGTTAGTGGTCTCTCCGGTGGTAGATTTGGTGGTTTTTTGTTTAGATTTGGTGATTCCGGTGGTAGATCTTGTGGGTTCTCTTATAGATCTGGTGGCTCCGGTGGTAGATTCGGTGGTTCCTGCTATAGATCTGGGGTTTTCAGTGGTAGATCTTGTGGTTCTTGTTATAGATCTAGTAAGTTGGTGACTGGGTGAGCTCGATTATAGTGTATTGGGTTTCTAACTGTGAAACCCTAAGTTGTTCTGGGGTCCTGGTGGTGTTTGTTTTTCGGCTGCGTTTCTCTCTGGTGAGCCTTTGGTTTTTGTGGTGTGTTCTTCTTTAGACTACTCGGTAAGCCTTCTTCCGATCTTGTACGATGGCAAGTTCCTACATCATGGCGTTTCCACGTCGGGTGGGGATCAACTGCCCCCTAGTGTTACACTTGGACCATAGTCAGGAGCATCTTGTTATTTCGTGTTCTTTGATTGTGCTTCTGGTTGTTTTTTTCTTTTTGGTGTGATATATCTTGTTACTTGTGCATTTGTCTGTTACTTTTCAGTGCACTATTGTGTTGGGAGTAAGTCCTGGCCTAACACAGTAGGGGCTTTTGTCATATTGGACCTAGATAAGAACACTAGTTAAGGCTTGAATTGGACTGCTGGCCTCTGGCTTGAAACGTTCCAAATACTCCCTGTCCCTGGCTAGTCGTTCTTTAGGAGCATCTATATTCTCGGTGACTAATTGTTTTTTATTCTTGCTGTGGTTGGTTGTTATCCTTGCTGTGGTTGATCTTTATTATTGATGTGGTTGGTTGTTGTCCGTTGTGGTTGTGACTAATTATCTTTTATTCTTGTTGCTATTGGTTGTTGTCTTGTTGTGGTTGTTTCTTACTGCTTGTGAATATGGTCAATTCTGACAAGGAAAAAGAGGATAGTGAAATTAGCACTACTCTTGTCAGTAGACTTGATTTTGGTGATCCATTGTACTTACATGCTAGTGATACTACTAATGCTTCTTTGGTTAATTTCAAATTAAAAGGTACTGAGAATTATAATGTGTGGAGTTGTGCTGTCTTACTTGCTTTAGAAGCTAAAAATAAAGTAGGATTTATTGATGGTTCTTGTTTAAAAATTGATGATGATGAGATTCTTGCTAAACAGTGAGATAGGTGTAATGTTGTGGTTTTATCTTGGTTGCTTGGTTGTATTTATGAAGAATTATATGTTGGATAGATTTTTTTTCTACAAATGCTACTGTTTTGTGGAATGAATTGAAGGAAACCTATGATAAAATTGATGGGTCTGTTGTGTTTAATCTGCATCATAAAAGAAATTCTTTAACCCAAAGTGGTTCATCTGTGTCTAAATATTATCATAAATTGAACTCTTTGTGGAAAAAATATGTTGCTTTAGTTAAACTTCCTGCTTGTACTTGCACTGGTGCTAAAGACTTTGTTGAACATGGTCAATTGTTAAAGCTTATGCAGTTTCTTATGGGTCTTAATGATGTGTATCTACCTATTAGAAGTAACTTGTTAACAAGGGAACTTAAAACTGCTTTCTCCATTATCTCTAGAGATGAATCTCATAAAGATAATGGTCTGTCAAATATTGTAAGAAAATCACCTAACACTGCTTTTGTTGCAAACAAACAAAATGGTGGAAATGGCTTAAATAATAAAAGATTTTTAAGAAATCCTGACCTTAAATGTACAGAATGTGGTATTGGTAGGTCACACTGTTGATAGATGTTTTAAAGTAATTAGAATTCCACCAAATCTTCCAAGAAGAAATAATAATAACAATACAAATAATAGGTTTCAAAACCAAAGGTTCTCTAATAACAATACCTCTATAGATACACATGCATCCTCTTCTAATAATTTTCCTTTTTCAGAAGAACATGTTGTGAAATTAATGAACTTGTTATCTGAAAAAAGTGGTATGCATAGTCCTAAATCTAATATGGCAGGTATGATGTGTAATGTGGTTAAATGTGATGTTTCTACTCTTAAAAGTTCTGGTTGGGTCATTGATTCTGGTGCTAATCAACATTATGTGAACTCTAATGAAAATCTGGAAAATATTGTTGACATATCTGACTTGAATCTTGTTGTTGATCACCCTAATGACACCAGTGCTAAGATTAAAAGAGTTGGAAACTATAAACTTAACAATAATGTGATGCTGTATGATGTTTTAGTTGTCCCTGAGTATAGTGTGAAACTGTTATCTGTGTATAAAATTGCTAGAGACAGCAAGAAGTTTATTGGTTTTAATGAATTCAAAGGCTATATTCAGGATTTACCTCAAGGGAATATCATGGGAAAGACCTTGGGGACTAGTAGTGTGTATGGTGGCCTCCATGTCTTTGATAAATATATGGTTGGTGAGTCTATAATGAATAATTGTGCTATGAATACTTGTTTGTTATCTAAATATACCTGGCATCATAGACTAGGACATCCTGCTGAAGGTGTTATGCATGTGTTAAAAGATCAGCTTAATATAGGAAATGAGTCTTTGTTGCCTTGTGACATATGTCACAAGGCCAAAAAAACTAGAGGACCATTTCCTATTAGTGAGCATAAAACAAAAACGTTGGGTGATATTGGGCATCTTGATGTGTTGGGTCCTTATAAAGTCACTTCTAAAGAATGATTTAAATATTTTCTAACTATAGTGGATGACTTTACAAGGGATGTTTGGGTTCATTTGTTAAAAACAAAAGATGAAGTATTTGAAAACATTGAGTCTTTTGTGAATCTGATCAAGAATCAATTTTATACAACTGTCAAATTTTTTAGAAGTAACAATGGCAGTGAGTGTGTAAATAAAAGAATGAGTGCTTTGTGTCATAATAATGGTATTGTGCATCAAACTTCTATAACATATACACCTCAGCAGAATGGTATTGTAGAAAGGAAACATAGGCATCTTCTGAATGTTCCTAGATCCCTTATGTTTCAGGGGGGAATTCCACTGTATTTGAGGTCTGATTGTGTGCTGACTGCTTGCTATTTGATAAATAGGGTGCCTTCTTCTGTTTTGCTTGGTAAGACTCCTTTTTGTATGATATATGGTCATGAACCAAACTTGACTCATTTGAGATGTTTTGGGTGCCTCTGTATTGCAAAAGTGTTAAATTCTCATGACAAGTTAGAGTCTATAGAATTCAATCGGTGATAGTTTGTGTAATCTTGTGAGATTTGAGTATTTGTCATCTTCTTGATGTCTGTTTTTAATGATTGTTGAGAGATTGAGTGTTATATGTAGTGAGGTGATTTGTATTTGTTATTTTGTGGTTTGATTAAGTAATCTGTTTGTGTTTTCTTGTTTATTGTTGATTATTGTATTTTGATCATGATTTTCTACACTTGGACGTGACTCGATGCTACTTAGATCCTTGGTGAGTGTGTTCCCAACCACTATTCTCATTAGACATCACACCATTTGTTGCAACAAGGGTTTTTTTTTCAAGCTTGTTCCCCATTTCCTTGAATCGACCCGCATAAATAGCAAATTAAATATCACTGATTTATCTTAATAATCTCACCGTGCGCTACTATGTCTTTACTAAGTGAACCAAGTTAGAATCCAACCATTTATTCGTGTCAAATAATCAAAGAAAGAACAAGCGGAACTACATGACTACACGAGCCTAATGAATGAGAGAACTTTACACCCACCACCTATTTATACTCCTACTACACTAAAAAGAATGTCTAAGATCCATTTACATGAATAGTTGATATTAACCCTCTAGAATAATCATGTAAATACTAGCTTCTAGATATGTACAATGAGTTTCTACACTATTATAAAGAAGGAACAACATGTCGAATTCAATAGATCTTCCTTCGTTATTCGGGCAACATAATTAGGATGATGTATTCTAAAAGTATTAATTATCTGTATTAGGTTAAGTTTATGTTTGTTTTGTTAGGAGTTATTTACTTGGTCGCCAAGGAAGTTCTTGTTTTATGAATCTTTTTCTAGACATCGCCCATTCTCTTCTTATTCTCCAACCAACCCAAAAATGATTCAACACCCAAAAAAGCACACAACTACTGATAAACAAATGACCAATGCTAAGTTGGTTAGGAAACCCCTAAACCGATTATAAATTAAATTTGAAGCAGTGTGATAACATTAACGTAGGTACCTGGATTTGTCTGTTTGTAGATAATAATAAGAGTTTCTGTATATCTACGGATAGGTTGGAAACACGTCAAGTTAGTATGTTAAAAATAGACTTTTGACAACTTCAACCTTTTGAACCTTTATCGTTTAAGGTGGCTTTTAGCTATTCTTTTAATTCGACCCATATAACATGGCAACCGCCGATCACATGACAATCGCCGGTCCCATGTACCGTCGGTCATGTGACCTACAACCGATCACAGTAACAACATATGTGTGTCCACATTCAAGAAAGAAGCAATGAATCCACACTAGAGTTGGCCAGGCCTTGCATACTCCTCCTTTTACACCTTTGTACTATAATACCATCAATATTTATTTTTTACGTACCAAAAAAAAAATAAAAAATTAAAGCACCGGCTAACAAGAAGAGTGAGACCAAATATTGCAATAAAGTACTAACTCTCGCCGGTCATGGTGGCACCGCCGGTCAAGGTGATCATCAACTTTAACTTTGGTGAATTAGTTAATTCGGTTAATCACTAATCGTCTACTTGACTATGATAATGATTGTTTTTGTTACGTGACTACATTTGGTGGCTACCGCCGGTATGGTGGCACCACGGTCAGTGGCATCGCCGGTACATGGTGGAAAATTAGTTAATTCGGTCGCAGACCTCAAAGACTTACGAATAATGATAGTTACGACTTGCAAACCGTTGTTTTGGCAAATCCTAACTC
The DNA here is from genome assembly GCA_910822075.1 of Senecio squalidus. Lineage (NCBI taxonomy): Eukaryota > Viridiplantae > Streptophyta > Magnoliopsida > Asterales > Asteraceae > Senecio > Senecio squalidus. Next base: position 45,102,769 of record CAJVGC010000508.1, on the reverse strand, counting down.
GGGGGCATGATGAGGTTAGTAAGGATTACCTATGTATATATAGGTAATCCCTAAAACCTAAATATAATAATGGGCTTTTGTTGTTTAAAGCCCGCTACTACAACCAAACCCAATGACTAACAACGTTGATAAAAACTAGTCAGGCTGAAATTGCCTGACAGGTTTTCACCAAAAATAATCAGGCAAGCACTGTCATAAATGCTTGTCAAGTTGTCAGCGCCTGTCATTTGAAGCGTTGTCGCCTGTCAAGATTGTCAACGCCTGTCATTTGAAGCGTTGTCGCCTGTCAAGATTGTCAGCTCCTGTCATTTGAAGCGTTGTTGCCTGTCAAGATTGTCAGCGCCTGTCATTTGAAGCGTTGTCGCCTGTCAAGATTGTCAGCGCCTGTCATTTGAAGCGTTGTCGCCAGTCAAGATTGTCAGCGCCTGTCATTTGAAGCGCTGTCGCCTGTCAAGATTGTCAGCGCCTGTCATTTGAAACGCTGTCGCCTGTCAAGATTGTCAGCGCCTGTCATTTGAAGCGTTGTCGCCTGTCAAGTTGTCAACGTCATTTGAAGCGATGTCGCCTGTTAAAGTTGTCAGCGCCTGTCATTTAAAGCGCTGGCGCCTGTCAAGTTGTCAAAGCCTGCCAAGTTGTCAACGCTTGTCATTTGAAGCGCCTGTCTTATTAGCTGACGTTCCGTCATAATGGCACTTCACGACTGCTTTATTTTCGTCATAATAGTAAGACGTTACATATAATGGTGATTAATGATTAAGGCCGTTCAAGTATTCATGATCATCATTAATGGATCAACGTTCCATATACTTGAGACTGGCCATATAAATACATGGTCTAAATCATTGTCGAGACCACCTTATCTGATCTCAACACACACTCACTAAAGCTTAAACACAAAGTTCATACACTCTCGCTTTCATCCTCAACCTTGATCACCCTAAGTTCGTCAAGAACTTGTTGGATTTGCACTGTGATCATCACATGAGATCTAAGGTTGACATCACCTAAACCCTAATCTTTGTGTTTGACAATCATTGCTCGAACATCAGATATTCAATCTCCCAGACAGTTTCTGTGGAAAATCCGTGGATGCTCATCGCTATACCGAAACTTAACCTCTTTCTAAGAGGAGTAACGATTAAAATTTCTGATATGCTGCCTCATTAGTTTAGTACTATTTATGCATTATTTTTTCCTTTTGTTTGTTTCATATATAAAGCTAAAAACTAAATGTTTGTTGCCGCCAATGCTATTATGCTAATCTATATAACGCAAACCAAAGTCGGGCTAAGAGGGAATGATTAACGAGAAATAGGACTTGGCCACTAAAAGTATTTCCTCAAAGGCGAGTACCATATTGCATTGTTATTAACTTAACACTCTTTTGCTTCTATGACACATTGGGATCACTAAACAAGTCAATTTAGAGCTGTTTAATCGGTTTCAATCACGACATCTTCGGTTCAAATCAGTATCCAAACCCTGATTATCACTTTTAAGTTAGTCTCCACTATGATAATGTTCCTCCCATCTCAGGTGGGTATATCGTTCTCAATTTGAATATTCAGTTTGATGTTGAAAAACGAAAAACTAGAAACCTTTTAGTAGTTTCAGTTTCCACCATGAACTTCGTGGTATAGGAACTGTACACTCATGTAATAGATTGCTGATTTGTTGTAACGAGCTAGGGAAGAAATGTAAGAGTAAATACTTTGTGTCTAATCCCACCACTAAGAAATTAGCAGTAGTTCCTAAGAAGATCATAAGGTACACTATTCGTGCGCCTCTTCCAGTTAAAAGGGAGGTCTTATATGGGTAAGCAACTTTCTTGGTTAACTTTTTGGAATTTTATTATGTTATTTTATTTATCGAGTTGTGATACTGTTTTTCTTGTTTATTACTGTTTCAGATCATCAATATACGATTATTCTTCTGATGACAAGGAAAAGAAAGAAGAACCCGAAGTTTGGGAAACTGAAGGAGGTTCTACATCAGCAGCTAAAGACCTTGCTTCGTTGTATCGACCACCATTTGATTTAATGTTTCATGGATCATTTCAGTAGTTATATTAATCTTAATGCCGTTTCTGTAATTTTTGCTTCTTTTTTAATTTGCATACTTATCTCCCTATTTTTTTAATTATAATATGTTCATTATGTGATATTTTAGGCTAAAGAAGCTGGACATTGCCAAGACAAATGGTTGTTAGTTAACGTGCAATCAACTAGGGAGTTTAGCTCTCATATGGTACGCAATTCCAAAAAATACAAACAATACATATAATATAACTGCATAAAACAAATAACATTATTAGATTGTCTCTAATTTTTGTTTTAAAATTTATTATATAGCTTAACAGAGACACGTGGGCTGATGAATTACAAACAATTTTATCTTCTTTCAGGTTTGTTTCACAACTGATTTCCATTTTTTTTGTCCACCGACAACTAGTTTATCTATCTTGTTCCTACTAAAGTCCTTTTTACAACAGATCTATGATGACGCCGAAGAGGGATGCAAAGTTTGCACATATTACAGATTGGATTCCCTTCCCGTTACTCTTGTCATTGACCCTATCACGGGTCAAAAAATGTGTTTATGGCGTGGAATGATCCAACCAACAAGTTTATTGGAGGTATGTCACTCTATATATTTACTTATATAATTAACTAAATGCGCAAGGGATGTAAGTATGTCGTCATGAAGTTTTGACTTCAATTAAAATATCAAATATAGGATCTCTTGCAATTTATGCCCAAAGGATCAACATTTAAGCTTGTCTCACAAACGTCAACAAGAAATTTTTCATGTTTCACCTCCCAAAATCCAAGGTCGGTCGATTTATTTTATTTTTCATTATTATAATTTGGATCACTTTTTTTGTAGTTTTTTTTTAATATAATTTATGATTTTTGTTTGTGACAGCAGAGGAAACAAATGAAGATGATGAGGCTGGCTCGAGATTTATCAATGGGAACAATGCTAGATAGTGGTGACGAGTTGAAAGATTCAAGTGCCCTTGACGAGGTCGTGGAGAAAGAAAAGTGTAATTATCCACCATTGCCTGAAGAACCCAAAGGCGACAAGAACTTGCTTTGCAGAGTTGGGGTCCGCCTTCCAGAAGGAAAGAGGCTTCAAAGAATTTTCTTACGCTCTGATCCGATACAGGTAAAAGAAAAGTTCCGTTAGTTTGTCATCTCCCACCGTTATCCGTATGAAAAATAATATGTTTTAGATTGATCCAGTTCACTCGCGTCCTTTTTTCCTATCTAACTTCTTTCATTCTTTATTTTTTCCAGTTATTATGGTCATTTTGTGCTACAAATTGTGATGAGAAGAAGGCGATTCGTTTGACTCATGCCATCCCCGGGGGGGGGGGGGGGGGGGGGGGGGGGGGGGGGGTGGGGGGGGGGGTGGGGGGGTGAAAGACTTGGAGTTTGAAAGTGTGTTAACATTTGAAGAAGCTGGTGTGTCAAATACTATGATCTCTGTTACTTAGAAGGAACTCTAGGGCGGTTCAACGGCTACAATTCTCTATTCCGCGTGCCTATATGATGTTTATATATATATTCTTAATAAGTGTTGTTTTTTGTGTAAGAATCCTAAACTCTAATATTCAGTTTAGTTGTGGCATGAATTTATGTTCCTTTTGGTTTAGATTTACTTCTTGTTGTAACTAATAACAATATAGGAAGTTTATATATATATATATATATATATATATATATATATAGGGACTGATTCATGCGAGAACTCTTATTTCTGCGAGAACTGCGAGAACTCTTAAAAAAAGTGTCAATTAACATGTAATTATGTTTATTGACATGTAAAAACCATTGAATGTTAATAATCTAGTCAAAATATAAATGAAAAATTAAAAAAAATTGTATGAAATCACGCGTATTTAGAAATGTTCACATGTGAACGTTTTTTTTTCAAAAAATGAGTTCATATATGAACGAAAATTTTTTACGTTATTTTATATGATTTTTTTTTAGTTTTTTACGTTTATATTTACTTGATTATTAATATCCAAAAGAGTTTGCATGTGAATGAAAAAAGTGAAACGTGATTTAACACTTTTTGTGAGAGTTCTCGCAGTTCTCGCAAAAAAAAGAGTTCTCGCATGAACCATTCACTATATATATATATATATATATATATATATATATATATATATATATATATATAGTGTTCACGTCTAAAAGCGTGAATAATTATTTATTATGTGAATATGTTCACACATAAAAGCGTGGACATTTGTACCAATATGCTCACATATAAAAGTGTGAATAATTTAAAAATCCTAATTTAAAAATCCTTACATTTTGAATGGTGAAGATATATCCAAAAATCCTCATAGTTAGAAGTGTGAAAAATTATCCAAAATGCTCACACTTGGAAGTGTGGTAAATTTACCCAAATTCTCCATACGTGTGGTAAATTTACCCAAATTCTCCATACCTAAAAGTGTGATAAATAATTTCAAATCCTCACACTTGGAAGTGTGAAGAATTATCTCAAAATCCTCACACTTATAAGTATGAAAAATTATATCAACATAATCACACAAAAAAGCGTGAAAGATTTTGTTACACCAATATTCCTCGCGCACATGTGGGGCGTGAACTTCTTAAATCTTCACGCTTTTAAGTGTGTAAATATGTCTTAAAAAGTGTGAAAAATCAATCATTTTGTTGTAGTGTGAGTCTGTTCCCAACCACTATTCTCATCAGACATCACACCATTTGTTGCAACAAGGGTATTTTTTTTTTCAAGCTCGTTCCCCATTTCCTTGAATCGACCCGCGTAAATAGCAAATTAAATGTCACTTATTTATCTTAATAATCTCACCGTGCGCTACTATGTCTTTACTAAGTGAACCAAGTTAGGATCCAACCATCTATTCGTGTCAAATAATCAAAGAGAGAACAAGCGGAACTACATGACTACATGAGCCTAAAGAATGAGAGAACTTTACACGATCCACCTATTTATACTCCTACTACACTAAAAAGAATGTCTAAGATCCATTTACATGAATAGTTGATATTAACCCTCTAGAATAATCATGTAAATACTAGCTTCTAGATATGTACAATGAGTTTCTACACTATTATAAAATACACTATTATAAAGAAGGAACAACATGTCGAATTCAATAGATCTTCCTTCGTTATCCGGGCAACATAATTAGGATGATGTATTCTAAAAGTATTAATTATCTGTATTAGGTTAAGTTTATGTTTGTTTTGTTAGGAGTTATTTACTTGGTCGCCAAGGATGTTCTTGCTTTATGAATCTTTTTCTAGACATCGCCCATTCTCTTCTTATTCTCCAACCAACCCAAAAATGATTCAACACCCAAAAAAGCACACAACTACTGATAAACAAATGACCGATGCTAAGTCGGTTAGGAAACCCCTAAACCGATTATAAATTACATTTGAAGCAGTGTGATATCATTAACGTAGGTACCTGGATTTGTCTGTTTGTAGATAATAATAAGAGTTTCTGTATATCTACGAATAGGTTAGAAACACGTCTAGTTAGTATGTTAAAAATAGAAACTTCAACCTTTTGAACTGTTATCGTTTAAGGTGGCTTTTAGCTATTCTTTTAATTCGACCCATATAACTTGGTTAAGCCAAAAAAGCTGTTCATAAGTAAATTGATCAAAAAAGCTGCCTCTTTAAATCATGATTTCTTCATCACTAGACTTAATTCATATAAGAGTTCATATATCTGATCTGATGCAGAATGTGCTTTATCCGCAACAAAGAAGCTATGCATTTTACTGTTGATTGTAATCCAACTACACCCAGGCAACTTCCTTAAACTTCTTTCGTTCATTGTTCTTCTTACATCAGCCACATAATCCCATTTCCTAGAAGTTGCGTAAAGATTTGAAAGCGAAACATAATTTGATGCATTTTCAGGTTCGATCTGGATAAGTGATTTATAAGCTAAAACTTTCATCTTGTAGTTTGTGTGAACCAAAGAAGCACTCACAAGAGCTCCCCAGACACTCGGTCCAGGCTCTAAAGGCATTGACTTTATGAAGGTCAAAGCTTCATCGAGTTGACCTGATCGTCCTAACAAGTCGACCACAGAAGAGCACATCTCCATCGTTGGTTCAATCCCATAAATGTTTAACGCCTTATTATAAACATCGAGTCCTTTTTCAACCAAACCACATTTGCTACATGCAGATAGAACTCCAACGATAGTTATTGCATCTGATTTAATTCCATTTTTTAACATTTTATCATACAAATCAACCGCCTCTTGACCTTTCCCATGTAATCCGTAAGCCGAGATCATACAACTCCACGAGATTGCATTTTTTAAGTAACATTTGTTTTCAAAAACTTGTCTCGCAAAACTCAAAACACCATTCTTGGAGTACATATCTATTAATGAATTGCATAAAGGGGTGTGATTTGCAAAACCTTTTTTAACCGAAAACGCATGAACTTGTTTAACTCCTAATAATCCTGCAATTAAGCTACAGGCAGGAAGAATAGCTAAAAGAGAAACCTCATTAGGTTCTACCTCACTTGTTCTTAGCATTTCGCAAAACAGAAGCACGGTTTCATCAGGATCGTTATTCTGTAAATAACCATTCATCATTGTTGTCCAGGCGAAAACATTTTTAAACCTCATTTTATCAAATATAACTCGAGCCAAATATATTTTACCACGTCGTGAGTACATATCAATTAAACAGCAATTTAAGTGAACACCCGAATCTACATCAAGTTTCATTTCATTCCTTAAAACGTAACAATGAAGTTCCCGTCCATAATCAAACTTCCCTAATTTGCTTCCACACAATGGAAGCAGGTGCGACAACGTAAACTCGTTAGGCCTTAATCCTTCTATGAACATGTACTTCACAAGCTCCCATACTTTATAATCCGAGTATACTCCATTCTCTCTATTAACATATCTAGACAACATTACATTCCACGACGAAACAGTACGTTGTGACATTTCATCAAACAGTTTACGTGTTTCTTGAACTCCACCACATTTACTATACATCGCCATCAATGAATTAATCAACACACTATCTGACAACAACCCGAGTTTCATCGACTTCCCATGAACCCATTTACCAGCTACCAACTCTCCGATCGAGCCACAAGCTTTAGCCAAACTGGAAAATGTGAACTCATCAGGGAAAGAATCAATATTTAAGCACATTTTGTTAAAAAGGTCGAAACTTTCGTTATAAAGATTGTTTTTTACGAGCCCATTGATCATTGTGTTCCATAGATATGCATCTTTGAGTTGAATGGAGTCGAAAAGCTTTCGAGATTGGCTTGGTTTGTTGGAAGAAAAGTAAGCATTGATGAGATTTGTTATGAGAATTGGGTGTTGCGTGAGACCCAAGTAACAGATTTGTGCATGGGTTTGTTGGGTTAGTTTTGATGATTTATGTGTTATCGAAAGTTTAAGAAATTTGAGAAGATGGCTAGGGATTGGAGATGGGGATGATTTTGAGGAAAACATATGGTATACGATTTGAAATGAATTGTGCAACAGAAGAGAAGTTTTATAGACCGGGCCGGAGTGGCAGTAGTCGGTCAAGCCACTGGGACAGCAACAACTAGTGTAACGATGAGGCCGAAACAAATTTGCGCTCGTGTTACAAGTCTTGTAATAACTTAAATGTTGACAATAAGGCCGGTCACACTTAATACAAGGTCGAACTGGAAAGGGATGTCGAAAAAGCAGAGGTCAAGCCATAGATTTGATAAACTTAGGGATGTTAGCTCTAACAGCATCCGTAATCCATACAACTCTTTTAAGTCGTATGGAACTCAACAATTTTTGTTATATACTCCATACAATTTCATAAGTTTAATGAATGGGTCACATTTTAATTTCTACTACCTTATAAATGTATTTTTACACAGCTTAAAACTTCTTTATATAAACTTATATGCTTTTATAAAATAGTTAAAGTTTTAGAAACATAAATATTTACATTAAACAAAATACAATAGAATTCACATAAAAAAAAATTACACTAGTTCAATATCACATTACTACAAAAAAATGTTTAAACTATAACTATAATTAAGAGCCTCAAAGATTTATGTCCTAAAAAACTCTTTAAAAAGAGTTACAGTTATTAAATTTACTAAAAGGTCTCAAATATGAAATTTCAAGTGTTAGTTAAATTTGGTATTATGAACTATTTAAATATAATATTTAAACTGATAAGGTTAAAGAGAAAATAATACCTTGTAAATCATGTCCAAACAAAAGTTCTTATATAAAGAGCAATGATACACATACAAATGAATTACAAAAGATAACTTACAAAATGATATGGCAAATGAATTCAACCAATCACATAATCTCACTAATTCTCTTTCATATTTTTTTGTCCACTACTTTTTGAACACATCATTTTGTAAAAATATTTTTGTAAACCTTTTTGTAAGTCTAGACTTTCTCTTATATAAACATGTCTAAATTAATTCATTTAAGGTTTTACGCAAACCGGTTAAGGCAAAAAACATAAAATGTAAATTAAATAAAATTATTTAACCTGTTTAAGAAATATAAAATATTGCAGTGGCCCCTTAATAATCCATACAACATATGTAAGGGCATGGACCTTGAGATGAGATAAAATGCCTCCTCAATCGTTGACGGATGGTCACTAGAAAAAAATATGTAAAAAATTAAATTTAATTTTAAATATAATTTTTGTATACGAAAAAATGCATATAATTATTATAAAAAAATCCCTAATCATTTAATTAATTAAAATAAATAAAAGAAAATTAAAATTACATTTTTGGTCCTTTCAGTTAGTTCAGTTAACGTTTAACGATAAAAAGTAACTGTAACTTGACGGATGGACAAAAAAACGGTAAAATAACAAGTTGTGGACAAAAATTGCAAAATAATAAAGTTTAATGATGAAATCGACGAATTAACTAGTCATGAAAAACTAAAATTGCAATTTACGCGAAATTAAATATACAACCTGTTCATCTGTCTATGAAAATCCCATTATTATGATAATGAGATTATCTTATCAAACTTGTAATATTATGATTATAAGATAAAAATACTTGAATGATTTATTAAAGAAACTAAAACTTAGCTTATGTTAATATATAATGAGACAACTTATGATTATTTTTTTGTCTCCACAAGTGTTTGAGCAACGATTGACGTGCTCACAACTGGGTGTGATGCCTAACCTATACGTTCTCCTGCTAGGGCAGTGCAAACCTACCAACCTCTTTGCGAGCCTAAGGTGACGTATCGATTAGGGGGAGTGACGTAAGAGAGTGGGAAAATCTCTTGAACGTATGTGAGTAATGAATGTGAGAATGAAGATGCCGAAATCTGACAAATGGTCAGATATTTATAGGCATTCGTTTGTGGGCCGTGGGCCGTCATCGTAGTTTATGGGCCGTCATTTCATAGTCCAAATATGGAAAGTGACGTAGAACTAATGACCTATGACACCCAAGGGGTGAGCTTCCCTTTGAAAGGACTGGACTGATAGTTTAGTTTCACCTTAAAAGGACTGATAGCTTAGCTTCACCTTAAAAGGACTGATAGCTTAGCTTCACCTTAAAGGGACTGATAGCTTGGCTTCACCTTAAAGGGACTGATAGCTTGGCTTCACCTTAAAAGGACTGATAGCTTGGCTTCACTTTAAAGGGACTGATAGCTTGGCTTCACCTTAAAGGGACATAGCTTAGCTTCACCTTAAAAGGACTGATGGCTTAGTTTCACCTTAAAAGGACTGATGGCTTAGCTTCACCTTAAAGGGACTGATAGCTTGGCTTCACCTTAAAAGGACTGATAGCTTGGCTTCACCTTAAAAGGACTGATAGCTTGGCTTCATGTGACAACCGTCTAAACTAAGGTCGAGAACGCTAACTTATAACTTCTGAGTGTTTATTTTGATGCCCGATATGACTAATTTTATGTGCTATGTGGTTGCGTAGGCATAACTCTTAAGCTAAGCTCGTAGTAACTCACACAAAACTCTTAAAACGAAAGTTTACTTTATTTAAACCTTTAAGCGCGGATCGGGATCGGAATCATAAAACAACTTCGGAATCAAATTATGTAAGTCCTAATACAAAGAAAACACCTAAGGAACTTTCCTAAGTTCATAACGTATCATAATCTATAACTTTCATTTAACGAAAAAGGTCCAACGAAGCAAAACGCAAAAACGAAAAATCGTAAAAATCTGGCAAAACAAGCCAGGACGCCGCACACACACCTTGTGCGACGTCCTGGACACCCCGGTCCGAAATTTTTTGTATTTTGTTGCTTGTCTCGATTTTATAAACACAAACTACCAATTAAAACCAAGCTAGACCACTTATTACTGCATTTTTCCACTGTCCCAAGCCACCTTACCACACTTCTATCATTTTCTTTTCTTTTGTTTATTTTCTTAAACACAAACACACACAAAAACACACACACACCTAAACTCTCTTTAATTCTCTCTCAAGAACACCACAAACACAGCCACTTACAGCCATCAAAACCCACTAAAATCCACCTTAAAATCGTTCTAACAACAAGAGGAAGCAAGGGGATCAAAGCTATTTCGGTTTCAAAACGTTTTCTACACTTTTGGAGCTCTAAATCCGTCTAGACCATCATCTAACCACTTTCTTTCGGTAGAAACTCCTCCTTTTTACTTATATTACTAATATAACTCATTGCATGTATATTCTAAGCTATAAAAACAAGTTTTGATGAAGTTTTATAACCATTTTTATACAAAAACGGGTTTTCATTAAAAGATGCTTAAATCTTTGTCTTTATGGTTAAAAGTTACATACAAACTGATATAATGATGATTAATAAGGTTTATACCGATTGCATGTCAAGATCTAACACTTACATAAACGATTTTACAAGAAAAACACAAAAACGGGAAAGACAGCGGCATGTGCGCCGTCCTGAGGCCTAGGACGACGCACACATGCTGCTGTCCTTCCCGAAAATCGTCGTTTTGGTCGTTTAAAACTTGGTTACACATTCTGACTTTTAAGACTTGACATTTGGGACTGAGTTTGGTAAAAATGAACACATTGGTGACTTGTATTGGACTTAATATGCTAAAAAGAACATGTTTAAATATAATTATGTGATATATGTGAATTGTGAGCGGGAAAGTGACTTTGGAATTTTGGAAATGAAATTTGGGCGCGGAAGCGCTGCCCAAATTTCGTTGGAAATTCCAAACCACTTCAGCGACCAAATTATACATATCATATTAATAAAAACGCTAATCTTGGACTCTTGGAATAAAACAAAACGATAACCGTTTCGGACGATTTTTGGACAAATTGGACCTCGACACTTAAAGTTTAACTAAAGACTATTTATCATATTATACAATAACATAATAACACTTGAAGAAAACTTGGTATTATTAGGCGTTCGGTGATTCCCGGCCCACTTTCCGACCGTTCCCGCTTACGACTATCTTCGCAAACAGTGAGTTACAAACCCCTACTCTTTTAAACGCTTTTAATACTTTTGGGGTGAAATGCGAGTCTTAGGCTTAACTATATTTAAGCTGAAAAACGCTTTACTACTTGAATGCTAAACGAAAACGATTTGATACTCGAACACTTTTATGAAACGCTTTGATACTTGAATACTATTATGAAACGATTTGATACTCGAATGCTATCACGAAAACACTTGTATACCTTGAACGCTTATGAAATGCTATATATTTTTGAATACTAAAACGAATGACTATTTTGCCGGCATTGTTGAGGGCTTTGCCAACAATGCCGAGGACACGAAAGCTATATTTGCCAATGACTAAAACAATCGATCGTCATGTTGCGGACATTGTACAACATGGACGTGAGAAACCACTGAAAACTCCCGACACTACCAAGGACATTAGTTGCTATTAATCCCTTTGGAAAGGACCGTTAGTAGATATGGATAGCGCTATTAGGGTAGATTGACCCTCACCACAACGACTTATAACGATGGTGCATAATACTAAATGGGTAGGCTTTAGGCTTAGCAACGATCATTGGGCAAAACTTAGGATTGTCACATAGTCGCGCTATGTGGTCAATGCCTATATACACAAATGTTATACTCTATACATTTTTATGTGACAACTATTTTTGAATGCGATACTCAATGCATGGTTATGCAACTACAATTTGAAAACTTATGCTTTACTAAAACTTGTAGCTCACTAACTACGTCTCCCGTAGTTAACACTTGACTCGTATTTTCAGGTAACGAGTAAGCTAGCTGATGACTATATGCTTTCGGGCGAATGACTTCAAGAACGGGAAGGGTTTGGGTGGTTTGGTTGAACACCTCATTTTGTATTTCGGATATGTAAACTTTTCTTTAAACTTTGTAAACCTTGAATATTATGTTTTTCCTTAATGACATTTGGCGTTTATCTATATCTTGTGTATCGAATGCTATTGCTCTTCACATTCCGTGTTTCCGCTTTGGCGGGGTGTGACAGACTTGGTATCAGAGCGCAAGGTTATAGTGAATACCGATTTTTCAAAAAAAAAATCAAACTATAACCAATTTCTAAACGAAAGATTTTAATTAACCAAAACGTGAAGGCATTATTTAACTTGTATTATTCGTAGCCTGATCACCTATGAATAATTTGGACTAAATCATGCCAGAACGGGATTGGTAAACATTAAACGAACCTCCCCGGGAATTCTTGAAGTCAGACCCACACAGACCTAGATGATATACTTAAGATACTCTATGTGCTCAGCTTATTACTAACACTAACGTGAGCCGTATCTTCGAACTAACTCATTACCGATTTAGGGTATGTCGATAGGGAAAGAGATAGCTACGTCAGTCGACGAAACCGAACACTCTCACGAATCCCAATCACGCTCTAGGAGTCAACAATCGTCACCACTCACCCTACCTTTCCTCCGTCGGGACGGTGAAGGAAGTTCACGATTCCCAACACGTCGCGCACGACACCCACCGAATCGTCACTCGAGACCTCTTATAACTACGCCACAACCACCCCCTGTGCGCGGATTGACTCCCGAAGAAATCCAAGCGCTTTGTAACATGTCCGTCGACCTCCGCGGATACACACAAGTCGTGAGAGATCACTCCCATCAGATACAGGGTTTGTACACGGAAGTGCTGCGCACAAAGGCAATGACACGAAAGGCAATTCGAGCAGCACGCAACTTGATGCTAATTATCATAGTACTAGTATTCCTTATGGTTGTATTGGTTGTAATTATGGTTTAGAGGTTGTTGTAAGATGTCTTTTGGGTTGTAAGCAGAACATGTAGTTTATGAAGGATTGTAAGCGTAGTACTTTATGTTGGTTGGTAATGTACGACAATAGTCGATGATGTTGGATTTTGTAAGAACATCAAATTTTAGATATATATATAAAATGGACGGATTATAATTACAATTTTTGTTGTTCTTGTTATTTCTCATTATTTGAATCTGAAGCGAAAAGTATCAAAACCCTAAACCCGAGTTCTCTCTTGTGTAGGAAAATGGCCGACCACAACGATGAGCACATTGTCCAAAGGATCAATGTCCGACTGAACTAGGAAATACCCGGCCTAATAGCCCGAATCAACGCGGGTATCCACCAGGGAGGACCGAGGGGGAACGACAATAACAACGAACTGAACAACAAACAAGGAAACCACAACCAACAAAACAACAATCAGGAAAATAACAATCAAGGAAACAACAACCAGGGGAACAACCAAAGGAACAACCAAGGATGTAGCTACAAAACCTTCATATCCTGTAGGCCAAAAGAATTCCACGGCACCGAGGGCGCCATTGGACTATCGCGTTGGATCGATAGTATGGAAGTTGTGCTAAGGATCAGCCAGTGTGCTGAAAACAAGAAGGTGGAATACACCTCATGTATGCTCCACGGGCGAGCACTAACCTAGTGGAACAACCAGCTTCAGGTCCAAGGTCCGGACGCTGCAGATAACATGCCATGGGCAAGGTTCAAGGAACTGCTGGTAATTGAGTACTGTCCCAAGGAGATCTTGAAGAAGCTCAAGAACGAACTCTGGAATCACTCCATGGTGGGAACTGACATCGACACCCACGTCGCGCGATTTCATGAACTCGCAAATCTAGTACCTGAACTAGTAACCCCCAAGACAAAGCGAATTGATCACTTTCATTCTGGGGACTCTCACCCGAGATAAGGGGCATGGCGACAGCTACCGAACCAGCCACGATGCAGCAGGCCGTGAGCTAGGCAAGCCGCCTGAACCAGGACTGATAAGGAACGAGGAGGGTCAAAGCCAGTGCAGAGGACGCTAAGGGAAAGCGCAGGTTGAGGACACGTCGGGGACTAGAAGGGATCGCTTCAAGCAAGAATGCCAAGACTGTGAGGAACTATGGAGTAGCCACGACAGAGAA